>JAIRCK010000024.1:0-307844 GCA_020744315.1 Curvularia eragrostidis | reverse complement strand
CAATAAATAAGCCCGCCCACCCTTCGATCGTAGCAGCCACTTGGCCCTCCATTGTTCCATGATGATAGTGATCGGGTCTCCTCCTCCGGCGTCACTCCCACCGGACTCCGCCACAGGCAACCCAATCAGCGCCGCGGGCGGCCGCAATCGGTACATATCCAAACTCTCCTCGGCGCATATCCAGTCAATGACGCCTCTGGAAGTGTAAAAAAGGAAGCACCAAAGTATTTATCCCGCAGTTGCAAACGACGGTGAAGACGCCTGCTGCTGCAAGCTTCCACCGGTGTGTGGATGCGCGTTGCTGCAGCGATGCGGGAACTTGGCGCGGCCAATCAACCCGGGCGCCGCTGCTAGGCTTCGTTTGCACAACTGAACTTAGTATTTGCTTATGGGGGCGGCGCCGCAGAAAAGAGGGTTCCAGAATTCACCTCTTCGCTCGGCCCTGCGAAGACAAAGCACATATAAATAACATGCCTCGTACACCGATGCTCTCTCGCTGCTGCTGCCAGGCTACATAAAGCATACGGCACTAGGGCGGGATTCCGAGATGCATTCCGAAGATCCAGGGTCCTTCCCACGCCCCCTCGCCTATGTACGTGCGTGCGTTGCTGCGTGAGCGGCCTGTCCCGCACGGTTTGACATCAGAATCGTACGATTTTCTCCCGCTCGAACACCACGCCGGTGCACCCTACCCCAGATTTGCTCCATCCTGCACCTAAACAAGCAGTTGAGCCGCCTGCCGCAATCAGGCACGTGAGGCGCACAGGGAATAGTCAAAATCAACTGAACTTCTTCGTCTCCACAGATAGTAGTAGTGCACAGCTCGCGAGGTACCAGGCACCAGGTACCGGGCAACGTGAACGCAGACATATCAATCGGGGTATATTGGCTGACAAAGGAAATTTGGTATAAGCAATATGTAACTGCCCCTAAGGGCAGGGCTGGTGCCACGGTCTTTCCATGCTCGCTTTCTCCCCCCCTCTCTCTCTCCCTCTCTTTCTCTTTCGCTGTCTCTCAGGTCCGACCGTGTTGCCCAAGTGCACGCGCATTTCCTTGGAGCTCCAGTCTGAACCGGTACAGGCTAGCACAGTAACTGCACTACATCCCGTGCCAAACTCCAAAAAAAGAACGCTAGAGGTATAGTGCCGCAAAATCATATACCGATAAAAGCCCAAATGTATATGCACACAAAGTCCCTGCAGCAACTCTTGCTGCCATCTCCGCATCCCGACCCGTGCCGCCCTTAGTAAGACTCTTCCTCAGCTTGCGTCGACATCCTCCGCAGCCGCACAGGAAATCCCATTTCTCCGCTCTCTTGGCCTGCGCTTGCCCGCCGTCCTGCACTCTGCCGCCTCGGAATTCCGCTTGGTGCAGGGATCCCCGACTTGTCCAGCGTCGGCCGTCGACCCATGGGCGTCGTCACTCGACTTCCGTCGCTGTTGGTGCTTGCATCGCTTTCCCGCATTGACGACGACAACGACTGGGAGTGGCTGTGTCCACTCGAGTGTCCGCTCATCGAGCTGCGTGGCCTTGGCACTCGTGATTCGACTCCGCTAATCGATGACGACTGGTAGTGACCGAGTGGCGTGCGCGTACTGCTCCTGCTCGCTGGCTGCTGCACCCCTGGCTGCGATGACTCGGATGCTTGACTGCTCGGTCGGCTGCTTGTAGGCTCCTTCGAAGAGCTGGAGACACCGAATGAGAGGCGGCTGACACCAGACCCGTACGCGCTGGGGACTGACGAGACCGTCGAGACTTGTGAGTTGCGTTTGCGACCACTCCTCAGTGTAACTGTATTGGGTACGTTGCTCCGTGGGCTCGCTCGCGGTGGCGTCGTTGTTGGCGCAGGAAGCTTGGATCGTGCTGTCTGGACTCGTTGTTCTAGCTTCTGCATCTTACCTATCAGCCCCCGAATCTGGTAGAGCGACCCTGACCTAGGCAGACCTGCTGGTGTTGAGCCACCAAAACTTGGTCTGGTGTCTCGCGACGCTGTTACAGACGACCGTAGCGAGGGCGTAGCCCGTCCACTGGCAGCTGAACTTGGCGGCCGTGATGATCCTGATACACTAGGTCCTCGCGAATGTCGTGGTGCCCGCGAGTACATACCGGCACGTGGTGTCGTTCCGGGGTCCAGCGGCGCCGTCGAGTTCTTCCGTCTGGGCATGGGCGTCGAGGGCACGGGTTTCGTGGTAATAGGCGCATCGGAGAGCGGCGGAGATGGCGGGGTCGTGTCTGGGTGGAGGACATCTGCTATCGAGTGCGGCGGGGTGGAGGCGGCTGTGGGCGAAGAAAGCGTCGTTGCAGACGTCGACGCCTCCGACATTGGTGAGCGTGGTCTCAAAGCATCGCCAGCAAGATGGCTGGATACCTTGCGCTGGTGATGGCCTTCGATAGTTTCTTCTGCTATGCGCAGCTTCTCTTGTACGATTTCTGTCTCGATACGTAGGTCGGTCAGTTCGTCGCGAAGTCGCTGTGTTTCTATCCGCAGTTGTTCGCGCTCTTGCTCCCCAATCTTAATTTCTTCTTCGAGCATAACGCCACGCTCGATAGCCACATTGTACTTGGACTCCACATCCTCAAGCGATGACGTTTGGTTGCGTGCCTGGCGCTCAAAATCGTCGCTTTGCACTTCAATGTCTCGGAGGCGCATTTGCAGCGCGCGTTGGCTTTCGCGCAAGGCGGTAATTTCCTTCTGCAGTGTGGTTTGCGCATTATTTGCTTCGGCTTTGCTCTGCTTGTACTTTGCCTACGTTATTGTTAGCAATTGGGCCCCCGTGATGCAAATGCGCCACACTACGATCCCCCAAAGCCACATACCTTCCACTCCTCAACCTCAAAGACTAGTCGCTCTGCTTTCTCTTGCAGTTTCCTCTCCCGTTTCTCGCTCTCTTCGATGTCGCGCTCCAGCTCGGCCTCCAGTTCCTTGCTGGAAGTCTGAAACTCCGCCAGCTCATTTTCCAATGTCTCGTATTGCGTCTTGTAGTAGGTCAGTTCCTCTTCCAAGCTCTTCCACGCTCTTCTTTGCGCCGCCGGAGAAGAGTGAGGCTTTTCGACGACGCCCATGGTGGCTGCTCGGATGTGGCGGTGGATCGCAACCAACGTTCAGGGGAATGTGTCAAGCGGGGTGCGATAAGGAAACCGCGGGATGTAGCTGTTCGGCTGCTCTCGTATGCTCCCACAGGCGCTCACGTCATGGATAGACTCTACAGCTCAGCGTGTGCGCGAAGGTTGTTTGTGGCTCCGTTGCCGGACGTGGATGAGTCTGCTTTTGTCGAATACGGTGTGATGTCGCCAGTCATGCGCCGGCGTCTGTTTGAGTCGGTTGCCTGGCGCTTGACCCTGATTGTGAGGCCCTCGTGCTCTTGGTCCTGTGCTGTGTATGGTTAGTGGTTAGAATGCCGCTGGACTGCGGGTGCAGTGAGAGCAGCCGTGTGTTGTTGCGGGCGTGATGTGATGCCCAGCCGATGGCTAGCGTGCACTGTCGCAGGGCAACCGCGGGCAGCCCCCCAGCCACCCATCTATGATCTTGGTCCCCACCTGCCAACGCAACAACACAGTTAGCACGACAACACAGCTGTCATCATCAGATGGATGACTAGTCGACACACTGAACAAGAGTTCCTTGTATGCATGCCATCTTGGTCTCGCTCCACGCAAAAAGCGTGCTATTTTCATTACAATCAAAATCGCGCATGACGGCGCTGTCCCCACCGTTTCAGGTCGCATAAGGTTAATTACCTAACCCTTTCAATATACATTACAAGTACATCTATTCCTGGCACACAAAGCAAAATCAAGGAGGCAGTTTTCTCTTCAACAAACCAACTGCAATATGAATGCCAGAAGAAAACAAAACGCTCGGGTATATGTACAGTCTGGAGGCACTCGTCACCGCTAATCACCACGTGACTTACTCGTTAATGTCTTTTTCGGTACCGTCAATGTCCTTGACACCTGTGTCTACGACAGCGTTTCTGGCCTGTTGCAACGTGTCGCTCGCTCCAGTCTTTGCAGTTTTGACAGCATCTTCTACGCGCTGTGAGCCGCTCTGGAGAACAACCTGGGCTGTTTGCGATGCTGCCTCTGCTACTTCTGTGCTCTTTGAATAAGCCCCTACAGCTTGCTCCTTGCCTTTCTCCACGGCATGCTTGGCCGACTCGGTCGCATTCCCAACCACATCCATACTCTTCTCATATGCCCCGCTTGCCTGCTCCTTGCCTTGGACATATGCATCTTGCACACTATCTGAGGCGGATTTGGCGATTTCTCCTGGACTGGGGTACTTGTTGAGGGCATTTTGCAGAGCATAGTACAGACCGATAATGACAGAATGGATACGGTCCTTCATTAGCATAGTGATGCCGTGAGAGAAGAAGCCCTTTAGTACTTCCGGGCCAAGTCCATCATAAAGAGCCCATATGCCTTCTGTCTGCGCAATTCGGAGGATGGTGCTGAACACAGTTCGCTGTCTAGCCTGCAGCGCCTTTGACTTGATGGGCTCCTGTGACTTCTCCCTATCAGAAGTCTCTCCAGTGCCCGACAGAGGCTTCTGAACGGATACCTGGGCGCGTGTCTTTGCCAAACTAAAGGGATAGGTTACAGTTGACGCTAGGACCTTGCTCATCGCGGCGAGCAAGAACGTAATGCGCGCACCGGGATCACCGCGCTTCTCCCTCGGTACTAGCAGTCGCAACAGGACCTTGTGTGATAGCATGGTGATGGAGGGGTTCAGCGTCAGGATCAAGCTGGCCGAGTATCCCGACCAAAACCCCTGTATGCCTTTCTCACGCAGAATTTCGGATGCAATATCCCTCGTACTCAAAGGAGGAGGTGGATTGGCTGACGAGCCTTGGTTCATCATGGCGGCTGTCTGCTTGCGCGTAACAATCTGCTGAAGTGGTGTGGTGAAGAACTTGGAGAATGCACCCGCAACCACCCCGACGCCAATCTCTTCCAAGGCAGGCAAGCTTCGGCTACTTCCTCGCACATTGAGCCTCTTCTTCCTGGCATATTCGTAGGCCAAGAAGAACAGGAAGCTGTCTACGACGCCCTTAAACGTTTCCTGGACTACGCCACTGTAGAAAGCCTGTACTCCACCCTCTCGCTCGTATATCTTCAAGACTGCGTCAAGAAAGCCTTCATAGTAAAGATTGTTCTCATGATGCTGTAGTTGCCGCTGCACTTGCAGCCTCGTGACGACTACATCCAGGGGATAGCTTATGAGTTTCGATATCGCGGACCCAAGTGCCCCAGAAGTTGCATGCCCTAAGGCTGGAAGTGCCGGACCAACAGCGCCGCGGTCATCCTTATCGTGGGAGAGGTGGTATAGCGTGAAGGCATCCTAATAGCGTCAGCTGATCCTCAACGTTCACATGTCAAAAGCGCTCACAAGCTGGGAGTTGTAGATGTAGCTCATCTTGTCAGGGTTGTTTGTAGCCATGATGAATCGCAGAGAAGCAACTCATGCAGCGGCGAGATAGAAGCACTACGCATCATAAACGCGGGGAAAGCTATCTATGTTTCGCGGAGACGAGCCCGTGTAGCGCTTTCTGTGTTACCGTTGCCGACGTCATTAGCGGCGATGAGGCCAGAGCTTCAGCGGATAGCCGAGCTAACTACCTTGTGGGGGAAAGCTTCGCTTGTGAAAACCTCTCTTAGCTACAATCACTTCACAGTCGATTCGTGTCCTATACTTGACTTACACTTGTAAACGTCCCTTGCTCCATCTAGCTAGGGGTTTGTCTCGTGCGAGACCAGATGACAACGTTTAATCCTGCTCAAAGAAAGTGCTTCGATGCGTCAAAAGCACAGTAGTAGAGAAAGAACGGAGTACTCAAAGGGACTGCGAGAACTCTTCAAGGGTATTGATCGCAGTTCAAAGTATCCTCCGAGATTAATAAGGGCCGATGGTTGATAAGGTGTGGAAAAACTCGATCGCGAGGAGGACCTCCATCATTTCACCGCTGGCTACACTACGAAACTTCGGCTGTCTACTTCATAGCAGAACTTACTGACTTCGACGAAACCACTCAACATTATGGGGTGGCGACAAGCCATTAGAAGAAATCACTTTAATAAAAACGTCATGAGCGATATTCTGGGTTTCGATGACTGCGGCACCCAGTGGCATACAGAAGGTGCGCGTTCGCAAGGGCTCCCTGGTAACGTCGAGATTTCTATGAAACTCATATTGCAATATAATCTTGACCTTATCAAGTTCTATAGCTGACCGATATCATGTATGCGCCACAACGCAGTCGTCCAACACCACGATTAGCTCTGCCACAATTCAAGCGGCAGGCTGCCACTGCGTACCTCCCATCACCCCCCAAAAACGGAAAATGCAGGCAATACCTCGTATCCACTGTGGCTTTCCCTCCTAGTATCAAGATCTCGTGATGATGATTGGCCTTGTGATGCCTTGCACAGCCCCAGCTAGCTTGATCATAGTGTTAGGCATCCAACTCTGTGACCGATCAGTGGCAAAGACCACATGGGGTCTCAAGGACTATCTGCTACATATACAGTGGCTCTCTTTAGAACCATCAAACTCGAGTTACAACCCGGACACTTCTGTGCTAAGTCTAATCGCGACTTGTAAGACATCAGCAATGGGTATCTCAACGCCACCCACCGAGGCCGCCCCTGCATATGACGATGTAATCAATAACCATCCCGTGAATCGAAACATGCTAGCCGGCTCAGCATCTGGTGTACGTACATGCCTAACTGCGCTACCTTTGTATAGCAGTCCAGCAAAGTGCGCTCAACAATCCGATGACTGACCCTCTTCAAGTACACCACTATTCCACAATCCGACGAAATTGAGCAATCTTTTGACGTCGAAGACCATGCTCACACGCACACTCCTCTGGTGCCACTCCAACAACAGGAACGGCAACCAGAGACGTTTACGCAAACCGTAGCTAGAATGCTTCTCCCCCAGGATACCCCACACAAGCACTGCGCCGTGTGCGACGAGCAAGTACAGACTGCTGCGCGGCAGAGACGTGAACACGAAAGATATTGCTGCACCATGGTTACAGTGACCTTCATTTCGTTGTTCGTATGTGGCATGTTGCTCGGTATTGTGATTGTGGATGCACATGCGAAGAGGGCTCGTGGCTCGTGAATGCTGGTGTACGAATATAGAGTCATCTGATAGAAGTCTCTTCGCGCAAGGCGCTTGTGGAGGGCCTGTGTTTTCCCGAACAAACTTTTATCCTAGCACTATATTTTCCCATCACCATTTTATTTTGTCCTTGCTTGTGTATTCTCTTTTTTTCGGTTAGACAGATTCATGATATCAATGTCACAGTGATGCGTATTTGGTGTGCCTCATCTTGGCCATTCAAATCGTGTGTCATCATTATTAGCTATCCACGTCAACTGCGTAGCACTCTTGGCCTTCTATGTTTCTATTTTACATAGCTTTGAGAGCTACTGAAGCCCGTGTTGGACGCATCCATCTTTCACAACCCGGAATCTACTCCAAAAGAGAGGCCTGGTTGGTATATAGCACATCAACAACGTTGCTCAGCTTCTCAAGAGTGCTGAGCGCAGCATCATAACCCTGGTCGCGCTCCGACTCGTCATAGACAATGAGACATCCAGCACCCTGGTCTAGAACTCCGATGATGACCTTGTCGAGGATCATCTGAGAAAGCTTTCGCTCGACCTGTATCGTGTCCAATCCAACCATCTTGGCGACATGGTCAATCTCGACCCTACTAAAGGGCTCGATGACCTTGATGAGATTCTGCTCCAGCATGTTGTCGTACAGGCGGCGAAGGTGGGATGTAATGAATCGATCGCTGCCAAGCTGTTGGCGGTAGTCGGTCAGGGCGGTTTCGTATTCCTCTAGACTGCGGTTGGTGTGTGCTCGCGCCACAGCCTTCATAGCCTCTAACCGCTTGCCGGCGTACTTGACGGCATGCTTTGACGTCATGAGCGATGTTACGTCGTCCCCAAGGTTGAGCATGATCTTGCAGAGCAGCATGTACTGCAGTGCTGAAGTTGCCTTTTGATCCTCATCCTGCGAGTGGTATCCCTCCATTGCTTCGATGAAGTAGGAGAAGGCTGTGTTGAAGTCACCATCCTCGGCATGTAGCATACCGCTCTGCATGTCCAGTCCGGCCTGCAACAGAGGTGGGGTGTAGACTGAGGCAGCTGATGTTCGCGCAGATGTGAGAGCGGCACGACCCTTGGGTATGTTGCCCAATGCATGGTAGACTCTCGACTCTAGCAGCTGCACCTCGACCAAGACCAGCTTATCGTCTAGGCGCTTCAGCTCCTTCAGGAGGCTGTTGATGAGGGTCAGGGCGTCGTAGTAGGACTGCTTCTGCATGTACAACGCGACGAGCCGGGTCTCGAGGTTTTGCCGTAAGAAGCCTCTCCGCTCCGAGACGGCCCATTCTATGCATGACTTTGTGACGGCGATCTGGATGTCGGTCGTGTTTGGTATGGTCGTGAAGAGGTCGAGCAGCTGTCGGACTATTCTGGATTAGCCATTGGTCCGTCAACTATGACATCGAGATGAATGCATACCCAATTTGGATGTCTTCGCTTTCGCAAACGATGACATTACTGAGCGCGCCTGCTTTACCAGTTCCGCAAGAGCATCTACCTTCTTCTGGTCTCGGTAGAGCTCGCCAAGCCCGACCAGAGCGGTCTCGTAGTTCTTGATGGCTGCCTCATTTGCGCCGGGGTTTTGTGATAGAACGTCCTTGTAGATCTGTTCCGCGCTGGGGGGATCCGATTTGGCCAGCTTCTCCGCCTCTGCCAACCGTGCTGTGGTTTCCGGGACGGCCATGGCTATGCGATGGAAGGCGGAGTGTGTATGGAAGGCGTGTTGGTTGTCTGTAGAAGCGATTCGTAAAGCAAAAGCGCGTGGTCGTGTGGCGGAGATGGAGCTGTTCGGTACTCAAGCTCGCGGAGAGGCGGCGGGCATAGTGCTGGTGGGAAGAGGCGGAGCTAATCCTGGTTTGGAAAGGGTAGCTTTATAATACACCAATGACAACTTGGCTTCTAGTAACACTAGATGCTTCACTTTAAAATACAGCGGTTTTGATTAATCCGCAATCAGATCCAACTAAAGCTGTGTAGTGCATCCTCATCACGCATTTCTGCAGGACCCAGGTGAACAAGAATAGTTGCTGTGGCGTTGTCGCTGCTGCATTGCGTTGTGTTGCGTTGGCAGGTGTGGACTAAGATCATACGCTGCCCGCGCACGCTGTTGAAAGAAAAAGCGCGAGATGAACGAGCCCAGGTATCGAGCGAGATCAAAGCGCAACGGGAGGATGCACGGCTGCTTGTGCATTGCTACATAGATATTCACAATGCACATAAACTAATTCGGGTGTTGGGCTACATCTTCTCCGACCCGTCAACAGCGGTGTACATGTCATTGGTGCCAGCGCTGCGCCAGTTGCCTGGCGCGACCGATACCAAGGCGGTCGCGCCGCCATTCGTCATGGCCGTGCGCGGAATGTAAACACACCACTCTGTTCAAGAGGTCCACCCTGCACCTGCACTCCAGTTTCTCACCCACCCGCCCCTCAAGATACCACGAACTATTGCATATACCACCCTGCGCTGGATCGCTGAAAGCATTCGCGATTGATTTTCACCGCTGCGCTCTGCAAAACAAACTTCTACACTCAGTTGGGCTATCCCAGACTGTGTATTCTCCCATCCACCTCTTAGTTGAATACACAATTCACCATATACCACAATGTCTTCTTCCTCAGACAGAGAGCCTTCCCGCGATCGGGAGCTCGTCCGTCACTCACATTCTTTCTCATCAGACAGAATGATTCCAATGTTCGTCTTCTTCTCTGCGATATCAATGCACACCGCCACATGCCACTGCTAACACTGCATTTCAGGTGGGATAGTGCAGACCCAGAACGAGCACCTCCGCCATTGCCGTTGAATCCAGGCTCACCAAATCTTACCACTCGACCCAACACATCAGCAGCCATTATGCAAGCCGCCAAAGCGCTAGAGGAGAAGGCGCGAGAGAGCTTACCCGCAAGCTCATATACTACTAACCCTATGCCACTGAAGTCGCTCTCTCCTGAGCGTGCACTCATCAAAGGCAACCAGCACAAGCGCATGCAGTCGTTACAGCCAGGCAGTGTTCGTGATCTTCGAAGCTACTTGGACAATCGGTCACCAGATAAGAGTTATCTCGATCGGTCACCAGAGCGCTCACCAGAACGTGACAGGCCGTCAAGTAGAGGAGGAAGGCCAATCTCGCGCGATTGGGAGAAGGACTACTTTGGCAAAGACGCCGATTCTAGTCCTACACGACATGTCACTCCTTCACCCACTACGCGGTTCGAAATCAAGGACACACCGGCTTTAAGACCGAGTCACAGACCTTTTCTGGGCGAAAACACACCTCCTTCTGCTACAATGATGGCACTCCAGACCATGTCCATTCCTCAGCATATGCTCGACCCGCCGCCATCGACCAACAACAACCGGGCACGCTCTCCTCCACCTCCAGCTGCGGCCTCCTCTCCGGTTTCCACACCTGCCCCAGCGCCTGCGCCAGTACAAGGGCCGATCCAGCCACAGTCATTCGACAACATTGCCAGTCAGCTCGTCAGTATCAACAACATTGTTTCCAGTCTTCAAAAGGACATGTCGCAGCTGAGTCGAAGGAGTAAGGACAACGCGACCGACCTGATCAGCTTGAAGGAGGCGACAAACCTCCGAGACGAGGACATCCGAAAGTCACTCAAGGATCTCCTGGCCACCATGTCGCAAAAGCAGGAAGCAGCTGCCGCTACCGCTGCGATGAATGGAGACACCTCTCGGTCTAGCAGCATCAACCTCCAAGATCCTCACATGACGCCCACCAAGCAATTCACCTTCCCGAGGATGGCGTCAACTAGCCCTTGGGCGGACGAGCGCATAGGCAGCCCGAACCCATACTCCGTGGAGGGTGCGGCCAGCGTCGCGATGCTGGAGAAGATCATTCGTGAGATGGTGACTAAAGATGGTCAAGAACGGCTAGTCGCAAACTTACAGAAGATCGTTGACAAGGCCACTGGAGAAACCGCCCAGAAGGTGACCGAACTCGTCGAGTTTGTCAAGCAAGGTTCGATGGGCGGCTCTATGCAGAACGCTGCACCGGGGTCTGCAAGTTTCCAGCCGTCGCCGGGATCTGGTGCGCTCACTCGCACAATCTCGGCTGACAGCAAGGTTTACTCCAGTCCCAAGGCTGCCGACTTCGTAAGCGAAGAGATGCTCAAGTTCTTGCGTAAGATCAAGGACAGCGTTGCGGAGTCTGGCTGTGTTACCATGGCGACAAAGTCAATGATCCAAGACCTCCGCGGTGAAGTGCTAGGCATGGGCCGCGAGCTTGCGCGTAAACTTGAAGAGGCCGATCAGGCTAGAGGTGTGGAATCAGATTCAGGGTCGAGTCAGCCAAACGAGCAGATCAGCACCATCCTTCAGGAGGGTCTCGAGAACCTGAAGGAGCATATGGACAAGGTTATGCGTGAGCGAAGGCGACAGTCCATGTCGTCAGTTGTGACCCGCAACACTGTCGACAACAACGAGGTATATGATGTCGTCAAGCAAGCACTCGCAGAGCGTGGTCTGGATCAGCCATCTGCCCAATCCGCTGCCTTGGATAAGGAAGCTATCATCAGTGCCGTACGAGAGGCCTACGACGGTGTTGAGATGAACCCCAACCGTGAAGTCCAACAGGTTGGTTTGGAAAGAGATGAGATCTTGCAGTGTCTACGGGAAGGCCTCCAGGACTTTACTGGTTCTGGCACAGTGACCAAAGAAGAGATCGAAACCATGCTGCACGACTCTCTCCAGCAGATTCAGCTTCCGCCTCCGATCAACGAAGTCCATGAAATCCGCGAGGAAGTTTTGATGGCGGTGCGTGAATCCTTGGAAGAGTTGAAGCCAGCTCTTACTGCTCAAAATCCACCACCAACAGAGACTCTTTCGCGAGAGCTACTGGAAGAAATCATCCGCGAAGCTTTCACAGAACATAACTCTGCAGGCTTGGAAATCGAAATTCCTCCAGAGAGCATTCAGGATGCTGTAAAGGCAGCAACAGAAACGCATAATGAGTCCGTTATGCAACGTCTCCAGTCAATGGTAGAGGAAATGCGTGCTGCCTTTGAAGGATACTCTTCCACCAGCGGCAAGGATGCCGAGCAGGTTCTGGCAGCTCTTCGAGAGGGACTGGACAGTCTCCGCACCGAAATCCAAGGTTCATCAAGTCAGCCACGTGAGATCACTCAAGACGGCGAGATGATTGATCAATTTAAGGCCGAGCTTGACAAGCTACGAGAGGATGTGCAGGGCTACGTTGCAGAGGCACCTCGTGGAGACCAGGATTCGAGCCGCGAAGACATGGTCACTCATCTCAAATCTGAGTTTGAGAGTCTTCAGGAAAAGCTGAACTCTCAACTCCTCCCTGTATCCAAGACCAACGAAGAGATCCTTGCTGCTCTCAATGCAGGCTTTGAGGAGATGAAGTCCCAAGTTGCCCTTCGGACCGGAGACGACGATGTTGACTCCAATGAAGATATCAGCGAAGCCATCAAGCATGAATTTGATCAGCTCAAGGAAGTTGTTCTCGGCGATACCTCTAGCAACAAGAACGACATTCTGGAGAAACTTCAAGCTGGATTTGATGGCCTCCACACGCTTATGGCTGAGAAACAGACTGCGTCCACGTCTAACGACGACATGCTTGCTTCGCTCAAGGAAGAATTTGAACAACTCCGAGAGACTTTGAGCGGTTCACTCGTCAAGTCAGGTGGTTCAGCAGACAAAGACGAGATTGTCAATGCTGTTCGAGAACTTGTTGATGGTCTACATACTTCTCAGGAGACCACTTCCAAGGACAACCTCGCCCAGATCCGTACTGAGCTAGAGGCACTGAAGGACTCGCTGAGCAATGCTCTTGTTCCGAGTGGGGACAATGATAAGAGTGAGATGATGATGGTGGTGAAGAATGCCCTCGATGAGATCAAGGCCAACTTGACATCTGCTGGTGTAAATGAGGAACTCCTTGAAGCTTTCAGGGGAGAGCTTGATCACTTGCGCCAATCTAATGGTCTGATTCGACAACACTCGCGAGCCGACACGGAAGAGGTACTGGAGGCTGTCAAGCTGGGTCTTGATGATCTTCAATCCCACATGGACAAGAAGTTCAACACTCCGGAACGCAACACGACTGCTACTGACGACATCATTGACGCCATGAACGAGGGTCTCGAGAGTCTGCGAGCCGATGTGTCCAAGATTGTTGAAAAGCCTGTGGACATGAGCGTGTCTTACGAAATCCTGGACACTCTCAAGGAGGGTCTCGCTGCTTTACGTGCTGACGTTGAAATGCTGAAGGGTGTCCAGCATGAGGTCGAGCCTGCCCAAGAGGACATTTCAGCGCCAACGGGTAATGAAGTTGCCCTCGTAGCCAATTCCGAAGACGAGGAAACCTCGCGCGAGATCTCTGAAGACACGACACAGCCAGATGCGCCACCACAGCCCCTCACTGAAACCTTGGATGTAGCCAGGATGGAGCTTCTCCTTACTCAGATTCAAGACAAGGTGCAAGCTATGGATGCCACTGCCAAGGATGCAGCACCCTCTTCTGAGCCAACTGCGCCGGTTGGCGCCGTCATGAAGGAAGACCTTACTGTCATTGAGGAGCTTCTGAAGGATGTCCAAGCTGCCGTTCTGCTCATGCAAGAGCGGGAGACATCACCGCCAGTGCTGGAGGGCATTGCCAAAAAGGAGGACACAGACGCCATTGAGACTCTGCTTGCAAACACGAAAGCCAAGATTGAGGAGCTTGTTCTTCCAGACCCCGCTACTGCTGTAACCAAGGAGCATCTCGAAGACGTCGAGCTTGTTGTCCGAACCACCTCTGAGACTTTGGAGGCGCTTTCGAAGAAATTTGAAGAAGAAGGTGCTACCAAGGCTGACGTCACGGTTGTCCAGGTACTTGCAGACGACATCAAGGTTGCTTTAGACGAAATGAAGGCAGCCAAGCCCGAGGACGAGAGCAATCCGCACGCCACCAAAGCCGACATCGACGCAGTGACCCTTCTCGTGGATGATCTCAAAGTTAAGCTTGACGATATGAAGATTCCAGACCCAGAGGAGCTCGCATCTAAGGCTGAACTGGAGCAACTAACTGGACTGATCCACGACTTCCGCGATAGCCACGAAAAGATGAAGGATACCTATGAAGCGGACATCCAGAAGACAGCCAACAACTTCGATGAGCGTCGTGCTGAGGCCACCCAGATTGTCGAGGATATCACTGGTGTCAAAGCAGCGTTGGACGAGATGCGAGAGGAGATCAAGACCACCCTCATCGAAGGCGGTCCCATAGAGAGCCTCCAAGCCTCGTTCAAGGCCATGGAAGAAACCATCGGCGCCAGCAACGTCACTGCTGATGTCAAGGAACTCATGGAAATCCTTACTAGGGAGTTCGAACGCGCTCATGGCTCTATTGAAGGCTTGCAAAATGACAATGCGGAGAAATCATCTCTGCAGCTGGAAAAGCACGATGAGACCAAGGCGGCCATTGTTGCCGCATTTACAGAAAGTCTGGAGGACAAGTTCAACACGCTCATGGCCAAGTACGATGATGCTCAGCTTCTAGCAGACGAGCTTGCCAAGGTTATGAAAGAAAAGTCTGAAGAGCAGGAGAAGATGCTCGAAAGCACCAAGACAACAGCGGACGAGCTTCGCCTTACAATTGATACTCTGGGTGCTACCATTGCAGGCATGAACGAACGGTTCGAGGGTGCTACCACCCAATGGTCTACCGACTCTACGAATGTCCTCGGTAAGGTCGACGAAACTCTCACCAAGTTTGATGAACAAAAGCTTGCCACAATGGAGAAACTTGAAGAACAAAAGCTTGAGACGATCGCGAAATTGGAAGAACACATTGCCAAATTCGAAGAACTCAAGCTTGACGACAAGACGGAGCATTCTCATACTCGCGACGAGATCAAGAATGTTGAAGCCATCTTCAACAATCTCCAAGATAACATCACCGAGTATCATCCCAAATTCATGGTGGCATTGCATGAGATTGAAGCTTTGGTCAAGGCTCATTATGAGCATGCGCAAAAGTGTAAGGAAGAGGCAGACGAGAATGCCAGAGCTTGGGATGAGCAGGCCAAGGCTCGCTCCGAGGAACTCCAGGCCCATTTCGAGAACCTACCTAAACTTCTGCCAGCCCCTGCGGAGGCCGAAAACAAGTACGATGATGGCCCTGTACAGGAAAAGCTGGATAAGTTGCTTGCTATTGAGCCCCCACCTAGCTACGACGACGGTCCTGTGCACGAGAAGCTCGACAAGTTGCTTGCTATTGAGCCCTCGCCTAGCTATGACGACAGCCCTGTGCATGAGAAGCTCGATAAACTCCTTGGCCATGCCGATGAAGCTAGTAAAGCAGTCGGAAACGCTGAGAAGCTTGATGAGATTCACAACCAAGTCAAGGCTACCGCTGCAGAGCTTAGCGAATTCGTCGCAAAGCAGACTCAATTCATTACCGACGGCAATGAAGCTAAGGAGCGTGAGGCTGAAGAGTTGCTTCTGCTCATTGAACGTAGGACAACACAGAAAGAGCAACTTGAGATTGACCTAGAGAGCCTAAGAGCTGAGAAGGCCAATCAGAAGGAGCAACTTATGGCCGACATCCAGGAAATGAAAGCCGAGAAAGAAAAGGTTGTCCAGGAGCTCAAAGAAGAGAAGGAACGGGTCATGACCGAACTTCAAAACGAGAAGGATCTCACCATGCTCGAATTGAAGGAAGAGAAAGACGCGCTCTTGGCTGCTGTCGCTGCACTCCAAGCAGAGCGTGAGAACTTGGCTAACCAGAAAGTGCGCCTGACTGGAGAAGTTTCCTCTCTCCAGACTGCACTCGAAATCCGCCGAGAGGAACTGCACATCATGGATACCAAGGCAGATGCATTGGAACGCCGCATCTTGAACGGCATTATGGATCATTCCCGTGCTTTGATGATGACCCAGAATGGCTCAAAGAACCCTTCAAAGCTCAAGAAACGTGTCAGCATCGACCCTGATGCGGAAGGAAATAGGGGTGTGTCATCTCCTAGTGCTGCAGCCAACGGTCTCTCTCTTGCACTCAAGCCTCGTCCCGCGATTCGAAGAAACGGCCAGCCTGTCAATCCAACTCAACGCCGAATCTTGTCTCTCAGCCAGATCAGCGGCAACACTCCCACAGGAGCACAGGCCTATCCGACCACTACTGCCTCGGCTAATAGCAACGCTGGACTGAAGCGCAGTCACTCGGTTAAAACCAGCAACTACTCACGCAAAGGATCCTGGGGTGGAAGGCCTAGTACTGTCATTGCCAACAAGGAAAATGGTGCCTTGCCCGAGGTTGACGAAAATGAGGCCTTGGCTCCTGTCTCACATGATGTGATTGAGGAAGATGCCCAAAGCGAGACCGGTACAGAGCGCCGCTATAGCGTCGACTACCCTGAGAGCTACGCTGAAGGCGAGACGCCTGGCTATGATGGACGTTCCAGCTTCGGTGGCACAGGCAGCGAGTGCACCTACGCTTCTGGAACTTCCTACATGACCGGCAGTGATATTGACCATGAACGTCGCACCTCATATGGTGCCCAGTCCGTTCACTCTACTGCTCGTGGTGAAGAACCGGCCAATGATGGGTCGGATGGGTCGCAATACTCAGATGAGGAGGAGGACAATGACCGAACCGCTATCATTGAGCCATCAGAAGTAAACTCCTCCGTGATCACAACTGCCACTGCGGACAGCGAGGTCGACTTGCCAACACAATCAGAGATTGTTCGTGCCATTGACGCCGTAAAGGCGGAGATGAAGGAGAATTATTCTCCTCCTAGCGACTCTGGCGTTGGCACTGACTTGGCTACTGCTCCTCTTGAGCATGACGCTGAGCATGACGCTGATTACTTCCGCCGCGCTGCTGAGGAGGAAGCGAGCACCGTTGGTTAAGTGAGTATCCATACCTGGTGAAGCTGTCATTTCACATTCTTTTTCGCCCATCGTCTCGCTCCGCGTGTCTCTCAGTTTGAAGCTTTGACTCGCCTCTCTTGGGGTTCTAGAGTTGGCATCGCTAGTGATGGGTGTCGAGCTTGACTAGGACGGAGGTTGTGACTTCGGCAATGCTCAACTTTTCGTATGGATATACCCCGGAACCCGCTTGAGTGTTTTTGTTTTGGATCGATGATGACGCGATATGGCATCTTTGCACACACGATGGAATGGGTAGATGAAATTGGGTCACGAAGTTCAGGAATGAGTGGCATTGATTGATTGGTACGAATGATTTTGCAATGGTGTTATGACTTTGGCGGATGGTTGGACTCACGGTTTTTATGTTTTCATGTTTTTTTTGTATGATACACTGTTCTGTTTTGGGAGGGTTATTCTTGCTTTTGCAGCGCGCAGGTAGCGA
Source organism: Curvularia eragrostidis (assembly GCA_020744315.1). Lineage (NCBI taxonomy): Eukaryota > Fungi > Ascomycota > Dothideomycetes > Pleosporales > Pleosporaceae > Curvularia > Curvularia eragrostidis. The sequence continues at coordinate 290,374 of JAIRCK010000024.1, read as the reverse complement.
TCAAGTCGTCTTGAGTTATTAATGTAATCAATGGATTTGAATATCATGAGCATGTGAGTTGCTTCTTGAACTATAACGTGACAAACTTGACTTGAAAATGCGAGACATTACAATGTAGCTTTCTCTATCTATCCGCTTCAAAAGCAACATACAATACAAGGGGCATTTGTTCTTTTCCCCGTCCCCAATCATTTCGTAAGGTTAAGAACGCCGAAAAAAAAACAGAAATAGAAACAAAGAAATATCTAAACTCCCATATCTCATGTCATACTAAAAACACCTTCCCTTTACTGAGTTGGTTTCGTTTCACTGTGTCACAGCCCTCAAGCCCTGCAATACCAGGCCAAACATGACGCCCCTCGCGACTCTTTGATCCTGCAAACAGTCAAACACCTTGCCCAACGCCTCGCCGCTTGCGGCCTGACCCATGACACTTGTCAGGGCCTGAGGCATACCCCTTTCGACGAGCAGCTTCCTCGCCTTCACTCTGAGCTTCTCCTTGTCGTCGTCCGACATGGCGTCGGGCCAGGCCTTGAGCTCCTCCTCGGTTGGCAGTGCGTTTTCCCGGATCTTGCGAATGTGGTACGCGAGACCGGCATCAGACGTGTTGTCGTCGAGGACCGTTGTTTGCAGGAGAGAAGTGATGGAGGAGAGCTGCGGGTTGCTAGGCCGAAGAAGATATGTCTTTGCGGCATTGAGGAGGGTGCGGCGGAGTGTCCAGGCGGATGATAGCGTGTACAGTTCATTGATGACTGCGAAGAAGAGTTCGATGATGACGGTGGTTTCGGTTTCGGAAAGAGGTGTGTATACTGGTTCTGTGCGGGTCTTCTTAAGTGAGGATTTCGAAGGCGATGATGTAGTAAAGGATGCTGTGGAGGTGCGGCGGGGGAGGGAGGGTACGGAGTCCATGGACGTTCGTGATGGCTTTTGGCTGTGTGTGGGCTCAGTGGGATTGCGTGGTATGTTGTAATCGTCGGGAATCTCGCTCGGCATGGGTGGGAGATTCAGTATTTGATCCCCACCCATCATGGGGCTAAGGTCTTCAATCTTTCCATGTGTACTTGGCGCACGGCTGTTGTTCCTTGAGCCGTATCTGGATGACCTACCGGACCGTTTGCCGTCGCCTTCGGGATTGCAAGAAGGCCGTCGTTCCATTGGAGCTTCCCGCGCGGGTTGCTGATCGATAACAGGAGAATTTGGGTCACGCAACGAATCCATTGATGTGCGTTTGGTTGCAAGAGACATGCTGCTCTCAGAACGGATATGTCTAGGCAGCTCAGAGACAGTCGATTCTGCTCTAGTCTGTCTTGTTTGGATAGGCGCTGTTGAAGTTGAGGTGCGGCTGGGAGCAGGGCTTGCAGAAGGCGTAGCGCTGCCAGTGACATTGCTGACTGAGTCGCGGTTTTTCTTTCCTCCCAACGGCCCTGTCACACTGCCTAGCACTCCACTGACTCCACCGAAAAGCGCCTTACCACCCCCAGCGACTTCCTTGGGAGCCTTTGTCAGTACGCCCAACATACCTTTGCCAACTGTGTCGAAGGTCTGGCCAGCCCAGTTCATTCCGGGGAAGCCGTTGCCGGGAGACTTTCCAGAGCCGAGCTCTTTATCCAAAAAGCGCTTCATACCCTCGCTCTCGGCAAGTGGCTGGTACTGCACAGCGTGGTTGAGATAGCGTTCGAGTTCGCCGCGCAGCGATGCCTTGGTATGCCCTTTCCAGCCTGGTAATGTGGGATGTGCTTCACTGAATCCAGTCGCTCCGGTAATGGCTGCTATACGACGCATGACTTCATGCAGTGTCTCAAATTCGCTGTACTTGCGTGCCGTCATCCATCCGGTGTGGTGGCTCGATTTCGGTTCGATTTGAATCAAGTACTCGGCGGTTGGTTTGCTCTTGATGTTACCCTTTTCGCCAGGCATACTGTCATCGAAGATAGACATGGTACTGTTATGTAGTGTCAATGGTGGTGGTCTCTCTGTAGGCGTAGCGTTGTCCATCAATGCGGTTGGTGGTTGGGGCAGCACAAGTTGATCAAAGCTCGTAAAGGACCTCTTAGCCTCTTCTTCTTTCGCAAGCTCCTCAGTCGACTTGGGTGGAGGCGATGGTGCAACAGTTGACATTGGTGGACTGGAAAGGCCGGAGATGCCCAAATCTACGAGGTCGTGGTCGGCATGTGTATCACTCGCCGACGATGTCGGGGTGACAATGCCTTGCGTAGTGCTCTCGGACTGATCATCATTCAGTGTCGAAGTGGATGCGCTCTGCGCATTCTGCTCCCGGAGGCGTTTTGCGTCCTCCTCGGCAATCATCCGACTCAAGCGCTGAGCTTCCCGCATTGCATCGTCCATGGCTTCCTGAGCTTTGCTCACAACGCGTTTGTGCTCCTTTCGTTCAGCTAGAGATGCTGTGTCCTGGTCATCTGATGCTTTTTCTGCATCCGTCTTGAGACTCTGCAGCTGTTCAGACGAACCCTCAACGCCTGCATCAATGGCATTCAAAAGCTCGGGCTCGCCTGCCTCCAAAAGCTGGACAATCCACCCATTGATCCATTCGGGCTTGGAACAAGTCACGACGATCATTTCCAGGACAAGCTTGGCCAGAATCTGGTGCAAGAAGATGCGTGCTGGCATGCAGTTATATGTCTTTGGGTCCAAGTAGTTCTGCAGTATGTCCTCGGCAGCCACGCTGAACTGCTTCGTCTGGTAGTCTGGATCAAGGATATTGGCTAGCGTGCTGTCCCTCTTCATCTTGAGATAAAGATCAACTGCCTCGGTCGGGACATCACCGGGCGACGCTTGTATGGCTGTGGCAATCTCTTGCAGCAATATGATGACGAAGGAGGCAGAGCGTGTGACAAAGTCAATGAAGTTGTCGGCTGGTCGCTTGCGGGAGACGTGTGCAGACACGGAGAGCACGAAAGCAGTTAAGGTCTGGCGGCACGAGTTGGGAAACGCTTCTTCGGTGGGTAGTAGGGGAGAGTACCACCACCTGCGGTGTATTAGACGAGTATCTAAGGACTACATGGAGGACATACTTGACATAGTCACGAATGACTGCATCCGTCAGCTCCGTCAGCGCCGCCGCCGTGTCCGGGCTGAAGTCGGAGTAGTCGAGTTTCTTGCCCGAGTACAGCAGCACATTGAGGTCGTAGCCGCCATGTTGTTGTTGTGCCGTCTCTGGTGCGTGCGAGTTTCGCCAGTCAAGCACGCGCTGGGCTATGTCGGCCCCCAACTCGCGCTTCCTGGCTTCAGCACTCTTCCCACCGGCGCCCCGGCCGTCGTTGTGGTGACCCTCCCACGTCGCATGCAGGACAACGCCGCCGACGACGCCTATGAGGACCAGGCCCACGCGCCCGAGGATGAGATATGTGCCCGCGCCCAGTCCGGCGAGGCAGGCCCCCAATGTCTCGTTACTCGCAGTCGCCAGGAAGTGCAGGGCACGGTCGGTGAGCGTCTTGACGTCGAGCGGCAGCGCATTTGGGTCTTCTTTGGGACGGGGGTCTGGGTGGTGTTCTGTGGGGGAGCCGTCGGCCATGAGGGCGGCGCCGTCCTGCGGCGAGTCTGCGTCATGGATGCGGTCGATTGCGGAGGTGGGTGGGCTCGGGGGAGTAGATGCTGCTGCAATGGCGTCGCTCATGGTCATGGTGGGCAACCATCGGGGCTCTACAGTACTGGGAGGTGTCCTGGCGTGCTGTGCAGCATGGTCCGGCGCGGCAGACTGGATATATGTAGCGGCCTTGGACGGCGGGCTGGCCCTGGCGTTTCAGTTCGGTGGTAGGAGGTGACGCCGCGAAATGGCTACTAGTACACCGCCCTCGCCTAAAGTAACCTCCAAGCTTCACCCTGCTACCCCTCGCAAAACCTTCATTCTCTCTCCACAACGTCCCTTATATCTACGCCATGGCCAGCGACGCTCCCAGCGATGCCGAGACCCTTGCCCATGTCGTCACGTACTGGGAGGGCCGCAAGCCCAGCAGCCCCATTTATGAATTTCTTCTTTCTGATCTCAAACTGACTTACGCTTCGAAAGGTGTCGTGCGCGCACGTCTGCCTCTGACCAAGAACCACCTCAACACACACGGGAGCATACATGGCTCTACGTCTGCAACCATCATAGACTGCTTTGGTGGACTCGCAATCGCTGCTTGGGACCAGAGGACAAAGACTGGCGTGTCCACCGACATCCACATCTCTTATCAGAGCGGCGCCAAGGACGGCGACACGATAGAGATTGAGGGCAAGGCAAGCAAAGTGGGCGGAACCCTCGCATTTACTTCTGTGACCATCTGGAAACTAGTGGATGGCGAGCCTGGTCCTGTTGTGGCCACGGGCTCGCATACTAAATTTGTCAAAATTTAAGGGACCAATCCACGGTTTCATTGTAGACACGCCATCTTCTTTGAGGTCTCGTCCTGCTCTCCCATGGACGATTGAACTCCACTCGGATCGCGAAGAGCAAATCGTCTCTCTTGCTACCATTCCGTGTCTAGTCCTAAGGCGACGACGGCATGGGCATGCAGGAGGGTCAAACATACCACATAGACCATAAATGCTATGAACGTGTTAGAACTTCCAACTCCATTATACGAGTGCCGAGCGCCACCAGCTACGTGTGGCTCAAGCTGTCACAAGATGTACAAGCCACAGCTCCTGCCAAGCTTATCATCTTCCAAGTGACAGAAGTTGTGAACAATGCGAGCTCGTAATTGTATCCGTAAGCATGTTTGCAGGCTCCATCATATAACTAAATGCAACTCTGCTTTGGAAGTGCTACGAAAAGACTACAAGGCTAGCCACCCATGACTCTGCACGTGAGATATCAGCATGCCACCCATTGAGTAACGCCTAAGAAGCATTCGTAAAATCGGCCGTTGCCATCAAACAAACCGCCAGATAGACAAACCTATGCCCCACCAAATCTAACGCCACTCTGCTCCTGTAGTCCATCCACCACAGTAAAAACCTGGACGTCGAACCCGTCTTCCGCCAGACTATCCACGATATCATCTCCAAAACCGACCAGTTCCAACATGAGTGTTTGAAAGAACTCGACACGCAGCAGCTCATGTATATTCGGCTTCAGCAGCTCCAGCACTGCCTGGCGCAAAGCGTCCCCTCGGTGTTGCGTGTTCCTACAAATGAGCACAAGCGAGTCAAGAAAGAAGTTCATAGCTGAAGAGACAGTTCTCATCTTCTTTCCGCTGCCATTGCTCTCAACGACACGGACAACACCCATGCTGAGGATCATGCGTCCAGTGTCGAGGTACTCATTAACAGCGTGACGGCACAGTCCAGGCACGTTGTACTTTACGCCCACAGTATACGCGTGAACGTGCAGATCGAGGAACGTCATGTTGGGGTATTGAGTGCGCAAGACCGGGCTGAAGGCGTAGAGGCCATGCTCCATAAACTGCATCATGGCGGTTATGGCATGTGGGAAGTCGCCACGGAGACGAATGCAGCGTGTGTAGCCATCTGGATATGGGCCATCGAGTATGGTGGCGAAGAAGCAAGATGCTTTGCTGAGAAGGTGTGTGTTGATTTTCGTGACTTGCTTGCCTTTGTCGAAGCGGACGACTACATCGCATGGGCCGAGGTCTGAGAACCAGCTTTGCTCAGGGTTAGTATATGTCTGTCGAGGTGTTGGGGCGAGAGTATACTTACGGCTGTAAGGTGTGTGATTCAACCATGCAGATGCTCATACGCGCCGCAGCAATACGAGATTGGTGCAATGTTGGAGACGGTGTCTCTGGCGTATCATACAGTGATAGGTCCTGGAAGCATAGGACAGTTGGTCCAAATTTGCCTTGATAATTAGGTCGGACTGCTGTGTCTGAATCGTTGAAGATGACTAGTCCAGTTGGACAGGAAAATCCTAACATGTCATCAAGATCGGGACTTGAGCTAAGTTCTGAGTAGAATCGAGAAGCCAACGGAGATCGTGACGGCGATTGAGAACCTCTGTGAGTCTTCATGTCTCCCATTGTATCAAGGTCCGGATCTCTGTTCTCCTTGTTGGAGCCAAGTAAGGCTGTAGGTGAGTACAAGGACTCCGTGCTTGCAGAAGAGCGAGTCATGGTACACAATGCCTTGCGATATGGGTCGCTAGATGGGTAGAAGGCGTTGCTGAAGAAGCGCTTACGATCTTTTGGTTCCATTGCGGCTACTACAGCGTCGAAGTGATCTGTAGGAAGCAGGTGATGATATACTTTTAAGACCATGGGTTGTGGAACGACTTTTGGTCCAAGACTCGCGAAATGTACACGCTCTGAACGCGTCTAGCAGAACGCGAAGCTCGCTAAGTGTAAGCGGCAAGGTGAAGGTGAGTTTGATGCGACTCCCTGTTGGTGAGAGTGAAACGATCGCCTGCCTCTCAAAATGGCAAACTGGCAGTGCGGCTGGCTTAACATCGCCAACGAGATCCCATCTCTTCAAACAACTCCACTCTGAATTCTGGAAACTCTTCCATTGACTCGTATACGAGAGACATCTTCTTGCCCGTGTCGTGAATGAAAGCCTGCACGTGGTCTGCACACAGTTTGACCATTACACGCCTGAGCTCGTCGCCGTTTGCAATGCGATCTGAGGCGAAGATGGCACGGATTGCAGACTGGAGCTGATCCTCATTACCGTCTTCGTCCAAGACTATGGCCGCAAGATCTTTGAACTTTTGCATGGCGAGTGCCCTCAATCCTGCCACTCCATACCGCTCTGCTAGCATGTATATGTTGACATGAGAGCGCAGAGTAGCAGCCTCAGGTACTTCATCGTCGGAGCCAGTCAGCTCGTCGTAGTCAAGCTGATAGCAGTACTGCATCATCGCTGCCACCGCACATGGATCGTCTGCGCTCAAATCAATGGCGCCTTTTGATGATTTCTGCTCTTGTCAGCGTCGTTGGCGCGAGGAGCCTGAGCTAGCATACTGGAGACATGACAATGGCGCACACTCTGGCAAACCACCGTGAGTGGTAGCACATAATTGCCCGGTCGCAGTTGTAATTTCGGTTTCTGCATTTAACAACAAGATCATAGCCTTTCACTTCCGGGGCGGGCGGAGACGGAGGACTCGCAACAGGCGCTGGTGCCGGAGGTGTCAAGGCTGCTACGGGAGATGATGTTGGTAGTGACACACGTTGCTGTTGAGGTTGCTGTGTTTTACATTTCTGAAGTAGTCGTCGAGAGATAGATCCGTTGGAAATTGTCTTACGGTGCTTAGGGCGGGGACTCTCTTTTAAAGAAGCCGTTGAAGACGCTGCGGTAGACACATTGGACGAGGTGGAGTCCCTCCGATCTAGGCACCCGAATGAGACATCTGAAGAGGCCGAAGACGAAATAGATGGCGCAATTGGAGATATGCCACCATTTTTCAACCCGCAATATGGGGTTTCGAATCTATATACCTATGAGCGACTAAGATTCGGGCTACAGTCAAGATACTCACGCAGATTGAGTGAACAACACGGGGACCGCGTACATATTGCCGATGGTTATCAATTGCGAGAGGAACAGCAATGCGACCGATTCGGCAGAAAATCGATAGACGAAAGTTCGGACGAAGGCGAATTCATTTTGAAACCCGCGCCGCAGCTGTATATACGTGGTGCATACTTGCGAACATACGATGGGGTAAAGCGCAGGAAGAAGGGCCCTTGGTTTCCGGCAAGGTAGAGTGCGACACTGGTGTTTTCATCTAAAGCTAGTAAAAACAACCAATGAGATGAGCAGGATATATTAACGCTAGCTGCGCATGACACGGCACTATGCGGCTCATGGAAAGTGCTTAATACCGAACATGCATACTTGTGGAACATCAAGAGCCGGCTGGGGAAGATTGTGGGGTAGCAGCCGCGGCATTGTTAGGAATCGGTCAGCAGGTCAGACTAGTTCCTCAGAACCACAAAGACGCGTTCCTTGTAAACGATCTTGGGCCGGTTTGGGTGCCTCCCAATCGAGCGGCCTTTGCCACTGAAAATGACGCATGCAAGCCAACGATTTCAAAGCTCCAGAAGACACGTAATCTACTAGTACGACAGTACGATGAATTCTGCGACGTCCGTTCGGTCAAAGTCCAATAGAGCCTTAACCACGCCAATACTCACACTTACATTCATACAACAGGAAGCCTACAGTACGCATAGATGCCCACATACGCTGTAACTGATCATGCACAAGTCTTCTGAATGTCTCTTGGTTCGCGACTGGCAAGCCCTTCGTTTCCATACTGAGCTTTGAGTTCTCTTATTTCAGTCTCAAGCCTGCCCTTTGTCATCCGCCGTGCCTTTCGATAAGTCAAGAATTCCTCATCTGGTTCCCAAGGGATCCCCTTAAAGAGTCTTGAATACATGTGCAGGATACTTAACATTAGTTGGTTATATAGTTTTCTATATATTCTTTCAAGTGGTAACACATCATCTATTATTGCAACGGACATGTCTGACATCTGCCCGGCATCCATTCATCCATCAGCCTAACCCTTTGCTCCAATCTTGAGCTTTAGAGGAGTGGTAGTATCTCTACTAGTCCAAATCCGCTAATTGGTCTACCATTTTTGCTCCCCCGTGCTTCAACAAATCCCTCGTACGCGACGTTTGAGAAATCAGCAGACCAAAGTTCTTGATCTTCAGCAATGGATGTGACGTCCAGCTTAAGATTGTTGGCTAGAGAAATAGTCCAGGCCTGCGCATAAGTGGCGTTGGTATTCTTCGAAGTCCATGTCTTGCCGGTCTCGACAAAGGTCGCTGGTATCACTGTCTGTTCGCCGATTTCCTTACGGACAGTCGCAACTCCCTTGGTAGTGTTTCCAAAAGGTATAAACCAGATAGAGTACTTGGAACCGACGGTGTTTGGCCCACTTCCCAAAGTGAGCTCAAACCAGGTCCAGTTTCTGGGAACAGGGATCTCGCTTCTAGCATTGTTCCACTGACGATCGTACCAAGTGAACGATCTAGACGAGTCAACTTGAACCGTTTTTCCTGCTGGAGAAACGAAACTGCCAACAGTTTTACCTGCCGGCATTGCCCATTCGCCATTTGTGACTGGATCTACTGATATATTCGCGGCAGCTGGAGAACGTCAGCAACCCTGGCACAGTTCATTCTGTGAAGCAAGGAAAAACTTACGAACTAGATTGAGGCGACCAAGACCTCCGTCCAAAAGGAGTGGAGTAGACATGTCAATGGTGAGATTGTACTGAACTTCCGATCTTGTACTCCAGGTTCTAAACTGGCTGAGAGGATCGGTGCTGGTGAATCCAAACTCTCCGAAATCCATGTGCATCTCTCCAGCCTTGGTGATCAGAGAGGAGGAGTTGGTTACTGTATATGTTTTGAAGCTGTTCGGATCGGCCAAATCAATGATTGAAGCTCGATACATCTTTGAGTTTGCCAAAGTGTGAGATACAATCACATATTCATGATTGTCTGTGCCAGTGATGAAAGATGAGGTCCAGTAAGAGACTGCATTGGAGGTTTGGGAGGCGGCCACATCAAATGGAAGCGCAAGAGGATCAAGCTAGTAGAGGCATCAGTCAAGCACAAGACGAAAGCGTCGTAAAATTTACCAGCGCATCCTTCTGGATTCCACCGGACTCGGGAAAGAAGCGACCGGGCCTTGTACCCAAAACGCCCGGAATGAGAGAGATCAAACCCAATCTGGCACTGATCATGTTGGAAGAGTTCGTAATAGAAATATATATACGAGATGTTAGTAAAGATAGTGAGTGTAGTTGTGAGGAATCAAAAAGGACAGAGTTATCCATGATCTTTATAGATCATGTTACTTGAGGCGCTGAACGAAATTACTGCTTTTGGTAGTACATATTTTCTGAGTACAGCATCGGTGTTCTCGGAGCATGTCCGAGGATTCTTGTTTCGGCCCGATAGGGTTTCTGAGTACAGCATCGGTATTTCAAGATGCCCGAGAACTCTCATCACGTGTAAACAATCTCCGCTTCGAAGCCTCGCTGGAGCAAAATTTGCCCGTATAGTATTTTACATAGACATACTGTGCGGTGGTCTGAACACTTGGCGTCGCCTTTGTCAGCATATCTGATATACAGTAACAAAACCAAGACCTTTCGATGCTGTATTGAGCTTGTGTGTTTGCGCATATCTTGAACATGTAAACAAGAGACCTGAAAACAGTCCCCGCCGGACCAAATACCACGGACGGGAATGTATACTTTCCTGAATTAACTTCTGAGGCCGGACAAATTATGAGCCAAAATGTCTTTAGCGTAGTCGTATTTTCTAATTGTCTGAATTGATGCATTGCAACAGCATAGGCTTATTGCAAGAGAAGGGAATATGCCTTGTGCAGGGCAATACAGCCTCAATCGGTCCTTTTCCCATGCTCTAGTAGAGAGGACGCCACCATGCATACGTATACCATACATGCATGGTATATTGAGCTATTATAGCTGTTCATGTTTTGACACTAGCTAGCTTGAGTAGCCATCTTAGGGAAAGGACAAACAAAGCACGGTGCTCGTGCTGGTCCTCGATATCTTGAAGAGAATCGTGCAGTTCGGACGAACACGTAAACCCGTCTTTTCCATTGAGTGCTGCAGCTGTTTCTGCACTATAATTCCTTAGTACCTTCAATCACAACACAGATATAGTGTTCTTCGCAAGAGGTCGACCAGGTTCCCTTGAGGCCTCCCGGGGGAAGGTTAGAGTGAAAGGCTGACGCGTAATACGGCTCCTCGTCCGCTTTTACCCCAGATTGACGAATACGACATCTCTGAAGGCTTCAATTCCACAGACAATCATGAGACCAGAGACAAGAAACGCGTGCAAGGTTGCTGCCTGAAAGAATGGACCAACGATCAGCAGCTCCGGATGATGACGCGGATCTTTGCTCAGGGTGTGACGCCATTGGGTACTTGACGAAAAGAAAACATGGTTATGGTGTCAGGCAATACCACAGCAGCTGCACGTATCGCATTGCATCTGAAGACTGTCGAGATTTGTACGCATTCCAGCGAAATGAGATAAATTCATCAAAATGAGATTCTTGTGCCCTATACAAACGCCTGTTATAAAGCAAGGACCTTGATCAGCCTGGACGAGAATTCCTTAAGCAAGCTGCTTTTGTCCCGTAACTAAGATCGAAGCAAACGAGTAAGTTTGTAAACTCATAATTATTCAACTTGATGCAACATACCTGGACAAACTGCGCCCTCTTTTGCGCCCTCCACGCTCGGGTGTGTAACAACCTTATCTTTGTGATGTCCAACTGTCGCCTTGGTAACTGGGCACACGTCGCCCTCCTTTGCCTTGAGCATATCCGGGTGGTCGGGCGGCAACACAGTGGTCGCAGTGCCTACAACGGGGCATAGAGCATCGTCCATCGCCTGGGCTTGCGGCTGTTTGATAACGTTGTTCTTGAGCGCGGGACATGCGGTTGCAGTTGTCTCGTTGGTGGGGACTGGAGGGTGCGAGTGTAGGTTATGGTGGTGGTCAGTCGTTGCACCTACGACAGGGCACTGTGTTTTGTTAGTCTTAAGTGCTTCGCTTGGAGAGCTTCTGCGGAGGCTGCTTACAGTTTGCCCATCCTTGGTGAGGTCTACTGAGGGGTGGTTTGGAGGGAGAACATCGTTAGTGGTTCCGATTACTGGGCAGGACATTTTGCAAGAACGAAGCTGTGGCGGGCTTTTGGTGGTTGGTTTATAGTGGTTTGCACTGGATGTTTCTAAGGGTAAGAGAAAAGCGAAGATAAGGAGAGGCTGGTGGACAGCAAGTGCAAGTTTAAGTTTCGTCACGCTGCTTGGATAGGCCGCTTTTGGAGCTACCCCAGGTTTGCAGGGATTATGCCATTGACGTCGTTGTCAGCGGGATCGCCGAGTTCCTGATTGGGTGGATGGCATGTCACCCTATGGCGATCTGATGACTCCTATCCACTTTCGCTGCGTCCTTGCTTTCCCCCAACATCACATTATGTGAATTCTATGCCTCGAGTTTGCGATATCCTAGCGCTATATTTGTGGAGAGGCGGCACAGTTCTGCTTGGTGGCTGCCGTGTTCGTTGCCAAGCGCGATGGCCCCTACCACACTAGTGTCCATCCCTTCTTGGTGAGGAATCACCAAGCCCGTTAGGTACACCTATTACAACACTACCTTTCTATCATGATATTTTCACTTTTAGTGAGAAATTCCAATAGAGAGATTAGATAGAGTCGGTGTGTTAGGCTATGGTCTTTACGTTATTTTCTTTACATGGAGTTCATATTCCTTGATGTCATAGACAGGTGTTGAGAGGAACAAAATACTACCATCATATTATTTTTGACTGCAAAAATATAGTACATACGACCACAGGACGTCTAATATTGCGTACCCCGTCCGATCTACGATACACAAGCGGCGTACCGGCGGATTAGTAGTTAGGTGGGTGACCACTAGCGAATCCCCGCTGTCGTATGTTTTTGATTTTTGTTTCATTTTAGTCTGAGATAGGTCACACGGCCTTATGTATAGTCGATGAGAACAGGGCCGCTTACATTATGCAATTGGTGAAACCAACAATATATTCGGCGGGCAATATACGTCTTCCTCTCAATCTTTTTACAGTCTTGTGGTAGTTGTCGCGCTCTTTGCGAACGTCTATTTTTGTCGCATAGAACCATACTCACGTGGCTCCCTTGATATATGTTCAGTAGAATCAAAAGTGCACGGCGTATGAGCAAGCCAGAAGGTAGAAACAGCCAGCGGACGATATCGCCATATACATATCGTAACTATGAGATTGATTTACACTGACGCGCATGCCGTCCCGAGATTGTATCGCTCTCACTGGCTAGGAATGCAACTGCGGACAACATAGGCATCACCAGGCCAGAACAAAATATACACTAGAATAGCGCTCGAAGCGTAGCCACTCAGCTCGCAAGTCTCTATCTTCCCAACATCCATCTCCTCGCTCTTGGTCATTCGCTTGACACCCACAACAAGAGAAACTATCATTACGTGAGAAACGCGTTAAGGGTTGGTGTGAAAGATTGTATTGTAGACCGAAATACACAATGGGTATAGAGCCATGCCGATGACGATCGTGGACCACAGAAAGAAGGAAAAACCTGTGACTTTATTGACGCTCTTGTCAAAAGACACCAATGGAACAAAACTACATGAGGAAGAAGAATGCATGACAACTACAGCCAGGGGTCAAGGTATGGATTCTTGACCGCAAGCTCATGAGCTTCGCGGGTTGCTTGAGGGCGTCTTATTTACTAGGCTCGAAAAGAAGGATCGGAGTTTCTCGTTGTCGTTGATGTTGGTATCCTGTGTTTTGGGCGGTGGAGTTTCAGGTTCGTCCAGTCGGCTGGCTTGGCGGTCCTAGAGAAATGTCAGTTTTTGCACGTGGTATCAAATCAAAAATGGTAATTCTGCTCACCTGTAGTCTCTTGACCATCTCGTCAGCATTCACTTGAATACCGCCCATGTTGAATTGAACAGGACCAATGTGTTCTTCGACCACTCCCGATGCATCATCGGCCCAAGCCCGCGACACGGGTTCTTGTTCTTTGCGCGCAGCCTTAAGGGCAGCTTCGCTTTCATCCTCTCGCCGCAGATGCTCCAAAACATTGACCTGTTCAGCAAGGAATGCTTGTGGGTCTTTGCTAGACACCTCGAGGCCGTTGGTTTGTTTCGAGAGGCTCGATAGTGCGTAGTCAGATTCAGGGTTCCGAATCGTCTCCTCGTAAATTGAAGTAGCCGTGGGACCGCTTTCCTCTTCTTCAGGGATTGGTGTTGGCGTTGTTTCACCGTTCGTCTGCTCTTCTCCTTCGACAGGCGCGGGTGTTTGGCCATTGGTAGGTCGCATATGCTGGGGAATGTCAATGTCAACGCTCCATTTCTCGCTGATGCCCTCGACATCAAATCCCTCACGCAAGATGCGGATTTTTGCCCATGAATCCCAGTTTGGAGGAACTAGTACCCGGTCTCGGTCTGTCACATTGTGTCTCAACTGCTCTTGTTTCAGTAGCGACTTGATACCCAAAGTAGAGTGGATGAGTGTCTGTAATGAGCCTGGCGCAGTCGGCATAGTGTAGACCAGGCTCGATCCATGTTTGAGAAGAATCGTGCGCATGTACTGGAGGATAAAGTCAAACTCCTCTTCTTTCCACCCCCGCTCCTTTTCCAGTGTCTCGATTTTGTCGGCATTCTGGCAAACAACACATAGCGGAATGCCCAGAGGCTCGTCCCACTCACCAGGACCGAGCGGGACCTTTACATTTTCCATGCTGCTTCCCTCGGTGGCCAGGCTGCGGCCCTTGTCTTGCAAGGTCTGGATGTTCTCTTCCAAAACAACTTTGGATGCATCGTCCAGTGAGACAATCAAGGATCTTAGTACTCGTATCCAGTCCCGCAGTTGCCGTATCCACAACCATGGATGGTTCCAATCTAGGAGTATTACGATGAGCATGTGCGGGAGCGTTCGCGGATTGAGATAGGGCCTGATCAGTGGAGTAAAGGAGGGAGAGGGATTTGCGAGGAGGTAGAGCGACAGGCGAGCGAGCGTGTCTGACAGTGTTAGCAAGGGCGAATTGACAGCACGCCAGGGCAACGGCACGCACCCTCATGATCCGTATCCAGGACGTCTTGATACGTGTATCCCAAGGCGAACTGATTGGCAATGGGCGGCTTCCTGCCTCGGTCCGGTGGCCTCCGGTTGTTCGCAGAATCTGTCGAGACTGATTCGAGAAAGTCGCGCTGTGTTTCTGGTGTTCCGCCTGCCGCCCTCGAATTAGCTTGGTCCCCTATACCGCCTTTCGGGGGCCTCACCCAGGACTAATAAACTCTTCTCTGGCAGTCGCTTTCCGCTCGAGATGTTGTCCAGCATGGGTTTCCATATCTCCTCTCTGTCCGCATCGGCAGTGCCGGGCCGTTCGTGGCTGCCCGGGACGCGCGTGGGGAAGTTGGGGGTGCGGCGCGCGCTGGCCATTGCGGAGGTGCTGCCGACTGAGGTGGACGTGATACAGCAATTTCAGGTCGTGTGGGCGGTCGACTCACGGTAGACCAGGCGGTGAGTGGCAGAAGTAAACGGGGCAATGTGGCGGCCGAGCTGCGTGTCTTGCGGGGTCGGTGGTGGTGTAGTTAGTTGTTTCCACGTCGTGGGCACCTTTTCTGCAGGGATGTTGCTCCTGACCCAGCCCGAGCTTCAAAAGTTGACCTCCGAACATGCTATTACTCCACCACACCCTCATCACCACCACCATCACCCACAATGAACTCGATCCGTGCGATTCAGCAGCTGAACAAGCGCGAACTCGAGGCCGGCATCAGCCCCGAAGGCTCGTGGCACACAGACTACCGCGACACGGCTTTCATCTATATTGGCGGTCTTCCCTTTGAACTTTCCGAGGGTGACATCATTACAATATTTTCCCAGTACGGCGAACCAGTCTGGATCAAACTCGCACGCGACAAAGAGACAGGAAAGTCACGCGGCTTTGCGTGGATCAAATATGAAGACCAGCGGAGTTGCGATTTGGCTGTTGATAATCTAGGCGGGGCAACCATCATGGATCGAACTATCAGGGTGGATCATGCGCGGTACAAGCCCAAGGACGACGAAGACATGAGGGATAACACTATGGGAGAGCTCGATGTCGACCCAGAAGCCGATTCTGACAGTGGGAGAAGGAAACGGAGGAAGACTGAAAGCGAGTCTGACTCGGACGAAGATCGACCACTGCTGCCGGAGGAGATCGAATTAGGTCGATTAATAGAGAAACTGGACGAAGAAGACCCGATGCGCGACTCCTTGATTAAACGACAGCAGGAGAAGGTGGATGATGCAATCAAGAGGCTGAAGAAGCAAAAGCGCAAAGAGAAAGAGAGATCAAAGAGAAAGGATAGGCACAGTCGGAGAGACGGGTCAAGAGACCGCGAGCGTGACCGCGACCGGGATAGAAGGCGGATCAAGGAGCACGGAGAGCATGACGAACAAGATAGGCGCTCGCGGCGGAAAGAACATCGAAGCAGAAGTTGTGACAGAAGCCGTCACCACTCGGAGGAAAGACATCGTCGACATCGGTCACAACGGGATCGAGATCAAAGAGAGGATTCTCGAGATCGTCACCGAAGGCGCGATCGCCGACGTTCCGTGTCTGGCGAAAGAGAGAGGAGGCGCTCACGCACAAAGGACTCACAGTCACCCCTGCCATATCGAGCTCGTTCCCCTTGATCTTCAATAGGCTTCCCGCGATATCTGAAACATGAATACCTTTTGCTTTACCTGTACCTTTGCGCACAAGTCATGCGGACCTTTTACTAGTCCAGCAGGCAGCGTATGCTGCTTTGACACATTGCTTCTTCATAGGTATGCGTATCTCTAGTTTGTCGTCTAATAACATAATTTCATCAAGCGCAGGCAGACAGCCCCTTACCTCCTCAACAATCAAAACTAGAGAACAAAAAAGATCGCTACCGAGGATTACGATCCGAAGGAGAAGATATTTTGACATATCATATCCAATGGAGGTCAAAGTACTCCACGTACGATTACAATTCTCTCTGTGCCAGGCGTATCTCTTCTCCCGCCCCCGGTCACACCCAACGTTCTTCTTTGGATATTGTAATATGACCATTGGTACTACAGTAATTGTTCCAATAGTCGTAGATACGGCCTGGAGATACGTTAGATTTGTGAGTGCAATACTTCTCATGGTAAAGCATACACCCTTTGCACAAATATGATTTGGGGAGAGCTTCGAGTATATGACTCCTGCGACGTCAATGCCCAGGCTGTGATTTGCAACAGAAACATGTAGAGTCTGAGGTGTCGGGCTTTGTCATGGTGTCGGATGGCATTATGAGCTAGACAGACGGACCGCAATCGTGATGGCCTTGAATTAGACGTGAGAGGAGAAGAGAAGGTGACTAGAGAAAGCCATGGCAACGAGGGAAGAAAGACATCTATCGACCTGAAGGAACGTGGACAATACCCTGGAAATCACGGATACGACGTTTTGTGGTTACCCTGACCTCGAGTCTCCTTCGTCATCGGCTATTGTCTTGTGGAGATAACTACAGAAACACTACAGAAACACATTCTCTGGCCAAGCCAATATGTTCCTGCAACAGATAGATAGAAAGTGTCAGCATTTCGACAGTCGTCTTGTAGACAGGCGCATATGGCAGAATGAGCATTCGTATAGTACAAACAAGCTTCTTCAACTAGATGTACATGTTGTGCGTTTTCTTCAAAAGCAATTACTAAGTGCCACATGCGATTGAAAAACAGTACTGACCATTGCCATTATGGTCGCAAAAGCCGTCAGCCGCTTTTTCCAGACTCTTCTCTTTGTTTTTTGTTCTGACAGCCTTGATACGGTCCAAGGCGGACGACGTAAGGACCGTGAAAATCAACAGATTCAAAGTTGTGTTTCTTGTATGTCGGAGTTCATCTGCGCAGTGGGGATTTGACCGTGTTGATGTGGCCTAATGCTCTTCGCTGACTCGATATACGCCTAATGTGTTTACTTTCGGCGCTTCTGCTTTCACTCATTAGCCCAGTGGAGCATGTGCACGGTAGACGTTATATCGGAGTTTCACGGGTGTTGTGGCCTATTTGTATACCGTGCGAGGCTCAATTGAGGAGAGATAGAGTCTCTGATGACTTTGGATGTTTTACGTGTTGCGAGATGGGCCGGTCGAGAACGTAGAGTGTTACATCTGACCACCTGACCTCAATATCACAACAGGGTTTGAGCAAGCACGCTTATGGGTATGAAAAAGCGATCATTAATTCAAAGAATGGTCTAGTTCGCTTACAGTCCTGTATGAATTGTTCTATTTTGCAAATTCGCCAGATTTATGCAAATTCGAGAACATCCTTATCCTGGCTTTACTACCAGGAACCACTGCGCCGAGAACTCCTTCAAATATTCCACAGGATAAACACACAATGATCTGGATAGCTGTTGTTGCCTAATCCTCATCTTCGTCCTCCTCACCCTCATTGCATTCCTTACTGGTTTCTGCTTCGGCATTTGGCCCTTCCTCACTCTCCTTCTTCGTCTCAGGTTTCGCCGTAGCGTCACCTTCATAATCTGGTCGCACCACCTTTATGTCCTTCTTCGCAAGCGCAGATTCAATCAGTGGTGCAGCGGCAAGTAGAGTATTGTATTGATCGATTGTGAGGGAGATGCCCTATGTTCATTAAAATCACAGTTCCACTTAAAAACACAAGACAGCAATGGACGTACTTTCTTCCCAGGTTTTGTCTCTCCAGCATCAGTGACATAGTATTCACGGATGCTGACGAATGTGTTCTTGTTGAAGTCGCTGACTGTGACACGCCGCTTACCACTGCTGTTTAACTATTCCTTCTGATCAGCACCATTTCTCACTCTGTTTCTGCAGAAACAATCTCTCCAACAGCGCTACGTACGCTAACGAATGAATCGCCATTTTCGTCTGTCTTAAGCTCAGGGATGACGGGAATCGAATCTTCATCTTCGTCGCCCTTTGCTTTCTTGCTTGCGCGTGGCGCGTTGTCGTCTTCGTCAGGCGACGAACGTTTGTTTGTGAAGCCTTTCTTGAAGCCGCCTCGGGCACCGCCCCGTTTGAAACCTGCCATTGAATGAGTAGAAGCAAATGTAAGGACGTGGGGAGTGGTTGAGAATGCGATTACAGCGATGACGCATTGCAGTCTTGACGCGCTAGAAAAACGCGCTAGAGACGCGATCACATGACATGTTTTCAGCATTAGATCAAGGCATGTTATGAGAATGGAAGAGTAACGAATGTTTCTATACTATGAAAACGAATGTCGGTGGTCGTAAGTCTATTTCTTGTTCTGAAGCGGAGGCAACTTTTACATTGCATGTACGACTTCTCCTGCTCTCTTCCTACTAGGAGCTTCACTCCATGGTCTCGACGGTCGAGCTTGATGGGAGCTTTCCGGCTTCTGCACAGTCGACAATCCTGAGGTACTGCTCTGAGACCCGATAGAGAGCCTTGCTTCTTCGCTCATGATTGACCGTGTGCGTCCCATCCCTGAATCCTTTCCTACCGACTCTTTTTCCTGTGAACTGTTCCATGCTGCTGCAGTGGCGTCATTCACGTTCAGAGGTACTTGCGGATCATATATACTTGGCGGACGACTGTGCACCGAATGTGGGGCGACTGTACTATATCCATGAGCCATACCAAGGGCAGATGCAGTGGGTTCAAAAGAGCAGCTTTCCTTCTCTCGAGCGCGTCTGCATGCGTCTACAGTTGCCATGATGAATGTAATCAAAAGCAGAATCCATCCAGTACCAGCCGTGATAGTGTAAATCAGACTGAGGTCTACGAGCATGGCAAACGTCTTGAGGTCTGAAGAAGCAGATGCGTCAAGACGTCTCTTGCCGAATGCATCCAGGTTCAGGGCAAAACTAAGAGAAATGCCAAGTGCTGCTCCTACAGCACACATACTCAAACATTCCATCGGGATGATGATTGCCGAGCGAATTCGTGTAGTGGGCAGGATCGTTGCCAGGACTATGGCAATGCCCATCAAGGAAGCAAAGGCAGCCTACATTGTCAGTGCTGGCGTACTAACAGATGGTTGAGCGACCTACAGAGCCAATGGAAATCCAAATTCTGATCGCGCCATCAAGAACCATGCCGAAGAATCTGGCCCAAAGTTGCTCCATCTCTTGTGATCTAAACTCGACATTGTCTAGAACAGTCTTATGACGGGCTTGGATAGTGTGAATGATGAAAATGGCTATATATCCCTGTTAGCAAGCCTAGTCCTTATACACAAAAGAGCCACTCTTACACCAAGTGCCCACTCCAGCCGCCCCCAGCACGACAATTAGGGCAACAACCCTCAGAGCCAACAGTGTCGATTTACCACATCCCATTATGGTATTAGAAACGAGGGTGAGAACTGAAAAGAAAAAAGAATGTACAGCAATCGGCACAGTCCAGCTGGCAGCAGCTTCCAGAGCGCTAGAAAAGAAGGGATTGGAATTGAGGAGAATGGGTTGCAAACACAGATGGAGATTCGACACCCAACGGCGGACAGAGCATGGTTATAGAGACAAACATCACAACAAAATGCCCTCGGAGTCTTGGTAGCCGGGTACCTGGCCGAGGTGCGATGTGCGTGGCTGGCAAGGTCGAAACGTCCTTCGTGGCTGCAGGTGCCCAGCCTGCAGGCAACGCTGATCTAGGACAACGGATGACGGTGTACCATATTCGTTGAGCGCATTCCATTGATAGATGACACATACAATGGGAATAGTGTGATGAATCTGTGTCGAGGCATTGATCCATACTTGGCCTTGGTTGCTCACTTCGTTGTTCGTAGCGCAATCGTTCCAACAGTCACAGAACGACAACTGATCAGTGCGCTTCAGATTCCTCCACAAAAACTGTGTGATGTACAACTTGGGAGGCGCCATCTCATGCTGCAACACTTCTGACGTCCAGGCGACCGGGCATAGCTGGAGAACTCGCTTCTCCACATGATCGCGACTGAGACGAACCTGAGGCAACAAGGGCTTTCGGCCGTTACAAGGCTGAAACACCCTCTTATCGGCCCATTCAATGTCAGTGTATCTTGTCGCTAGTCATATTGCCAGCAGCGATGGTATCGCATTGATATTGTTGTGAGACCGTAGTGTCCCCAATAAAGGCATTCTAGGTAGAATGTGTTCATTTGTGCAGGAGGGAATCAACAAGCCGAAAATCAATAGTGAAGCGCAACACACTAGTTTTGAAGCAGTCATAATGGCTGATATACCTGCTATACCCCGCATGAAAGCAATGCTAAAGCGAAGGAATTAATTGTATTTGGCGCATCGTCATCGGGTGTGGATTCGTAATGGGGTCTAGGCGGGGGCGGGGCAAGACCGAGAGTCGGCTCGGAGTCCAACTCTCCGTCCCTGCACCTTCAACCTGTCTTCTTTTTGGCCGCATTACATAGTAGGACCTTGGTTTCTAAGATCAACATTCCTCGAATCTCAGACTTTTCAACAGTGTTAATATCAGCATATAACAGCACAATAGATGCTGATCTTGAATGCCTATTCATCTCAGTTTTATCGAAGGAGAACCTCCACGGCTTTCGTCAACCCCCAGCACTCGCCATGGCCTGAAGAAAGATACATGTCTCGTTCAATACCGTTACGCTACTTGAAAACAGGTTTTCATCAGGAATGAGACTCCCGCGGCATGCCAAGGCAGAAGGTCTTCACAGTTGGACTGGGCAAACGGCGGTTGATTACTCTGCCAAGTGCAGCAGCCAGACTGATGATGCAGCTGTCTTTGCCACCTTGATTAATCCCTCGTTTATGCCTCGATATCACTGGTGCGACAGTCTTGGATGGTCCGGTTTGATAAGCATAATAAGACCAGTGACCGCTCAAGCTAATTTACGTTGAGAGAAACATTACGTCTCCAACAGCTACATCGGTCAACGCTCATTGCCAAGAATCAAACATTCGAGTAATTGATTTAATTGAAGCAACCCGGTCAAAGGTACAGGCGCACAATAATTGGTAGCAGAGGTGAAAGCAAGAAGGTAAATGGACCACTTTATTCGCAGCTACACTCGATCCGTTATTTGGATTTGCTCAGGCTATCACATCCCTGGAAGTATGTTTCCTGAGTTGAGCTCCTGATACGTGGGTTTGTACTTCTTTATATACGAATTAGATTTCCCTGAGCCGCGCGTCTTACAACACATCCATAAGCGCCCTATCTCTACCCTCTCGGCTGCTCACATCAGCAAACGCTTTAATATGCCCATTTCCTTACCTACCATACTTGTTAGGTCTCGTACACACCACGTAGCATATTTCACTTTCTTTCGTATGCATACCGAACGCATGCGGAGCACCTTCGCCTTGGGACCACTGGGCTACTTTGAAACACCGTGCGGAAACTCTAGGCCGAACATTCGATCTGAGAAGATGCGGGCTCTTGGCGATTTCGAGCGTTCAAATTTCAAACTTCTTCCTACCGAGCTTATCCTGAAAATCTGCGAACACCTTTCCATCCACGACTTATGGCACAACATACGTCCAACATCCCGTCTTCTAGATATGTGTGCTCAAGAACTATTACTGCGAAGGCTATTCCAAGAAAGCAGCATCTATATCTACTCGTGCTGCTTTTGGTGTAGTTTGGGACATCATAATCTACACACGATATGCGATCCCATTACAGAGCTGTTTCCGGATGCAAACAGCGTGCGCATGGCCATGGTAGCCGACGAGGTGTTAATAACAAAGCTTTTTTTCGGAAATGTCTGCAATTTGGTTGCAAGTCGTGAGCCAAGGATTCGGATTCGTTTGGGTGAGGACGAACGAGAAATTACGTTCGGAAGTGGGGAGATTCTACCACATGTACGGAAGCGCACAGGGGATTCGGTCCAAGACTTAAAATTGTGCCGACATGAGTTTCTGGTTTGGTACTTTGCAAAGCGGAGACAGGAGGTAGCCAGAGGTCGAACCATCAGGTCCCTTGGATTTGCCGCACACTTATTCCGTTTCTTCGCTACTAGCATCGTCTTTTTGATTATGGGCTTGGTACTGGGGCTATTTTCCTGCATGGCTATGAAAGTTTTCAAATTGTTCGCGAACTCATACAAACGTCTGAGGAGTTTGATGCGCTTCTGCACGGGGAAGGGACCGCTTTTGCACTAAAAAGAAAAAGAAAGGGATCAGGAATAAAAATGTCATTGGCAGCAATAAGCTATCTTGATTTTCCTGCCGCGTAAGAATTGCTCATTCCAGCTGCAAAACAAATATCCCCAGTTACGGGGAGAAAAACTGTTATGGAAAGAATGGTTTATTCCCCGATATATGGAAAACAGTTGACAGAGAGATCCGTGCTGTATTAGTAGTAGCTATAGTAACGTTCCACCGGCGAAAGTCGGTCCCTCTCAACGCCCGCACACACCCTAGTGGATAGACATAGAGCACTTACCCTTCAATTTTACTAACGAAGGGGATCTATTCAACAAAAATCATGCAGAATACACGAAGCAAGCTTACTTGGAAGGCCGCAGCTTACTTTGTGCGTAGTATGCATGTAAAACGATATGATTCACCATAGATACATAAAGAAAGAGGGTTTCACTTACCCAATAGATACTTAAACAACACAGCACTCTTTCCCCCGCCCCATCGAATCAGATAGTAAACGATGTTCATCATCGACTTTACTTTATCTGAGCACAGCGCACGCATCACTATCGGCTCCTCTCGAGAAGTCCATGTATTCGTGGAATGTAGCATCGCGTTGCTACCTGACCATAGCACCCACCTTATCATCTGAGGAGTTGCCTGGTCGTGCACTTCGCATCCTTCAACGCATATGGGAATATTGTTTTTACTTCCTTTTGCTCTTTTTCATATTTGGTCTGCATATCATCTCAAACATATCTCCTTGCCCCGCCATCTGCAACGCACCAGTTCCCTCTTTACACATATCACGCACATAAATTTCTTCATCCATAACCATTATGAACGACGGTATATCCGACAATGTAGTCGACAGCATGATTGACGACATGACCGACGATATGACCGACAACAAACGCAAGTCTCTCATCCGGCTCTGGGCTAGGAGACTTGAAAGATGTTTAAACAGATGTCAGCCGCGTCGCAGATGCAAGACTTCGTACTTTGACACAGATGATCCCATCCCACCACCTTATCGCGTGAAAGCTACAAAGCATATGCCGCGGCATACACTGTCTACACTATCTTTCCGAAAATCGAGATCCGTCAGTCAGAAGACAACCAGTACAAGTTCGGGAGTAAACAACACCGGCTCCACTCGGGCATTGCCTTCGCAAGGAAAGCTTCATTCCACCAAGAACCAAAACATCCGCTTCGAAAGGACCATTCGGCTCGTGAATGCAAGTATGAGTTCGTTGGTCGGAGGGCCTGGGTCGCAGTCTACTAGGTTTCCTAAGAAAGGCTCATCTTATATGCCACGCGAATCAGACATCGACGAAACTCCTTTCAAGCAACCGGAGACTACAGATGACGGTCAAGGCAAAGAACCGCTGCCAGGCCCTCGTTCAGTACTCTCATGGCTTGACTCATTTAATGCCCATCAGGTATTCCACAGAGGATCACCACGACCATCAACAGTTAGAAATGACTCTGCTGCCGATCTCACCATTCGGCCAGGTCAGACTCGCCCACATCCTGCAGATGATTTATGCCGCCAAACTCCGCGGACGGGAAGTGCGTCGTCTACACAAGCAAAGTCAAACACCGGCGTGCGAATCTGCCACCCACCCAAGATTCATTCTCATGTTGCCTTGGGCTCAGTTTCAACCGAAAGCATCAAAGGATGGGATCATGACTGGGAAGAGACACTTCAGCATCGCCTCGGCAGCTCGAAATGCCTGTGGAGAAGCGCATCGCAGCGTCTCCGGGTCAGGAACAAAACCAGTGTCCAGCGTCTCAGCGCCGAGAACACTGAGCAAGACAGGATTCTAGAAAAGACAGAGCCGGAGCCGGAGCCGGAAAATAAGCAGTTGTCTCAGATGCGAAGTATGGAAAGGATCCAGGAGATGGCTGAGGAAGACCGAAAGGCAGACGAGGAATGGAGTGGTACGTGGAAAGCGTTTGATCGAGCATTTGGCCAGCTGGAGCAAAGCTAGGCAGATACTGACTGTCATGATCGACTTCTCAGGCATCAGACTACAGCTTTTCGCCAAAGCACAGAGACCAGATATCCAGGAGGTTGACTCAGTATCGTACCGGCACCAGCGTTGCCAGGCTTTCTGAGTCTGTTATTTTATGAAGGTTTCGTCATTGATTCATGTTGAGTCATGCAGGATAAGTCAACACGCGTGCGTGCATATGACGTTTAACAAACGTGCGGGCACCTATCACGATCGTTTTTGTATTGTAGAGTCGCTTGTCAGCATCTGATCACACTGCCCAGGCATGAGATCATATGTAAAGACGGTGATGATCTTGAGTTGGCACTTCCTAGACTAGGTGTAGATAGCGTAATTTTACGGCCTGATTTTCTCAATGCTCTCGGTGGCTGATTGGGTTGTCTCAAAAAAGAAAAGATTTTGAATATCGTGCTTTTACCTATTTGTGGCTCGTACCCAAGATCTGAGCTTTGCTGGATTTGCAAAGGTGTAGTGCTGGTCCGCAGGTACACAGATCAACAGGTACGCAGTACTGTGATTCTCCATTTGATTCCACGAATGAGCAAGAGTCGGGGCAGGGACCGACCCAGAGGTCCATATTTGCTTTTTGTAAGACTGTGCTTCTATCGAGTCATGGAAGGTCAAGATGTCTCAAAAAGCAGTCATTTCTTACTTCTTCCCGGAATTACCCGTGCCAGTTTTCAGCGTTGATCCTGGAAACACACACAGTCAAACTCGGGTAGCTACGTCAGCCCATGGTGCTGTGAGGAAGCTGATCTTACACACACTTGGCAGAGCCAGGGACAACACACACAGCCACGCGATCGCTGTGGCGAAGGCCATTCTTTGGTAGCTAACAGAAGCAAGCAAGTCCCGCGCATATGCAGCCAACTTTTCCACACTGTAATTGGGACATAGTTGGAACGCACTGCTTTTGAAAAATTCAAATATCAACGGTGTCTCAAGCCGGCAGGTGCCACTCAAAACTCAATACCAGCATGCCGTCCACATCATTTTTAGGAAGGTTTGACTTTGAAAAATCACACGCAGATCTCCCCAGCACTTTCTGCAGCACCTGCCATCGCATCGTCTCCGAGACAGGTGGCCGCAGACATGTCTGCAAAAAGAAGCCGGCAGCAACCATTCATGGATTCCCAATGTGTTACCTGCCACATACCGTAATCATATCTGACCTTGGAACCCCAAACGGCAATTTCCATCTCGAGTTCAATCGCATCCTGTCGGAGAACTCAGCTGTGGTTGTATTTTCCGTTCAACAGGAAGCTCGGGTATCAGGCGCTTGGCTACAACATCCGCGACCGGGCGGATACTGGTCACGACTCTATTTTAAAGCATTCCCTCAATGTAAAGCCACGGTCAGCGTTGCATCGTATTGGCCGTTTAGGCTGTCGAACAAGACCATTTGGTACTGGAATGCCGATGACGGAGTTTTGCTAGTGGATTGGAGCAAGTTGTATAGCGACTATTTCGCACAGGCAAAGAGCAACAAAAACAAGAGAAGGATTGAAAGAATTGTGCGAAGATATAGGGATTTGGAAGCAGAAAAGAGAAGGTACGAGACAGCAGGGCGATGGTCATCGTATGGCGACTGGGACATTTCTCCAGCAACACATGCAGAGATAGCCATCGCCTGTAGATCTGAAGGGCCCAAGAGCGACTTTGAAGATCGATTTGATCCCATAAAGAATCGCTTGAACCCACAAGAGTTGATACTGCAGCTAGGAGATGGGATTGTTGCGATGGGTGAAGCAATTAGGAAGAGATGCGTGGATGGAAAACCCAACTTGTACGAAACAGAAGAGAAGGTTGAATGCCCGCGAACACCTGTAACGCTGTGGAAGGGAGCCAGCTCTGCCAAACTATTGTAATTGTAGGTAACATGTAGGTAATATGAGAATAATTCCGTGTCTTTCATCAAACGAGGTCGCGACTCCTGCTGCCCTAGCAATGACGTGTGTGCATTTAGACGCGTGACGCGTAAAACAATCTTTCGCTAGCGACAAAAAGTCCAAATCCCCGCTACTGCCCCGCCAAACATTTCACCAACACTTGAATCCAACAAATTCCACATACGAAATCCACAAAAATGTCTGGCTGTGTAGTTTGCGATAAACCTCTCGAGGTAGAGGTCGAGCGCGACGAGGATGAAGAATATGAAGGCGAGGCGTCATCATCAGGCAAAGCACCTGCGGCCGCCCCAGAAACGTACCCAGACGATGTTCAATTGTCCTGCGGATGCCACTTCCACTGGTAAGTTGGTCACTTGGAATTTGCATGCTATTGCTTACATTATGACCCTAGGGACTGCTTGTTATCCGCCTACGAAATTACATCGTGCCCCAATTGCTCAAAAGAAATATCCACAACCGAAGACGGCACGCAAAAAGTGCTCTGCAGGCTCAACAATGAAGGAGGGGTTCAGGAAAACCTCGACATTCTGCCCCTCCTCGTAGAAGAGTCCTATCTGAAAGCATACCCCGAAGACCGCAAAGCGCGCGCATTCCTCGAGTTTTGTCGTGCGGGTGATTACAAGGCCATCATTGAGTTGCTGTTGGACGATGGTTCAGACGACGATAACGAGGACGAACAAGGCGATGTAGAGATGAGCACCACGGATGATCCCGCGAAGGAAACAGGCATTGATCGAGTACTGAGATACCAGGACCCGATTGGCGATATGCAGTCAGGCCTACACGCAGCGGTACATGCGCAGAGCAGGGAAGTAGCTTGGTTGCTTCTACTCCTGGCCAGCAATTATCCACTGTTGGACTTCCCACCAGAGGTGTTCCAGGAGGCCGAGGCTATGGGTATCATGCGAGGCTTAACAGAAGACAAGGTCGACATCAGAAGCCTCAAGGACATAAACGGCCGGACGGCAGAAGACATTGCGAAGGAGGTTGGTGGAGTGTGGCATGGGTGGGTCGGAAACAACAGGCTGGCGATATGATTCATGGCGCAAAAGCTGTCACAATGAGTCAACCAAAGCTGGTCCCTATGTTGAATCCAAACAGCAGTTTGAGAGAGGCGAGAGAAGGATTGGGAAGCGCGTAGTTATATATACCACTATGAATTGCATGCACGACATGCAGGTGCTCATACGAACCGACAGTAATGCCAATTGCAGTGCTGATCGCTTAACAGCATTCAGGCTTACTAGCAATATTGAAATCATTGCTGTACATGTACTCCCATGATCCAAGACATTCTAGAGCTCAAGGAAGATGACTATGGTTTGCAGTGACCAAAAAGAACAAAACCTCCACAGCATCATTCCCTTGCGACCAGTATGGAATTCAATCTGGCAAAAAGAATGGTTCGAAGAACCCTGAGCAAGCTCAGGCACGATGTCCCCTTCGTGGATCGAACACGATACCTCCAGATTTAATGACCGAAGACTTCAGTCTGGCGCTCTCCCAATTGAGCTAAGGAGACGGTTTTATGTTGTTTGATGAAAGTTCAGACGAGATTTCTCGTTATATAGTTTAGGAAATTATGTCTATGGACGCTAGGCTTGCTATCCAGAAACAAAAGAGAATTGCCGTGAGAAACACATAGATGTTACTGCGCTGTGTTGAAAATCTTCCACAAATAGTGGGGTAAAGCGGGGCATGGGCGGCATATATGGAATTGCCGAACAGATACGTCAAGCCTACTGTCAAACCGAATACTGGATCTTTGAGAATTTCATATAGAGGTAGGGTGACGGTCAACTTCCTATTAGTAGAGAACCTTTGCCCCGTCTTCTTCTTGTGTCATAAGTTCAGTTTTCATCAGGCTTCTCTGGCGCTAGTACTTGTGGTATTGTAGCCTACATCGATCAGTTAAAAAAAGACAAAAAAAAGCGGAGAAGAAACACTAATGATTGTGAATCACACATTTCTAGAAGCACAGACAATACAGCATCAAAAGTTAAAGTTTATTGAATTCCACACCCTACGCCTATGCAATAAGTTCATTCATGCCGCTATAGATGCTCGCCCCCTTGTCCAACTCCTCACTCCTCGTTTATGGTATCTTATGCTCGCGTAAATGGTAGAATTCGTTTGATCGTTCTCATTCGCTCGTGAGTCCGGTCATTTAGCTGGAGTGTGCGGCTTATTTGACAACGCCCTCGTCAGCGTTGAAGCAGTCACCAAAGTCCTTGCTGTGCTTGTTGGAAGCATGGTCGGTCAGCATCTTGCGGCTGGTGGTACCCTGGAAAGTCTGGAAGCAGGTTTTGCACTTGATGGTCTGGGCAGCTGCGTTCTGACAGTGCGTTAGCAACACGACTTGCAACAAAAGAAACCCATGGTGACAGGCACAAAAGCATAAAAGCTCACGGGGTACATACGGCCTTCAGTTGACTCTTGGCCTCCTTGGGGCCTGAGTCGCCTTTGCGGTCGCGCTTCTGCTGTGCTCTGGCATTTGATTAGTGACTGTCGCTTTAATCACCGCCCGTCGAGGTAGTCGCGTACTTGGCTCCGTTACCCATCTTGTAATGTGCTGACGGTAAATTAGAAGCTGGCTGTGTGAGCGCGGATTTGGGTTTCAAAAGCGACCAAAGGTGGAAGGTTGCCTGGCTGAAGACTGACTGCCGCTGCGAGATATTTTGTGGCGGCGGGGAGGTCCAGGCCGCTGCAAGGCAAAGGCGGTGATTGCCATCCCGGCGCTAGCATACATCAAGCTACGGCGGGTAGTTAGTGCAGAGGTCCGCCAATACAACACCTTTTGCTAATACATAGTTAGATATAACAAGAAGTAAGTTATTTGTTTGTTTATTTGTCTTTACGTTTACCTCTGACTTCGGCTCTTGAATATTGCTCAAAAAACAGTAGGCCACTGCCAGTTCACCAAAAACCAAAGATCAAAGTTGGAGCCTTTGAAGTCAAAGTGACGATCCGAACGGAGAACTAGAGCTTCAAAGCTTGGGCACTCTGCGCCGAGCTCCTGAGCGAGTTCTCTCTACGTTTCAAATCTAGAAACTTGGTACTCAATACCAGTATCAGTACAGATTACAGAACACCTGCAGCACATCAATTCAGTGGGTCTATGCACATTAGCGACGAACTATAGGCAGAAGTGTACTTGTAATCGTCGAACTATGGCTAGACTATGGCACACAGTGGCTACCCGCGGTAGCCATCCGCGCTATTTTGTGAAGACCAATCTATTTCTTCCCGGTCGCATTACAAGCTAATTCCTGCAAGCAAAAGTCGGTTTCTGATACGCTGTTGAAAATCACGGTTTTTGCGTCACGTTACTACCGGGGGTAACTGAAAATGGTGGCTGGCTGCGATGACTATCCGTTGTCGCAAGTTTGAGGGGGTCGCAGCTGCGTCACATATCGCGCAGCAACCTAACAACTCGATCTGTCACCGAGTTTGATCAGGCTGTCAGCAACAAATTATATATTCGACAGCCATGTGCTGTTTAGGTCTCTCATTCAATGTATTTGTTTCCAATAATTCTTGGCTCTCTTTTAAATACGGTACCGAGAGGCTTGTTTGTATAGCGCGTGTCCTGTACCTTCTTTCCTTCCTTCTGCCTACTTATAGCTCTACTGCCTTTCCCATCGAAGAGTTGTTTCTCTGTAAAATTTGACCTTTCAACTGGCATTTCCCTTCAACACAATGTTCCACATCAGTCGAAAGACACGTCTTCGAGCCGTCATTGGAATATCGTTTTGCTTCTTTGCGGCCGAGATCTCAGTGGGCTTCTATACCGGCTCCTTAGCCCTTGTCGCCGATGCTTTTCACTACGTAAGTTCAACCGGATCTTAGTTGCACTCAATAAAAAGTGCACTAACCTTCCATTTCCCGCCTTGAGTACAAGTTTCTAAACTTTTCTCTAGCTCAACGACCTGATCAGTTTCATCATCGCCTTGGTGGCAGTTCAAGTGACGGAGCGCAAGACATCACCTGCGGACCTCTCTTTTGGCTGGGCACGTGCTCAGCTGCTCGGTGCTTTCTTCAACGGCGCCTTTCTACTCGCCCTAGGCCTCAGCATCGCTCTGCAATCTATCGAGCGCTTTATTTCAGTCGAGCACGTCGAAAACCCCAAGCTGGTCTTGATCATTGGCAGTGTCGGACTGTGCCTTAACATTATTAGCGCACTGTTTCTACATGAACATGATCACGGTCACGATCACGGCCATGGCCATGGCCACGGCCACAACCACAGCCACAGCCACGGTAGTGATGAAGAAGCCGTCTCATCTACCACGACACACGCCAATCACCTTCATATAATCGCAAAGCCCAAGAAACATGGCATCGATCTGGGCATATTCGCCGTCCTTATACACGTTATTGGAGATGCTATCAACAACATTGGCGTCATCATATCAGCTCTGATCATCTGGTTCGTCAAGTCGCCCAGTCGTTTCTACGCAGACCCGGCAGTCAGTATGTGGATCGCAATCATGATATTCCTCTCCGCTATTCCCCTCACGAAGCGCAGCGGCAAGATCTTGCTGCAGTCTAGTCCAATGGGTGTCAAGATTGAAGATATCAAGCATGATCTGGAAGCTATCCCTGGTGTTCTGAGTGTGCACGAGCTACATGTTTGGCGCCTAGATCAAAAGAAATCAGTCGCGTCAGCACACATTCGAGTCAGTGATCCTGACATGGCGAGCTTCATGCAGAAAGCGAAGATATTTTCCGAATGCCTACACGCATATGGCATACACTCTGCGACAATCCAGCCTGAGCTTGCCTCGTCTGGGGAAGGAAATGGAGGTACGAGAGAGGCGCCTGAGGAGACAAATTCGACAGTCACCGATGCTAGAAGCGAAGTGCGGATAAGCTCAGAGAAGTGTGGCCTACCATGTGGGACGCTTTGCGAAGAGTTGAAGTGCTGCAATTAGTTTTAGTAGATTGTGAGTGTATTCAATCAAACAGTATTATTATGTACATATGAAAAGAATAGACCAGTAGCCAATTGATATTCTGTCAAGCATTAGAGTCTAGACATTGTACACCTCGGGCTCATCTCGGTAGTGCTGTAAATACATAACAGTAGCTCCTAAGTAGCAAGCTAACGCGGGGCTCCGCAACACCACATCTTCGACACCATCACCTTACTCCCACAAGCCCTGCTTTTGGAAACCCAGACACTATAACAGAATTCAAAGTTATTTATTTTGAGTCTATATAAATAACTTTCTCTCAAAACCAAACATCGTATTCAAATTCCCTGATCAGTTGTTAACTATCACGGATTCATCATGTCCAACCCCGCAATTCACAAGTATGGAACTGATGATGGCTGGCACGGTGTGATCCAAGAGGGCGGAGAATTCCCCCCAGAAAAAGATAGATACCACCTCTACATCGGTAAGCTCAGTCAACATACTTGACAGCTTCTCTCTGCCGTGAAACGCCCAACCCACTAACAGATAAACTCACAATCCTTCGAGTCTGGATCTCCTCTTGAGCTTTTCATCTCTAACAATAAACCTCAAAATAGGACTCTTCTGCCCGTTTGCTCACCGTCCCGCCTTAATCCGACAGCTCTACAATCTGCAATCCTACCTCCCCATGTCCATAGTCCGGCCCTATCCAAAAGGCGAACCAGGTTGGCGCTTCGACGCCAGCTACCCAGGGAGTACTCCCGACAACCTATTTAACAGTCAGTTCATGCACCAAATCTACTTCCGCGACGACCCGGCCTACAAGGGCAAGTACAGCGTGCCTCTCCTGTGGGACAAGAAAACCAACCGAATCGTCTGCAATGAGAGCGCCGAAATGGTAAAATGGCTACCCAACGCCTTCACCTCACTATCCGGGACCTCCGACTCCAAAGCCAACCTAGACCTGTACCCTGCCTCGCAGCGTGAAAGCATTGATCGCATAAAAACCTGGCTCACCGACCTCATCTGCAGCGGCGTCTACAAAGCCGGGTTCGCGCGGTCCCAGCAAGGCTACGAAGAAAACGTTGTGCCCCTCTTCGCCGCCCTGAACAAACTCGAAGCCTTGCTACACGCAAACGGCGGGCCGTATATCCTGGGCTCCCAACTCACCGAACTAGACATCTTTGCCTTTCCGACTATTGTCCGCTTCGACACCGTGTACGCGCAGCATTTCAAGACGAATCTGGGATCTATCCGGCATGATTACCCGGTGTTGAACAATTGGCTCAAGGGCTTGTATTGGAATGTGAAGGGGTTCAGAGAGAGTACGGATTTCAAGCATATCAAGGAGAATGTAGGTGGTTTCTTTTTTGTTTTCCTAGAAAACTCTGTTTCTCTCCGTTTCCCCCTCCCTCTTTTCCCATATCAAAGGAGTATATGGGACTCTTGCTGACAAGAGATGGGTTCAAATAGTATACAAAGAGCCATGGCGACATCAATCCGTTGGCTATAACCCCGTTGGGGCCGTACCCTGATGTTGAAGAGGGATACGAACAGGACTGGAGTAAACTGAGGCCGGGTAAAGTTGCACACCCACGGGTGCTGGAGGTACAGAGTACACTGGAAGCGCAGAGTAAGTTGTAATAGTGCAATTGTAAACCAGGGTCAAAACAGTCTGTCCACTAGAAGATGTGAAGCACATGGCCGAGGAACATCATGGAGAAAGACAAACTGGTCAGTGATAACGTCAAAGATATCATTGCGATCTAAGTTTTTGGGTCGTTTTCAATACCCTGGTTCCCATAATGTACATATCGCGCGTCGCCGAAAAAATGTTCTGGCTTCGATAGGGCGCTACAACAACGCATCCTCCGTCTCTCAGCCCCGACCAACTGAGCAAAATCCATTTACTGCGTCTTCTTGGTGCTCTTCTCGGTAGGCGCGCTGTACAGCCAGACAGCAATAAATGCGAGCCATCCGAGAACGGTAACCCAGATACCGCCAATCCATACCCACGCACCGCTAATCTCGAAACTCCTGGGGTATTCATCGTGTGCAAAGTGCCTGACAGTGACCTGCCTCTTCTCGTCGATGTTGGTGAGGAATGGACGGCGGTAGTTGACACGGAAGTTGAAGATTCCGTGCTGGTCGGGAGTCTTGAACCCGGTACCAAATATGGTAGCGTTCTCAGTTTTCGCGATTGGAGACAGATTGAGGCGGTGGAAAGGCGAGAGCATACTGAACTCAAGCTGGATGTTGTCGTTAGGAGGAAGGACAAAAGGAGCAAGATGGTCATTGTTGTATTCAGAGATCTCGATTTGGAAGTGCTATTGCCAAGTTAGCTTCACATCCGAAAGTGGACAAACAAGTGACTTACGACATCGCTCTTGATACGGTAGATGGTGGGGTTGTTCTCTGGGACAGCAGCACTGGTGTTCAACTTCTTGCTCGCACCTTCATCTTGATAGTGGATGAGTTTGCCGACCTTGAGTACACCTGTCTCCTTGAAAGCCCATGCCGACAGCTTCTGGGCGAATTCGCGGTTTCCGGTAGTAATAGACTTCTCACCCAGCTTCGCCTTCTCGGCAAACCACTTATTCTGGAGCATCTCGGCAGAACCCACAACAACCAAGCGGGCTGCGTTGTTTGCCTGCATGGCGGAGACCAGGTTCAGCTGACTACCGACCTCAAAGGGGTCTTCGGATGCCTCGGCTTCGTCCTTGGGGTTATAGCTGTATGCGGTGCTGGGTGCGCGAAGAATGGGCGAAATGAGCGGAGACTCATTTCCCAGAGCCTGGCCAACGGCGCGTGGGACGGCAATGTATCCTTCGCCAGCAAAGTAGTTCTTGACGTCGGGCCTCAGCGCTTTCGGGAATGGAAGGAGAAGGACATCGTGCTTGTCGTCTGCCGATAGAGAATCGTAGTTGAAGTGGTCAATTACCAATGCACCCTTATCGTTAGGGACACTGATGTCGACTTCGTGTAGCATTGACTGAACAGCCGTGGGAGTAGAGTGCTCGCTCGAGAGGGCAACGAGAATGTTTCCATCCTTCTTCATGAATTCGAGGAGATTGTTCGCAGTGAGGGCAGGGCCAAGACCTTTAGACTTGCCCGGTAGGAGGATGACATGGTCGAATGCTCGTTCGCCGTGCTTCAGTAGTGTGAGTCTGCTCTCCTTGGGCGATTCGACAGTTGTGGTGAATCCTCGTGCTGTGTGTTTATGTCAGCGCTATTACATGCGACAATGGTGTTCGACTGAGTGCTGGTCGCTCGTATGAGGCCAAGTTGCAAGTTCCCCAACTTCACATGTCCGCGACCAGTGGATGGACTAGCCAAATGCTGGGTATCTGCACAATGCACATACTGCCCACCCAAATGCAATTGACAGGATGAATCAACTTACACGTCAAGTCCTCAAGAAACACACTGTACTTCTCCCGCTCCGTCTGTTCCTCGAGCACAACCAGCAACCGGCTGCCAGTAAAGCTCTTGGCCTGGACCACCACCGACCAAACAAAGGCGACGGTAAAAGAAAATAACCACCTCATCTTGTGGCTGTTTGGAAGTTGAACCTGTCAGAATGCGCAGCCGCGTGGAGAGCTGTCATGGGGAGATACGTATGCATTTGCCAAGACCCGTCGGCCCCGGAAAATCGCTGGACGCCGATTGGAGGTGAGCGGGAGGGTGCGCGGAGCTGCGAGCAGCTAACCTCACGACATAGTGTTTGACGGCCATTGCGACGCCAGACCGAGGCATTGGGCCCTTCAGATATTGCGCTTCCGTTTTCCCGCTATATACAAACGACATCTGTACGCGTGCGCATCGTTTCCGTACGCTCAAGACCCGCGCTTACACACTCGAGCAGCAACACAGCGAACATGTCCGGCGTCCCTCCCTCCCCGCTCTTCTTCCGCCAGCCACTGCGCTACCTCAAATGGGCCGCTTATAACAAGCCGGCATACTTTTACTCCATCGTCATCGGCTGTGCAGGTCCCATAATGGTGGTTACCGTCCCGCCGATTCGGAGATACATGGGCGAGGAGCCCATCCAGAAGATTCCCTTGACATACCCAGGTACGTGACGACGAGGCAGGAAAGGAAACGCGAATACCAAGATCTATCTATGCGTGGACATTTTCCCCTTCAGGTGCCGGAGTGGTTTGCTGATTTGTTGCAGTACCAAAGGGACCACGGCCGAGGCCAGCGGGATTCGATGACGAGTAAGGGAGCGTTAGAAGAAGCAGGGGCTAGGAGATTTCAGATGGTTCCATGAGAAGCTCACGTGTGGCTCAAAAGTAAGACGCGCGAGCAAGGGTATGACGCAGTCAATCTGATACCTTTGGTCGTAGATATACGGCAGCATACTGTACAAAGCATATTTTTTTCTGTCAGCAACTGGGAAACACACATGATCTCAGGAACTTTCACTTCTCTTTGACCCTTACACCTTTGCACTCACCCGCTTCCGAATTCTGTATACATTTCCACCATGATGCTGTAGGCTACAGCAAAATATGTCGACCGGATGAGTCAGTCTACCCTCGCACGCTTGCTCCTGTCATTTTCCGACTCCGGATCGTCGTCGGTTTCGATCTCGTTTTTTCCTTCGCTTCCCCCTTCCATATTCGCAACACTCATCTCCTTACTCTTCCTGGCCATATTCAGGTTCAGCAACGCAATATCATTACCTCCAGGCTTGTATTTTCTTTTCTTCTCCCCGACTGCCCCTAGGACCTCGCACGCGTGGCTTCTCCATGGATATTCGCTTTTGTCCAGTATCGCACACGTCAGATATGGCACAGGAAACCGATGCACATCGAGTTGACATCTCGAGTCGAGGATGCCATGCCTATCCACAATATCCTTAACACCCTTTTTAATCTCAGTGAAGCGATTCTCGACACTACGCAGCGCCTTCTGTGTCATGGGGAACTTGTCGTGATCTTGTTTGACGATATTGTGATCCAGGTCCAGATCGGCTCCGGCGGCAAGCTGCTTGTACAGTGCATACCCGCAATCTACGCCTTGTCTCCCCTTGTCTTTGACCAAACGCTGCGTGAACCATTGCCGAAAGAACGTCAGTGCGAGCCACCAGAAGATATCTTTGGCGTAGTCCCCACGCATGACGGGAAAACCGTCGTCGCTGTGCAGCATCTGGCTTGGGTACCAGGTCACAATGCTCAGCTCGAGTTGCTGGCATCGTGCGAGCATCTGGGCGTGATGGCGCTCGATAAGTGGGAGCAGCTCGGGAATTCTAGACAAGCGCTCCTGGATCCCTTGGTGCGATCTTTGTACTGCTCGCCAGTTGCCGACGAGATGAACGATACATTCGCGGAAGAGGTATTCGCTCCGGATGCGAAAGGCCATATCGACCCATGCCTGCGGGGTGTTGGCGATGGCGCGGAAGACATCTTGGCCGTGCTTCAGCAGGGCTACTTCAATCGGCTTGGAGATGAGGGTCGTACAGCCGAGATAGTCGGCTTTTTCGAGGAGTTCGTAGCAGTCCTCTAGCGCGGCAACCATGTTTGTATCGTCGATGGCTAGTTCTTTATTATAGAACGCATAGAATATGGACTCGTAGTAACCGAAACACTTTTCAGCTTGCGGAATACGGCCGTTTTCGTTAACAATGAGACCGCTGCGCTTGTCTGCTCGCTCTCCCGTTCCTGTGAGTTTCTGGATCAGTTAGTAACGGTTCGGCGTAGGAGAAGAAACATGCAAGAGGACATACCACCAGCTCAAACCGCCCGGCTGGATACTTCTCACAAGGGAGACATGTGAGCTCAATCATCCACCGGATCTTGACGCCGGCATTTCTGGCGGCACTGTTCAATTTAACGGCGTTGGGCTCAGTCAGCATGTCGGCCAAGAGAGGAGAGCTGCGCGCCAAAGTCCCAGAGTGGAACTTATAGTAGCGATTATGACCCAGGACAACCTCAACATCCTCTGCTTGGTTCATGTTGAGGTAGGCTGAGGGTTGGATAGGTCTTTCCTAGCTACCGAAGGCTCGATGATTACACAGAGCAGTCGAGCGGATGGAGGAGTTGTAGGAAGAGATGGTTAAAGTGATTGTACAAGGGGATAATTGGAACTTGCTCGCAGAAGGATGATACACCAGAAGGTTATGTAGAGGGCCAGGGCAGACGTGTGACCAGAACATTGTCACATGAGCTCTAGGAGGTAATAACAGCTTACGAGGTAAAGGAAATCAGGCACACCACACTGCATTATACAGCTGGCCATTGTCGCTTACAACGTGACGGTAAGATACACTGCCACACACCAGGCCGCTCGAAAATCGCAGAACTGATTGAAAGCAAGATCATGTAGCTGCCTGAACTCATGATTACTTTCTCAATACAGCTTCCTCGCTTCTAAGGCAAGCTAGGTTTTGGCCATGACCCACGGCTTCTGACCACTCACATCCTTAGTGCTACTATTCAATAGACGGGGTGCCCGCTACAAGAAACATTCTTTGTACCGTACAACTCTTTGTAGGCTGGAAATTTCAGGCAGTGTGTCACCACTATGACCCCTGAAATTTGCCGGTTCTTATGCACCACGGGAGGTTTTGCATGATTGTTAAACTAATATAACAAAATGCCACTAAGCTAAACTGTACGATCGCTCGATTGTCACGAGCAACTATCACAGACTACTCCGTTCTACTATACGAAGTCTATAGAAAATGTTGAAGCCGGCATCAATTTGCAGATAACAACGAAAAGGGTGATGTTTCCTCTACTTGCAAAACAGTAATTATAAAAGCGTAGACGAATAGGGTTTGCATCAACAAACCCGCGGAAGAAGTACAGTAATGAGACTTGACCAATGAATCGACGAAAACCCAAGAAACAAAAACCTTCTCTTAAGTTCATCCCGAGGCGGCAGACATGTGTAGAACGTGTTTTGTTTTGTTTGACATGGCCATCTCCATGTTCCCATGTTGGATCGGATATGTCGCTTATTCCTACCTGCTACCTTTGCGACCCATTAGAGACAGCCGCAAGCTCAGTGCCACTTGCCTCGCCGTGATTCGTATTAAATCTCCATCTGCCAAGCCAAGTCTTCTTGCTCGACTGCATAGCGCTGGCGTCTTTTGACTCCTCGAAGCAGTATGCCGGGTGAAACAGATTCAAGAGCAGAACAGAGGCAACAATGACTGCTCCCTCAAGGCCGATAAAGTATTTCTGGGTGGTGGCTAGATGGCCTCTCCAGCCCTGGCTTAGCTCAGCAACTCGAAATACACATCTTGTGAAGATGCACAAGGTAGATAATGTAAGGGAGATGAGAAAGGCCTTGAAGGGTCGGGATTGTCTGGTGGTCATATGAAGTTGACTTTGAGCAGACAATGGAAGCACTTTACGGTTTCGATACGTGCGCTGGGCAAAGTCGACAGATATGACAATAAACGCGAACATGGTTGCAACTTGGAAAGACAGACCGCCCATCATGGTACGATCGCCCTTCCTCGGATTCTCATGTTTGTGTACAGCAATGCTGGCCATAGCCCCTCCGACGGCCTGAAGTATAAGTGAGATGAGGTCGCAGGGAATGAAGATCTTCGGGTAGGAGAGGGGCTTGATGCGTGAATTTTCCGGACTGATTGTTGTGACGATACGTGTGAGGCAGAAATAGATGCCTGCAGCGAGGAAAGCAGGGCCAATAGTCAAGCAGACTATTTGGATGAGGAAAGGATCCTGGGTAGTGTCAGCGATCTGGCAATAGACTCCGACAACACTGCTCCGCTCATATCTGTCACTAATACATACCTCTGCAAATAGGTCTTCATGCGCTAGTATACGTCCAGTGTAGCCAATAATCTCGAGTAGACAGCCTGTGGCCATGGCAAAGGTGAATGCAAGCCATTTGACGTTCTTGGTGCCTTGGATCACGAAAGCAATGAAGGAGATTGCGAAGAGCGCCAGAAAGGCAACGTTGATGCTGAGAGAAGGCCGGTACCACCAGTATGCCCAGCGTTTGGGGCAATTGTCGGAGGGAAAGTAGCAGGGAGTGCCGTCGTATCCGTAAATCATGATGAACAATCTCGCTGGGTTGCAGAGATTGTAGGTATGCGGTCAGGTGGGATCAAGGGTGAGGTAGACGATATTGCAGTCTATGTATATTGCGTGGTATCAAATTACAAAAAGTGGGTGATTTGGTCGGAGCAATTGCAAACCGAACCGTGGATGGTCGAGTTCCTTGAACCAGAGCTAATGGCGTGAGAGAAATGAAGAGTGAAAGAGAACCCCGCTTTGAATGAGAGTGAGGTCGATCAAATTTGGCAAGCATATTTCCACTTTTTATTCAAAGGCATGCATGCGAAGGGCAGGAGCGATGAAGCAATCACATGGCTTACGGTGCTTTGGTAGTGTAGACCGAAGATTGTCCAATTCCACGGTACCGACGAGGAATATGGTAGATTCGTTTGCTGATGCGCACGTATCTCTGGTCCTGAACATCACTACCTTGTCGTTTGGCCCAGTGTAGCGTCTTGCAGCCACGGAGGCTTGGGCAGCTACTGCCGAAACTCTTGTTTTGGAGATTCCTGAGTATTGTTTTCTGCGCATGACCATGCATCGATGGTCATGCGCTAATCCAAAAGCCCTGTAAACACAGCTTTCGAGTAGTCTGTATTCTTCCTGAAATCGCGAGAGGACGCGAGAAACGATAGGATTCTCGACCATGCACTTTCAATAGACCTTGGCAGAGAGTCCGGCATAATCATAGGTATGTGGGAGCGTGGCTTGGATCCCGAAATTGGGACCGAGAGCAGCAAAGGCATTGTTGCATTGCTTGCTGGACGAAGCGTTGTTGCAGCGCTCATGAGGAACTTTGGATGGTGGATGCGATGTAGTGTCGCACGTGAGGGGAAGCCATAGCGGCAGGCGACGCTGGTTGTACAGTATGACGTAGCGGGCCGGCCGGCAATCGATACGGGAGGCTTATCCCCATGCATAACGCCGGCCAAAGCCACCAAGTACTACAGTACAACCACACTTGGGCAAGGGTCTCAACCATCATGGCCGGTGCGTCCTGTGGCTTCCAACTTCTGTGCAGTCAACAGTCAAAGAATGTAATTACTTTTGCGCGTGCCTGTGGGGTCGCCCGCCGCCAGCGACGCAGGTACAAGCGACATGTCTAGAGGGGGTAAAGCCGATCATTATGCACATGCCAAATGGCGACAGCATCCCAGCCCCTGGACGAGCTAGTTTTGAAGAATGGCCTTGCTTCTAGAAGGACATCAAGGAGTGCTGTGGTCGGTCGATTGGCACACATGGGTCGAGGGCTATGGGCGCCGTTCAGGCTGCAACCTGAGCTGCTGGGCTGCTGGGCTGCTGGGCTGCTGGGCCCGGGGATAGGGCGACGACTCCAGCAAAGGCGACCACAGTTAGCGTGTGCAGAAAAGGCGCGAAGCTTCGATAGCAGACAGGGACAGGCACAAGACGAGGCGGTGGGAGCCTTGCCCGGAGCGGACATGAGAGCCAGGCGGCATCGAGTCGAGCAACCACCAATGCCCGGTCGGTGCTAGCGCCACCAGCACGGCCGTGGTGAGATGGCATGCAGGCCGACATCGACGTCTCCCGCCGACGACTGCGCATGTCTTCTGCCTCAACCTCGACCCGGCGGAGTGTTTCTACATACTGCTTCGACTGCGTGCATCTGCAACCTGCTTCAGCTCGTTCGAGACGCTAGCAGAGACCCTGCTTTGGCGAGCAAAAGGCCACCACAACAGCCAGCGGGCGTGGATTGGCCAGCCTTGGCGGCGGCGGCGAACCGACGTCTTCGGCATTGACGCATCCATCACCCAGTCACTCGTTCCCACCACCTTTGCGGCCGCTGCTCGACGACTCGGCCGGTTGGACTTTGGAATCTCACGGTCGTGTGTTGGCTGCATTCGGTTGGTTGCCATCCCGCGCAAATAATAGAGGGGTTCTCCGCTAACTAGCCTCCAGTATTGTCCCTCACACAAACCCCCCTCGAAAAAGGTGCGTACAGCTTTCGACGCCCCAACCCCACGTTTCGCCACGAGACCAGACAGTCAAAACTCGCGGAGAATTCCCTGTGCTTGGGCTGTGACGGTGGCTGAGAGTGCAGCGCTGACGTGGGCACGCCAGGACACGACCGCGCATAGTCTTGAACATATTTGGCCCTTTTTTTTTTTTGGAGACACGACATCTGTCACTCCTTCTTGCTGAGAGGGCACTGGAGGAGGTATCGCCAGCATGGCAGCGGCGACTGCGGGTAAGTACTAGGGATTATTGTGGGCTGTCCACTATGCCCTCCGCCTATTTCCTTGTCGCGCACCACATCATTACACCCACATCCTTGGTCTGAGCCTACTTCATGTTCGCTCTGCATATATCTGACCGGCTTGTTTCCTTCACAGGCTACGAGTGGAACCGTTCTTCGCCGCTGCGCTCTTCGCCCGACACTTCCTCGTCCATGTACCCCGACCGGCCCATTCGCCCTCTGCCCAGCCGCTCTCTCCGCGCCCGCCTGTCCCCTGAGCAGGCCGAGACGATTGTGTACCCGCACAACCCGCCACCCACAGGCCCGCTCTTCAACTTCCCGTACGTGGCAGACGAGCGGGTGCGCCCTCACAGGACTGGGGCCAATGACCACCATGCCTGTCATTGTGGTCATACCCATTCCGAGGTAGAGAGTGATGAGGACGACGACGACCGGAACGGGCCGTTGCCTGCATCTCCGAGTTATGCCTACAGCAGGCATGCGTCCGGGAAACCTGCTGTCGGCATCACAGGTGCCCATCGCAAACCAGCCTCGCCCACGTCTTCAGTGGATGGCTATGAGTCATTTGAGAATACAAACAACAAGAAGAAGCGCAAGATCCCGAATATGGGTAGCAATGGTTCCCATCACGCGAG
This sequence comes from Curvularia eragrostidis, assembly GCA_020744315.1. Lineage (NCBI taxonomy): Eukaryota > Fungi > Ascomycota > Dothideomycetes > Pleosporales > Pleosporaceae > Curvularia > Curvularia eragrostidis. The sequence goes on along the minus strand of JAIRCK010000024.1, from coordinate 248,011 downwards.
TCTCTCGGCGGATCTGGCTAGCATATCCGTGGCACATGTCCAAGATGCAGGCCCGACCGACGACGGTGACGGAGATGGTACTGCGCGCTATTACGGTTCGGCACCTTCTACACCTCAACACACTACGGCTTCTGGAACAGGCATATCGGGCGCAGGCAGAGGGCGTTTTGGCCGCTCTGGCTCAGGGCGATCGGAGAGGCGTGTCTTGACGACGTCAAGCACCCTCGCCAACGCCAAAGCGAACAGCAAACGTACGGTGCCACCTCGGGAAATCACTCGTCTTCACTCATAGAAAAAAGAGTCCGTGCGCTGACTATTTGTTTTCTAGGTCCCCCGGAGCAAAGCGGCATCATCTCAACGGCCATCGCCAACGCTGCAGCAACCCCGCCGCCCCACGGCAACGAGAACGTGAGTCTCTTGCAGCAGGAGGCTGCCAAGAACAGTGCAAACAAGACACAATTCACTTTCACTTGCGGCTCCGACTCGGCGAGCAAGATGATCTGGCCAGGCCAAGAAAACGGCCAGTATTCTCAGCCGCCAGGCGCCTACTCAAATACCCCCACATCCCAATCTCACTCCCAAGCCGTTCGCGCCCGCCCTCCAGTTCGTTCTGATGTTCCAATGGTGTCTACGCAGGGCACTCAGACCAGTCCAAGCATGAATGAGGCAGGCGCATATCCTCCTCCCCCACCCCCTCCCAATGGCACCGCACGCCGGCCTACGGGACCCCCGCCACCACAGCAAGCTCCACCACCACGAAAACCTCGACGCAGCGCCTCGAAGCTATACGAATACGCTGCTCGCAAGCGTCGCATACAGCAAGAATACGCCAACTTTCACAACCCACCCACCCAGCCGTGGATCTGCGAATTCTGTGAATACGAGGATATTTTTGGTCATCCCCCTATGGCTCTCATTCGCCAGTACGAAATCAAGGACAGGAAAGAGCGCAAACGCTTGGCGGAGAAGCGTCGTTTGTTGGAGAAGGCGAGAATGAAGGGACGCAAGGGCAAGAAGGCGAGCAAAAAGGCACAAAACAATGCCAACAATGCTGCGCACAGCCAAAATCCTCCGCCAGGTGCTTATGACCGACGCGACGACGAAGGCTCCCTAGACCCACAGGACGAGTACTATGACGACGACTATGACGAACCCATTGCCACTTGTCCACATGGTTGTCCACACCACTCGCACCCTACCCATCCGCCTCCTCAGAAGGTTCCAGGTTTGCCTCCCGGGGATCCTCGTGTGGGAGGGCCGCCGGTAACAAATGGCGCCTAACAAGTGGACGAGATGGGGTGGGCCGTCTGTGTTCTTGCATTATGTCTCGTTTTTGTGTCTTTTCGTGTCGCTTTCATTGTTGGGGTTGTTGCGGCGGTGGGTCGAATATCAAGACGTGGGCTAAAGAGAATCTTTGAAGTGAGGGGAGGTTGAGCATATACGACCTCTTCTTCCACCAATTCCCAGTTCGAGGCCACCATCACCCATACCCGGATAAACCCCAGAATGTGGCGCATTCCCTTACCCTCTGATCATTTTTTTTTCCAGCGTTCTAGCATTGTTTCCAGCATTTCCCCGGAGCACCTGTACATTCAGTCGTTTCCGACTCTACATTGTACAAAGTGGACGACCATTCCCCAAATACCTCCCCGAACTCACAAGTATATCATACACCAACATCACACATCACACACCACAAATTATACAACCCCACTCTAAAACAACCCCGAAAAAAAAATAACACATCGTGGTCAAGACCTGAGACGGACTGGACCACAGCCCTGTAGATCCTACAGGTGCTGTAGAAAGAGCACGGGAACAACTGTTTTGCATAGCGCCTTCAAATCTTTTCAGCTACCGCAAACTTGTTTCTGTTGCCGGGACTCGTTGCGTGTTATATTGGACGCCCCACTGGTTCGTACATGGTTGTTGATTGGTACATACAAACCATAGAGAGCATGTATGAAAACGGGTGTGTGGCCATTGAGCTAGAATAGGACACATGTTTTTGTAGCATCCAATAATGAATACAGCCTTTAGTCCCCAAGTTGTTGTCCTAATCTTATGAATATTGTTGAATCTTAGCCAAATGAAGAGCAATCAATATTTCCGCAGGAGAGGAAGAAAAAAAACGTCTTATTCATTGTATATATCCATGTCATCACATCATAGTCTATTCTCTTTTTGACTTTCTTTTCCTGTATTTTTTTTACATCCTCTCAACAGGACTCAGACCCAGGACCCTCATACCATTGTACAGAACCTGCCTAGCGGCCACGTACAATGCCAACCTGGCAATGAGGACGTTCCTCTCGGAGCCCACAACCTGCAGGTGGTCGTAGCTGCTGCTGAGCGCATGAGCCATCTTGAACAGGTAGGTGAGGACTGTTGTGGGCTCCTGTGTCTTGAGCGTGTTGAGGAATGTATCGGGCCAGCTGGCGAGTTGGCGGACAAGCTCGACCGCCTTGTCTTCCTTGAGGAGACTCAGGTCGGCAGCTGTGGCGAGGTCGAGCTCCGCGAGCGAAGGGTCGGCCTCGACTGCCTTGCGGTAGATGGAGCAGAGACGAGCGTGGGCGTATTGCAGGTATGGGCCTGTGTCGCCTTCGAACGATGTCATGCGGTCCATGTCGAAGGTGTAGTTGTTGATGCGCTTGCCCTTCATATCCTGAACCATGACGGCGGAGATACCGAGCGTGTCTGCCGTTTGCTCTGGGTCCTTGACCTGGGCGTATTTTGACTCGTTGGTCTTCATGACTTCGTGCATCTTGTCGCCTACATCACGAAGAATGTCGTCGAGGAACTTGGCGGTACCTTTTCGGGTCGACATACCTATAGTAAAGTTGTGAGCCTGGGAGTTGGTTGTGAGGTAAAGAAAGTAGGCACTTACCGAGGACCATGCCGAAGTTGATGTGTTGACACCTGTCTGAGATGTCTTTCCTTCCCATAAGCTCTTCAATCTTGAAGAGCTGGGCCAAGTGAAGATCTTGTTGCGATGCAACAACGTAGATCATTTTACTGTGAGCAAGGTTAGCGTCTCGTTCTTTGTCCTTGGAAAGAGATCATAGCACATACTCAAAGTGGTACTTCTCGTCACGCTCAATGGCCGCACCAATGTCTCGAGTCAGGTATAGCGATGTGCCGTCCTTCTTCTTGACGACTGCCTTGCCCAGCTTCTTGGAATGCGGTGTGAGGTCTACGATGACTGCACCTTCTGAGTCTTGGCAGACCTTCTTCTCCCACATGGTCTTGGCAGCAAGTTCCATACTCTCGTCCTTGACTTGTGACTCTCCACTGTAGTCATCGTAGTGAATATTCAGACGGGCATATGTCTGCTTGTACTTCTCAATGGAAAGATCCTGTGTCTGTTAGTACATGCCATGTCACCGAATATAGCAAATCAACTCACCCTGAAGCGCTTCCAGATGCCGAGGGCCTTAGGCTCGCCGTCTACCATTCCCTTGAAGTATTTCCTGGCTTGCTCATCAATGCCCTCCTCCTCAATCTTCTTGATCTGCTTCTCCTGCTCCGATGCGTCCTTGCCCTCCTCTTTGAGCTTCGCGACCTCAGCCTTGAGAGCCTTGACCTGCTCTGCCTCGTTGTGTTGGACATTGCTGACCTTGACGTAGATGTCGTACAGATGTCCGATAGGGTTTTTGACGAGCTCTTCCTCACTTCCGTATAGATCGAAGCCAATAGCCAACACACCGTATTGCTTTCCCCAGTCTCCGAGGTAGTTCATGCGAATGACGTCCCATCCTGCACCCTCGTACAGATTTGCGAGGAAACCACCAATAATTGTGCTTCGCAAGTGACCGGCGTGGAATGGCTTCGCAATGTTGGGCGAACTGAACTCAACAATCATCTTCTTGGGGCCAGATGAAGGATCAGAGGGATCCTTGAGGCCCAGGTTCTTGTTAAATCCATAGCTTTCCTTGGACTTGAGGACCATGGGTAGAACAAGCGAGGTGAGGGTTTCGGGCTTGAAGAAGAAACCAATTGAAGTGTTGGTAACAATTGGCTTCTTGACGAGGGGCGACTCTGGGAAGGCGTCTGCCAACTCTTGTGCGAATGCCTTCATGTCCTTCTTCTTCTGGCGAAGCGCGGGGACGGCCAGCTGAAGGTCGCCATGCTCGGGCTTTGCGGTCCAAGCCAGTGTAGGGTATATTATTTTCTTGTCCACGCCAGAGACGGAGGAGAGCAGCTCTGTGATGTGACTCCTGTAAATGTCGAAGGGGTTCAGGTTGGGGTAAGTGTTGGGCTCTTGCGGAACCTTGTCAAGGCCGAGCTTCGACAGCGTGCTTGTGAGATCTTCCATGGTGACTGCTGAGCGCGCCGACGCGTCGAGATGTGGAAAAGGCTTAAAGGGTGCTAATTCGATCTGAGAATATTTTCGAAGCGACGGGAGGGTGGGTGACTCTCTCTTGGTCTCGTGGTCGAATGTAGTGGGCCTCGTGTGTGAGTACGGTGCGAAATGGGTCCGTAGTCGTTGTGGTGAAGAGAATGCGTGCAGGGTAGCAGCACGCTTAGGGCTGGCGTGTGACAAGAGTCTCTGAGTCAAAGGAGAGGAGCAAGTCGCCAGCGGTCTCGTCAAATGAGTGGTAGAAAAATTTAAAAGTCTGGCGCGACAAATATTCGCAAGGCTTTGCTGCATTCCAAATGTGGGGTAGCTGCGATGCGTCAATGGTTCGGAGGGTTGCAATCAGAACGCGCTAGTACTAGTAAATTTTTGGAGGGGCAACGAGCAGTCAACCGCACTAACGCCTGACTGGGCTTAGCACATATCTGCCCCTCCATCCTGTACGCCACTATGTTCTGGTTGTATCAGTGAGTATCAGATAAGGCCATCACTTGCGTAAAGGTAGTCGTGAATCATTCGGTACAAGGTACCGGATACTCAAACGTCAAATTTCTACTCTATTTGATGCTCTGCATACAGCGTGTCACAACATTGTCATGAGGCGCGTATCGGCACGCCTCACGCAATCCGGCTCTTGTACCTCCAGATTCTGACGTGCGCATAACATACAGGAACATTGTATACTCGAACCAACAACCAATACATTCCGCCGTCAGCGATGTGGTACAGCATGCAGAAGGCTGAGCGACCGCATATAGGCCATGTCAGGTGCTCGTGGGTAGACGCATTATAACGTGCTTCTTTCATCTCCTGTACGTCGATTCACTTGAGATCCATTCCGATTCGTGATGTGTCTGCATGTCCCGCGAATCTGGTTCCTTTTCTGTTCTCTTCACAGTGATGTGCATATTCGAGAAAGGTTTATGGAATATTGATGCGCGTTTTCATTTGCGTTGTGCTTTACTTGACTCCATCGCGTGTTCGGGTACATCTTGTTGTCTTGTTATAGCTAATGAATAAAGTTAAGATAGCGCTCCAAGACAGGATTAAGGGGAATACTGGGAAGATTTCTGTACTTTGCTTGTTCTTTGTTCGAAATTATATTCAAAATATTGAAGCAAAGGTCCGGCAATGTAGATCTGATTCAAGTTAATTTCATTTGCTCAATTACACTGCGTCATTCTGTTACTCAGTACTCGAAACAATTCCTAGTAGTTTGAAGAGTCCAACTCAGTGACAGCACCGTATGCTAAAGGCATGACTGTAGTGGTGCAGAATGCCGCTTCAACACCTATCTTGTTGAGATGCTTGTATCTTCTCCTTGCTCAGCAAGGAAGTGACTGTCTCCTGCATAACTACCGTTTTCCAACTATTTTGGTATAGCGTTTTTGCATAGGACTCAGTGCTGAGCAAATCAAGGGACGCACCACTAGACAAGGAACTTTGTGTGATATAAGTTCACGTGTTCTCATCCAATTGTTATCTCCAGTGTGACGTCAGTGGTGGCAGTTGAGAAGATGAGCCGTGAGGTGGAACAACATCCACACGTGACATGACCATTCATTTATTCAAAAGAGACTGTAAATAGCTTGCAGATAAGCCGAAAAAGAGGGAAGAGATCTCTTTGCTTCATTTTTGTAGCAAGTTTGATTGTAGCTCGAAGCAGGCTAGCGATTTGATCCCCTAACATTGCGCCATGTATGCACAGCCTCGGGGCGCACAGTGGCGCAGCGCGGTCTTGCGCCCAGCGTGGTACTCACAAGCCTCGGCAAGCCTCTCAATAGTTACAGCCATCCACTGATATGGTCAACATGCCTTGCACCAGTTAGATCATCGGCCCATATTTCAATACTGCGAGCGGCTCACAAGCGGCGCAATGCCCTGATGAAGCTTATTTCAATTTCAAAACAAAGGCACTGGATAACCAATGTGGTAAAATTAACTTGTCAGAGTGATAAAAAGGCTACTTAGTGGTTGCATGTGCCAGGCAACGCCTAGGATAACGCATTACATAGGGCGTGGTGGACGGCGGTATTGTCTTTAGCCTCCATAATGTTGAAAGGATGCCCATGTTTGGTCATTCGTGGGACATCCTTTAGGTATTTCTTAACTTGATGCAAGGCAGTAGGTTCGTAGAACCACAGAGCAACAACCACTGTCCCTGGTTCTCAGCCATGTTGATACAGCTACAGAACCTATTAGAACCAGAGTGACGTCTTGCATCGTCAAAAGCCGTAGTGTCGAGGTAACTGGGATCACTGGTGAGACTAAAAGTACTACATGCGGCTGACTACGAACCGACGTTGCGGCTCCTCGTCTGGTTTTCGTTTTCTAGATCAGATCCAGTAACCTGGCGTGATGTCAAAGAGATCATGTGGTTTGATCCGCAAGATTGCACTTGTTGCATACCTTATGCCTAACCTTTTCTGATTGCAGTACTTCCTGGTTTGCTATTGTGCATGACGAAGGCATAGGACCACATCCAACACAAGCACAGCTGAGCATCGATGGACTATCAACTTTTCTACTTGTAGGATATGACGATTGCCGCAATACCCTAGCCAAGTTGCAGGGTCCGGATTGTATCTGAGAGGGCAGCGGCTTGTACTACGTGACACCATCGATTGATTTCTGCAATTAACCACGTTCCAAGATATCGTCGCATTTCAAGGTGGTGTTTCCATCTAAAATGGCACTGGCTTCGCTTCCAATACCATGGTTGAACAGATACTTCCGTTTTGAACCAAATCTGATTAGGGCGAGGCTCACGATCTTAGCGTCTATCCAAGACGACTGTAGTAGTAACCCCTGACTCGGAAAAATTACTATCTGCAAACAATGTGGCAACCTGCAGAGGCGTTGTCTCCGAGCAGCCACTGCAGTAGAGAATGCCGCTAGGGGCTGGATGGAGAACCGATTCCAGGTTCAAACGGCAGTTTACTCCTCAGATGAAGATCATGTCCGTGGGGCGCATTGAATTCAAACGTTGTCCGACATGAGTGTTCAGGGCTGCAAAGACAATGCTGAGTTGGTAATCCCACAAGCTTTCTTCGAGAGTTCAGACGGTTAAAAAGGTGAGGCGAACGAAGAGATATGCAGGCGTCTCGACGGGGCCAGCAAGAGCGGGACCCATCGGAATCTCGGTGCGGGTCTGTAGCTAGCGGTCAAATAGCAAGTGGGCTCAATTGTAAAATGTTGGTTGTTGCATTGAGCTTCTGCAAAAGCATCACCGCCTTTTTCTGCGCGAAATCAGTATTACTTCTTGCAGGGAAATGAGTGTAGGACAAAGCAGGGCTATCCTTGCCATGTGCCCTTGTTCGCAAACATGCATTCATGTTGAACAAACCAAGCTGAGAGGCTCGAAGGTAGCATAGTGCGTGTATATTCTAGCTAGCGTCACTAAAAGACTGTCAAGCCAAGTCGAGTTACAGGGCTTCTGTCGAAAGCAAAGAAACTTGGAGCAAGGGTTACAAAGGAAGCTGAGCCAGAAAGTGCACCAGTCATGATGGGCCACTTGGAGGTTGCACAAGCTAGCAGAATGTCGACTGACGAAAGAGGTAAGTCGTTTGTGAGTGGATTCGGAAGTAGATATGGACCTGAGGCCAAAACTTGTCGAGTTAGGGCATATCCGGTGGGCGTAACAAGACCCACAAAGGCGCAACGGGCAGGGTGCAGTATCTGACGTATGGATTGCCCTATAGCGTGGCTGAGTCAGGATGCTAGGTATGGAGTAGCTGCATGTAGCCGTCAATCACACCGGTGAGGCGCGTAGACGCACGATGGTTGCGTGCTTTTGATGTGGACAAATTGCTTTTGATGCCACCGCACGTGATGCTATCGGGAAGCAGACGGAGAGTGTGGTTCGGGAGCCTGGGGTCAATCCAGGGCGACGGCTCGGTACTTGATGGTCCCGTGAAGGTGGAGCTGTAGTTGTGCGCCCGATCGGCAATCGGACATGACAGCCGCAAAGTGATGGGGGCGCTAGGAGCGGTGCATGGCCATGTTGAGATGGTTGCACTCGACGGCCTACATGTCGATGGCGGCTGGACCAGATAGACGCGCAGTAGGCACGGGGGGAGATGAGCTTCCTAGGCTGGCGACAGAGAAGGAAGCAGGCGGCACGCCAGGAGAGGCAGCTGCAGGCCACTGCAAGCGGCAAGAGCGCTGTATACGGCTGCTGCACGTGAGTGCCCTGTATAAGACGGCCTATTCACCATGCTGCGCTCAAAGGCATTGATTCCCGACTGCTTTGCCAACTGCGACACGGTCCCTCTCCTCGTCCTTCATCGCCGGCGTATCACCATTTTGCCGAGTTCCGCTGTATGCTTGCTTCGGTCCGCGTGCACTGTACACGGCACGTCACTGACGACGACGGCCCCGAACAGGTAAGGTACACGTCAAGGTCTGTAGGCAACGCGTGGCTGACGTACCCAGGCAGGCCATTGCAGCGACTGTCACGACGGCGTGTCGCAGTACGAGGCATCGTCCAGGCATCAAGGCATCAAGTCATCGAGGACCGCGGCATTGTGTAACAGGCCAGAAGCAAAACCGGGGAAGCAAGACAAGACAAGACAAGACAAGACGAGCTGGGAACCGAACCACCCTGGGTGCCTTCGTCGACGATAAGGCAGAGCAGGTGCGACGAGCCAGAAGGTGAGCAGTTCATTTCGCTTGCGTGTGCCGTTCCTGCCTCCCCATGCCGCCCCGATTCACCATCCCTGTCGCCCACATGGCTGGCTGGGTTCGTGCGACGCATCACATTCGTCAATTTACCTGCAACGCCCTCTGCTGCATTTCCACTACATCCCCCGCTCCCTCGCTTTTGCTACTGCTGTCCACATTCGACTGCTGCTTGTCTCTTCACGGCCAACGCATGGACGAGACCTCCCTTTTGGGCCAAAGCACACCCTGCCCTCCCCGCCGAACCAACCCGCACGTGGGGCGCGTACGGAGCATCACCTCGGCCTATATTCTGATGCATATTGCTCGTCGCTGTACTTGTGCTCAACATTACCTGTCTATGAGATTAAAGGGCCCACGCGTTAGGCTCTCGTCACGCTTGGTGAACCACCATCGTCATGATGGAGGGCCGGCCGCATGCCCCTCCACAACACGACGACGATGACACGTCTGACTCGTTGCTTGACTCCATTTCCTATATCTTCACGATGCAGCGTCGCCTAGCAGTAGCTCCATGGCGCCACCGTTGGTCGTCATTCCTTACCAGTCATTTCCTGCTTTCACTAGCAAGCCATTTTGTGCTTGTTTCTTTATCCTTGTCTAACCCCAAACTCCCAACATTTGCTTCTGGCTGAGACCGGCCTGGTCGAAATCACTCCATGAAACTCTGCTAAGCAAAACAGCTTCAACCTTCGTCAGATGCCAAGGGGTTTACGGCGAGGACGAGGTAGATCACAAAATCCTAACCGAGCTGTCGCGTCCAGGGGAACCACATCTAACTCGCCTTCAGCCTCGCGAGCCCCATCTACCTCAGGCCACACCACTGTACGCAACACCGACAACCGAACCCCGCTCAGGAGGTCTGTTCGTATCGCCCAGTTGCGCAACGGACCGTCTGACCACCAATTAACCGGCGCTGCATTCTCCATGGCTGACGTTGCGAGGCCGAGGCCGCTGGGAAGCACATCTGTTCGCTCAAGACATCACTCTGGAAGCGCTCGTGCGTCGGGACATGCAACACCAGGTTCATCATCTTTGTCTTCAGACGAGATTCGGTACGCCATGGATATTGTGGTGCAGCCACCACGCACTGCTCAAGTTGGACAAACCCTGTCTGGCTCAATCATTGTACGACTACAAACCAACAATTCCGACACTGATGATGCCATTGCAGACTCGACCAACCTAGTTGCAGTCGCCACGCTGGTACCTGGTTCCAGCTCGTCTGGTTCGCCAGACCCCAGTGTTCTCAACACACTGCTCGCGGGACGAATCTTCGATACGATTCACCCTTTCAGTGACGACGAAGCCGATGGCTGTATTGCTTCGATGGACATGGCTGATCCAAACGGTGTGGGCTATATGCGCTTCCCTGAGCTTGTGATACGCCAGGCGGGCACCTATCGCATACGCATTACTCTCATCCGTATCGGAAATTCTTCTTCAGATCCACCTACCATACCTGCGAGCAACGGATTAGCCGTCCACGTTGTCGATAGTAACCCTGTTGTTGTCAATGGCAGAGGACCAGCCGCGAGCGCAACTACATACAACGGTGAGTGAATTGTGGCTTCCTGTGAATTCTTTTCAGCTTCCTGATATTCTCTTTCTACAAATCACAGGGGATGACTACATAGATGATGGTGGATGGCTCGAGGTCTTGCGCTCGATTCAAGATAGACGCCGGTCACGGTAATGTGACGCTTTTCGGTCTCGTATTGGAGTTGCATTCTGTTGTATTCATTCATCTCATTCATACACAACATTCATCTTCAGCTCTTGGGCTGCCTATTCAGTTTTTTTATTTCAACAGCATGTGCAAATGTCACGTTTAAGCACTATAAGAATTACAGTGTATCACAATTAGATTTGGCCAAATACAAGCCGCATGGAGTTACATGTTGGATGTGTAGCTTATAGTGTTTCTATTGGTCCAGTCCAGATTTTGTCTTGTTCCGTTTTTTATTCCTAATGTGCGGGAAAGATAGACGCATCAATACGATTTTTTTTACCTTCATCATAGGTAGCGACATTTTGGATTGTAGTATAGCGGTATTGAAAACATGTGGTCGAACTCAACGTACACAACTTAGCATTCGTAGTAAAAAAAAGATACGTGAATTCATAGCGACATAAAAATCGACAAAATTGACTATTTACACGTCCAACATGTCACCACGACCACGACCTTGTACCCTGCATCAACTCGCATCCACCCCGCTAGTTGGCCTCCCCACGCAGCCTAAATTCACCAACCCCATCTTACTCAAATTCAAGATCGGCGCTGGGGTTTCCCATGCCAATCGTGTCGCTTCCGCTACCGCCGTTTCCGCTGCTCGTAGCATCGCACGCCCTCCACGCAACATGCAGCTGGTGGGTAAAAGCAACGGTAGCATCGTCATTGCTCATTTCACCGGCCTGAGTCGAGTTCTTGCTCGTAAGCGCAACACGGTTGTTAATATTGAGGATGCCGTTCTGGCCGCACGGGCTCCAAATCGTCGCCGTCGTCTCGACGGTATCCGTCTTGGTGTAGACCAGGCCGTTGGCGAGCGCCCCGCCGCCAGACACCGACATGCGCGTCGTCTGCGTCTTGCCTGCGTCCTGGCTGAAGTAGTAGGTCGTGATGAAGCTGCCGGTCACGCCTGCGTCGAGACGCGCCCACCCGTGGTAGGTGGCGTCGACAATGGCGTATTGGAAGCCGCCTGGGTACTTGAGGTTCAGGTGCAGTTGGCAGTTCTTGGAGCGGTCGGCGGGCGTGGTGCCGGGGCCGATGTAGGTTTGGAAGGCGTCGAAGCCGTAGGTTACGACCTGTTTTTGGGAGAAGAAGAAGTAGGGTTAGTTGAGTGGAAGTGTTGGAATGGATGAGGGATTTCCTTTTTTTTTCCTCCTTTTTTTTGCCCGTCTTTCTCCCCACTTCATGACACAATCATTTTTGTGCAAGTATAAAAACACTTACCGTCTTATCCGTCGAAGTACTGGTGGACACGGTGCCTTGAGGACATCCGTTACCAGAGTAGCTCGTGTCCACAATGGTGATTAGGCTTGGGTCCGGAGCACTAGCACGCGTCACTGGGCTCGACGCAGCGAGGACCGGAAGGAGAAGGGCAGCGAGTTTGCCGTGCATGTTGAGGATTGCAAAGACAAGAGACTGTCGAACGAGCTGTGGTGCTGAGGCAAGTGTTGAAAGTGAAAGGCTGGGTGATCTGCGATGATAGAGAACATAATGAGAAATAGCTCTGTCTTTATACTTGGTTCCGGATCATGATATATCACCACATAATTCCGCGGCTTGAGAATATCTTCATCTCAGGCATCCTGCTTCTCCGCCTCGATACCAAATGCAGAACTGCTAATATCACAGACTGGAGGCAGTGTGGACTCTGAATGACCAGGTGTACTCCAATTTTAGGTTCAAACCAAGTGTCATCCGTATTAAGACCACCATGTTCTTAATACTGAACCAGGTTCTTCGCGATGCCCGTTAGATTGGAGGATCGAGACCGCTGGAAACGTGACTGGAGCAGCACTCGGATACGAGTCCATGACCAAGAGGAATTGGGAATCAAGTGAAGAATTACATTGATTCGGGCTATGATCAGCGTTTGTAGTATGAGTTGTGCAGCAGTACCAGTGTCTCGATGGTGGCGTCTGGGCCAGGACCCTGGAAAGACGCGGTGAAGCATTATAGTAACGATACGAAAAGCTTCAATCGCAAGTAGATTGACATGATCTCCACAGCGATGCTCTGGACCTGCATGATAGTGCTGTGCCGCCTGCAGCAACGCTTAAAAATAACCATCGGCCATGTTCCGGCAATATAGCGATTGGCGTGGGATGAAAGATGGCTGGTCAGGTCATGGGGTGTGGTACATAGGTAACCACAAGATCCAACCGAGGAAGAGATGCAGTAGGCGGTAGGCTAGTCTCTACAAAAAGAAAACACGTCTCCAAGCTTCCTAGGTACTCGAGTGTTGTGCTTACAGAACACGGTCTCGACTAGCGCGTTGTAATATATTCCGCAATATGGCGGCTCGGCAAACGGGTCGCTTAATTGGGTAATATGCCATCTGCCAAATCCTTGCTTCCTTCTTTTCCGATTCAATCTGCGAGGTTTAACCGGGGTCTGCCATCAACCATTTGCTTATTCTGCCCCTGTATTTCCAAGACAAGAGTGCATATGGGAAGTTTAAGTGGGGAAAACACCTGGTCAACAAGTCGTCCTTTCAATCTCCCTGCATATGAATGTACATTAATCGAACCACTGTTGCGATTTGCTTCGCCTCAGCCCTAAGCTCTTGTTATGAGTCTCGCCTCCGGGTAATTCGGTATACGAAGTTTATACAGTTTCACGTTGCTGCCGTACTGTACAACCGGGCAGTTGAGTAAGAGGAATAACGTAATATTCTGCTCAACAAGAGCATTTCTACGCTGCTGAGGCAAGTATGAGAGTTGCTTTAGCCAGCTAAGTCGGGATTCAGGTATCAGAGGCCAACTTCGGTAAGGCCGCTCAAACATGTTTGTCCAAGCCGATGAACCAATTCCAGAATGAAGACTGTCAATACATCATGCCGTCTTGCATTCCCATCGGTATGATTCAAAGATATCTGTACACATGAAAAGCAAGGTATCGTTGTGTTATTGGCTTTTGTTGCTCTTATACCAAATCGTACTTTGGTGTTTGCTCCTTTGTTTGTTGCAGCCACGACAACTAAGACATACCTGCGCTTTCCCTTTGTGGTACCATTCCGCTAAGTCGTATGCATAGCTTGTGATCAGAACCCGAACAAACACCTAGAGGCACGGCGAAACGCACCAAGAAAGCTGCGGGCTATTGGAAAATTCAAGAAGAGTTAGGACCCACACGGTCCCACCAGAATACGAGAAGTATGTTGCTCCTGCGGCCGACACCTTTCAGTTGGCTTTGCCAGAATGGACAATAATCCAAATAGTCCAGGAGCCTGGCGAGTATAGGCCATAGCCAGCTCAAGACCAGCAGGCTGAACTGACGTTGGATCTAATTCAAAGATGCTATTGACCCGAGATGGTGACGACCGGAACTCTGCCGAGCTGTTCAAGGCGGCGTCATGGTGGAAGGCTGCACCCGATGAAACTCCAATTTTCAGCTCGGTCGGTATTTCAAATAGCAAGGTGGAGGAACGCAAAGACAAGACGCGGCATGCACCGGCAACAGCCACACATGTGGTAAGCTGGGGATGCCACAGGGCGCCCCTTTGCGAGCCAGCTCTTAGCAAAAACCTTTGTTGCGACCGTCCATGCGCGATCTGAACTTCGTCATGCGCACGACCGATCTGAACGGGATGCAGGGGTCAGGTGCAACAGGGGCGCAGGTAGTAACTATGCACAAAAATGGTATCGCGATGATGTTCCCTTGACGTATAGCTCATGAGGGGAGGCATGTTCCATGTTGAAGAGCCTCTTGGCGGGGACCTAGGTCGACCTCGGCCATGTCGGAAAAGTGCCCGCCTATAATCGTAAGCAGAAACCAACGTCTTGCTCCTGGAACTATGCCCATTTCGCCTTGGCATCTCGGACCTGGAATTGCTGAATGTGGTAAGCTGTACTGCCTTGGACTCGGACTTTAGCGGGGACTGTAGCAGTCATGATTCTAGGCTGCACATTGTCGATGCAGGAGTGCCAAGGCAAAGCAAGCCGCGAGTGATAGTACACGCAGTGGTGCTATGAGCGGGCGCACATGGTCGTGAACTATGCAAAGCGATGGCGCTGACACGATAGTCAGATGCCCAACGGGAGGGTAACCTGACATGCAGCCACATGGGACGAAGGATATCGAGGCGGCGGAGAGACTCATGGTGGACAGAGCATGGACAGGCGGATGCCCGTTAGCAGACATGTATGACAAAAGGGTAGCCGTTGGTACGTACGGTTGGGTGTTTGGTGGTTAAGGGGCCGAAGAGGCCGAGGCAAGCGATGTGGGGCTGGAGCCATGTAGTGGGGATCGACCGAGCCGTTAGCGTCCGACTCTCTTGTCGTCGCCTCATGGGGCCAGATGCGACCAACGCTGCGCGACCAACGCTGCTGCAGTCGCCCACCGGTGGCCTTACCAATGTACAATGATGCTCCCTCATGGGAGCGTTGGCAGGCCGATCTGCCGCACATCCGCAGGGCTGGATACAGTCCGCGAAGCAGCTCTTCTATCGCCTCCGAACCCGAGTGCGACCGGACAAATGCCAGGTACAAACAATAGTTCCTAGCGCACGACGAGAACCATGGTACACGTCGACGCCCTGCACCAACCTACGAGTCCCGTTGCGCTTCTCGTTGGATCGCCTGGGCCTCTAGAAGGTGCCGTGCCTACGCGTAGAACTACTGGCCACAGGCGAGCCCACTCATCTCACACGGCCAGAGTCTTGGAAAGCTGCTCTAGCCACCTGCATCGCCACAGTTAGAACAACAGCCTAGCATCTTCAGCCGAGCAGCCCGTGGTTTAGGCCGGTGAGCCCAGGTCACAACCCACCAGAACCCACCATGACGCACCCATGTGCAAATCGCGTGCTTGACGATACAGACCCGAGGCTTAGCTGTACATCGGCTATCCAACCGCGGCTTGGGCGAACTCAACATTGTGGGGAATGAAACGCTCTGCTATTTTTGCTCGCATGTACAACACCACACATTGCACATTGGTGTGTTTGTGCACCTGCATCATGTCCTTCAAGAGCTGAGCCCAACAGTCTGGCCTGGGCCAGGCGAAAAAGCTTATCGCTGCTCAAACGTTAGTGTGAACATTGTATCCCTATTGGGCTGGCGGGTATCCGTCTAGGGAAATAAATATCTGTACCCCTGAAGGAAACTATCGATATAGTAAACAGCGGCCTGCGAGCTAGAGGCTTTGGAGCTAGCCAGCACCCCCGAAACGCCAACCGAGAGAGCAAAAATAGCTAGGCCTTCGCTTACTGACTCGTCGCATTCGTGACGCGACAAAATCAGGAGAAACAACACTGCAAACACCAGGGATGCCGCAGGAGTTGAGAGCGAGGTTTCCAGAAGAGGAATATTGGCATAGTGACTCTAGCCGTTGTCTCGTTGCGTCCATCTCGCTAGCCACAACGCGCTGGTGGTGCCCTCGACGAGTTGTTCTTCCAAAGCCAGGACAAGATGTTCAGCGGAGAGACCTTCGCCACCGTATACAATACGTCCAGCCGGCGGTGTTGTTGCTGTATCCGCATGTGCTTCTGCAAGCGCCCGGCGACTACACTACAGGCATGACAATTCATCCGGGGCTAAGATAAAGTTCAGTAGACTAGTGCGCCCAGTTACAGCCACCAAGTCCAGCCACGAGAAGGACCGAACTTACCGGCAGTGTTTGTGTCTCCACCCATGACATGGATTTCGGATCAGTAGTCGAAAGCAGAGGCGTCGAGACTGAGTACAGCTTTGTTGTATATAAGACCGTCGGCCATACGCCTCAACAACTCATCATCAACACTGGTCATCACCACTCCACGATCGTTCTAACATCTAATACATTCTTCACAATCGTTCCAAACGCTCTCTCGCTATGCGTTCTTACCACCTTCTCGCAGCTACCGCTGCCCTCGTAGCAGCCTCGCCTGCTCCCCAGGGCTTCGATGTCAGCCAGCTTGATTCTATCGCCAACACCGTTCCTCAGGGCCCCGCCGTCATCGGTACTGTTGCCCAGCCCGATATCTACAACCAGGAGCAGGCTGTTAAAGACGCCGCTGCAAAGGTTGCAGGACCTGCTACCGCTAAGCTGTCCAAGAAGGACCTCAACGCCCGCAGCCCTACCTATGGCCTGTGGAACTGGTGGAACTCCAGGGCCCAGACATACAACAAGCCCCAGCCCCAGCCTCAGTACGGCAACAGCCCACCAGCACCTAACCCAGTTTATGGAGGAGGTCCCCCAGCTGGTGGCCCTACACCTCCCCCAAAGGGCGGTCCTTCACCACCTGGTCCTGTTCCCACTCCTGCCCCCACTCCTGGAAACGCTCTTCCTCCTGCGGGCCAGTCGTCGACTAACCAAGCCCCATCGTCCTGCACTCCAGTGAGCTGGACCAACACTTTCGCTTTCACTTCGACCACTGCTTGCCCTACCGCCATCGAGGTCGGCACCTACTGTGGATTCATCAACCCTGAGGACCCATGCGCTGCTCAGCCCAACGCCTACGCACCCAACACCACTCCCGACACTGTCGATGCCTTCAAGAACAACGCCGTCTACCACAAGATGGCTACTTCTGCCAAGACTCCCGATGGCTGGGATAACGCTTTCACTGACTTGAGCGGCTCGGTTACTGGTAGCGGATACCTCGGATACTACGAGATGACCAGCTACGACCCTCTTACCTGCTCCAAGAAGTGCGACGACACCGAGACCTGCACTGGTTTCAACGTCTTCGTTGAACGTGACCCCAAGTGGAACCCCGAGAAGTGCTCTTGCGCCCAGGCCGACTCTGTTGCCCGCTTCAAGTGTACTCTCTGGGGTCAGGACGTCACCAAGGAGTCTGCTACCAATGTTGGTCAGAACCAGTCTGGCTTCGAGGTTGTCATTGTCGCTTCCAACGGATACAACAAGAAGGCCTACACTCCTCCTCCCCCACCTTCTTGCAGCAAGCCCCAGTCTTGCGGTACCCACCTGATCAACAAGCAGCCCTACTGCATGGGCCAGATCACCATCCCCGGCCCCTTCGACCCCAAGCTCTGCGCCGCCTACGCCCAGAAGCAGAACGACGCCAACAGGCAGTACGGCATCATTGGCCAGTGGATGTCCATGTTCGGCTTCAACAAGGGTGGCTGCGTCCAGTTCCAGGCCGCCTACCTCGAGAAGAACGGCGTCGGTTTCGGTACCCACTGCCGTCTCTACACCCAGAAGTTCACCCCCGTCAACGCTGATCTCGACATCAGCGTCAGCACCCAGAACAAGTGGGGCTGCCAGAAGTCCTGGCTCTTTGACCTCGATGTCAACGCCAGCTTCAACTGGGGCCGTCGTGCTTAAATAAAAACACCAAATCACAACCCTTCTCTCTCTCTCCTGATGTTCCGATTAACGAAACCGGTCATGAACCAGAATCGCTATGGGAGATGGTGGGATGCTCATGAGTAATAATATCGTCCCTTGGGTAGTTAGTGTTTTGTTTTTATTTGGTTGGAAGGATTCCAACTCCTCGCCAAATCTTTGTACATATCAGTTTGGCTTTACCTTGGGCTTCGCTGCCCGCCGCATAGTCACTCCTTAAAATCGTTTATAACATATAGTGGTAATGTAACAATACTGATCTTTTTTTCAGCAACCCAAATCTGCCCTTTGTTGTGACCGTAGCCATGAATGAATATATATTCAAGAAGTCGAGTGATAGTCCACTACCGCTAACAAATAGTCGAGCCCTAACACCCGATGGTAGCCTTTATTCCTTGGTAGCGTATCTGTCACAATGCCATTGACCTTTTGTTCTAAAGGGGGCGGTTGACTTTTGCCGCCCAAGTTTGGGCCGCCATTATGTCAGCAGAAGCGTTCGTCAGGCTGGCCATGGGACCGAATGTGGAAGGAGGGCCTGCGAGCATTCTAAAAAGCGAGTAGCAAACCAGAATGTCGGGACCGTGCCCCACAGCGCGTGATCGGATGGTACGGGCGGGGAACGGTACGCTCGCCTTAACTTGTAAGTACACACACACCACTGTGCTTCTAGAATGACGGAAAAGCCGACAGGCGACGGCATCTAGGTTTCAATATGGCGTATGGTTTGGCGGCGCACTTGCCGTGGCGGTTGTCAGCATAAGGGGGCATTGTGATACGAACAAGAGGGGGGCGGCAACCCGGGGATCCAAACGTGGGGTAAGGGTCACGCAGGGAGGGGAGTGATTGAAGTGCGGGGAAATTGACTCCCCCCCGTCTCATTTGATTCGGCAGAAGCCAATGCGAACGTATCCGCGGGACGCGGCCCAAAGGTACAGTTCCTTATGTACCTCGACGGTGACGTGGAAACCGTGGCACCTTCAGTGCTCACTTACACGGCGCTTTGGGAGTCTACAACTGCCAGCTTTGCCATTCTTTTTTGAAACAGATTGCCAGCAGATGCGGGTACCGGCCTTCTCCTCTCTTTGCTCGCCCTCTTTCAAGACAGCATGAGGTCCTCAGCAAACTGTCTCGCCGGGTGCAGAGCAGCCGTTTGTCCGCCGCGGGGCAGCCTGCTTTCTGCCTTGAAGCCATCAGTCGCAAAACTAACGCCTGTGTACCGACGTGAGATTCGCTCCAAGCACAATGGGATCCAGTTTGGTACCACTGGCGTACGGAGCCTTAGCCGTCCGCTCCCGCTGTCCCTGCAGCAGCATGTCTCGCAGGTCACTGCTGTTGCGCGCTATGCATCCCATGCACCGGAGCCGCACGATGAAGAGCTGCCCAGCTCACCGCCTTTCACGGCAGGTCCATATGCCAATCTGACCATTGGTGTGCCAAAGGAAAGTTACCCCGGCGAGAGGCGCGTAGCCATTACGCCACAGAACGTAAAGCTTCTTCTCAAGAAGGGCTTCTCACGTGTCTTAGTCGAGCGGGGTGCAGGGGCAGAAGCTCAGTTCCTAGATGAGGCTTACGAACAGGCTGGTGCCCGTGCTGTGGATCGTCGAAGTGTCTTCTCGCAAAGCGACATCTTGCTCAAGGTGCGGGCACTCAGCATCGACGGGAAGGATAGTGAGGTCGATGCCATTCGAGAGGGTGCTACTGTCATCTCTATGCTATACCCCATGCAGAACAAGCCAACCGTTGAACGTCTAGCCTCTCGCAAGGCTACTGCATTTGCAATGGATATGATTCCTCGCATTTCGCGAGCCCAGGTTTTTGATGCGTTGAGTTCCATGGCGAACATTGCTGGCTACAAGGCTGTTTTGGAGGCCTCGAACCATTTTGGACGCTTTCTCACTGGTCAAGTCACTGCTGCCGGAAAAATACCACCCTGTAAGGTGCTCGTCATTGGAGCAGGTGTTGCGGGTTTGAGTGCTATTGCCACTGTACGTACAACCCTAGTCC
The DNA here is from genome assembly GCA_020744315.1 of Curvularia eragrostidis. Classification (NCBI taxonomy): domain Eukaryota; kingdom Fungi; phylum Ascomycota; class Dothideomycetes; order Pleosporales; family Pleosporaceae; genus Curvularia; species Curvularia eragrostidis. The sequence goes on along the minus strand of JAIRCK010000024.1, from coordinate 227,954 downwards.
AAGGAAGAAGACCACTAACACCAAAAAAACAGGCCCGTCGCATGGGAGCTATAGTCCGTGGTTTCGATACTCGTTCCGCTGCGCGTGAGCAAGTCCAGTCTCTTGGCGCTGAATTCATCGAGGTTGACATCAAAGAGGATGGATCTGGTGCGGGAGGTTACGCCAAAGTAATGTCTAAGGAATTCATCGAAGCCGAAATGAAACTGTTCCACGAACAGTGCCGCGAGGTCGACATCGTCATTACCACAGCCCTGATTCCAGGAAAGTCGGCCCCCAAACTCATCACAAAGGCCATGCTCGGTGCGATGAGACCCGGTTCTGTCGTGGTCGACTTGGCCGCTGAGGCTGGCGGCAACTGCGAAGCTACTGTCCCTGGAGAGCTGATCAAATATGAAGGAGTCAACGTCATCGGTGGGTGACGATGCATGCTGAAGATGTTCACTGCTGATCCTGTGCCTAGGCTTTACCGACCTTCCATCCCGCTTACCCACTCAGTCGTCTACCCTTTACTCGAACAATGTGGCCAAGTTTCTGTTGTCATTGACTCCAAAAGATAAAAAGGAAAAGTACTACGACGTTGATCTTACCGATGAGGTAACCCGTGGAGCTATCGTCACCTACAATGGCCAGATTCTGCCCCCAGCTCCGCGTCCTGCTCCCCCACCAGTTCAGGCCAAGCCCGCCCCATCGCCTACCGATCAGGATGCAAATGTTGTCGCTCTAACGCCGTGGCAAACTCAGACTAGACAGGTAGCAACTGTGACGGCCGGTATGACTACTGCCCTTGCCCTTGGAAAGCTTACTGGGCCACTTTTCATGTCCAACGCCTTTACATTCGCTCTGGCTAGTCTTATCGGATACCGCGTTGTATGGGGTGTGGCACCAGCACTGGTACGTGGTCTTTCTACTGAAATCGACCAGCAATCAAAATACTGACCTTTTGAACCTAAAATTAGCACTCCCCGTTGATGAGCGTCACAAATGCAATCTCTGGTATGGTAGGTGTTGGAGGTCTCTTTGTTATGGGTGGCGGTTACCTGCCAGAAACGATTCCTCAAACGCTCGGGGCCTTGTCGGTCCTACTCGCTTTTGTCAATGTATCCGGAGGCTTCGTTATCTCGAAGAGGATGCTTGATATGTTTAGGCGACCCACCGACCCCAAAGAGTATCCTTGGCTGTATGCTATCCCCGCGGTTTTGTTCGGCGGGGGTTACGTAGCGGCGGCTTCGACTGGTATGGCTGGTCTTGTCCAAGCAGGCTACCTTGTCAGTAGCCTCCTTTGTATGACTTCGTTGTCAGGATTGGCATCACAGACTACTGCTCGTCGTGGGAACATCCTGGGTATACTTGGTGTATTCTCTGGTATCCTTGCGTCGTTGGCAGCTGTTGGCTTCACACCTGATGTACTCACACAGTTCGCTGGATTGGCCACCATCGGCACGGCCGCTGGACTTATAATTGGACGACGAATCACTCCAACATCTCTCCCCCAGACGGTGGCTGCACTGCACTCAGTTGTTGGTCTTGCCGCAGTCCTCACGAGTATCGGCAGCGTTCTTGAGCACACTGGCGAGATTTCGACACTCCACATGGTTTCTGCATACCTGGGTGTTCTTATCGGTGGAGTCACATTCACGGGATCGATTGTAGCCTTCCTAAAGTTGGCCGCAAAAATGAGCTCAAAACCATTGGCACTGCCTGGTCGTCATGTTATCAACACGTCGCTTCTGGGGGCGAATTTCGCGACCATGGGAGCATTCCTGGCTTACGCACCAGGCGCACCTATGATAGGGGCGGCATGTCTTCTCGGAAACGCTGCTCTGTCGTTCATTAAGGGATACACCACGACGGCTGCCATTGGTGGAGCCGACATGCCTGTAGTCATCACTGTATTGAACGCATATTCCGGGTTCGCGCTCGTCGCCGAAGGTTTCATGCTGGACAACTCGTTGCTGACGACCATTGGCGCACTCATTGGCGTATCCGGTTCTATCCTTTCCTATATCATGTGCGTAGCCATGAATAGGTCGCTGACGAACGTGTTGTTTGGCGGCATAGCGCCAACAGCCCAGACACAGTCCAAGGTCGAAGGGGAGATAACCAAAACCACGGCCGACGAAACGGCAGAAGCTCTTGCCAATGCAGAGAATGTCATCATTGTAGTAGGCTACGGAATGGCGGTCGCCAAGGCGCAATATGCACTTGCTGAGTTTGTGAGTATGCTGCGTACAAAGGGCGTCAATGTCCGATTCGCCATCCATCCGGTTGCAGGCCGAATGCCCGGTCAATGTAACGTTCTTTTGGCTGAAGCCAGCGTCCCCTACGACATTGTCCTGGAAATGGATGAGATCAACGATGATTTTGCGGATACCGACGTTACGCTCGTAATCGGGGCAAACGACACGGTGAACCCGATCGCTCTGGAGCCTGGTAGCGCGATTGCTGGGATGCCCGTTCTGCACGCGTGGAAGAGCAAGCAGGTCGTCATCATGAAGCGCGGCATGGCAAGTGGATATGCTGATGTGCCGAATCCGATGTTCTTTATGGAGAATACCAAGATGTTGTTTGGCGACGCCAACGACAGCTGCAATGGTAAGTAACCGGGCTATAGTTGTGACTGAAGTAGATGCTAACGACAATGTCAGCTATCAAGCGTGCGCTGGAGGAGAAGATCAAAGGATTGTAGGTGGGTACGCTGGGTGGGTTTTGGGGGAGGCTGGATATCTTGAGTAGATGCTAGTGGGTTTTCAACTGTTCGCATATCTTGCATAAATCGCGAAGCGCCAACTTGGAGGCTAGGCCCATGTGAAACCGGATGACGGCATATTACCAGCCCCCTTGTAAAAACCCAGGAAAACAGCCTCATAGTCTCGGTCGTTTGTTTTCTGCTCTGAGAGAGGCCACACTAGATGCTGCGGCGACCCTTGACCCTGTTCGTGTGTGCGTGCCGTGTTCCCGTGACTGTCGTAGTTTTCCTTGGCGACACTATGTTCTGTACTCGTCTAGTGAAAGCATGGGGCCATCATAGTTACTCCGGTCGACGGTAGCTCTTAGCGCCGCAGGCTGGAAGCCGTCTCTGCATGATGTGTATGGTCGGCCAGGCGACTGTATGGTGGACAAGCGGCGGTTCTGCATAGACGAGGGCAATGATGATGATGATGATGATGCAGCCGGCGGGACTCGGGCAAAAAGCAGCTAGCGTGTCTGCCTCATCGGCAACGGATCGCAACTTCTGTCACCGTCGAAACCTGCCAGCACCTTGTACCCCTCACCGTTTCTCTGCTCCAGACACTCGACTGATGGCTTCAACAAGCAGACGGCCTCGAGGCCTTGCCGACTTGCGCATTCCGAACACGCCGGCCAGCTCGGCGAGGGCGCTGGCCGCCATGGCAGGGTTGCAAGGCCCTCGGGGTGGGTGCGTCACGTGACGTGGGATTACGGCTGGCGCTTCGTTCCAGATGAGACCCCAAATCGCGTTGCCCGCTAGAGCGTGAGGAGTAAAATCGAGTCCTGGCAGCTCGGTCTCTCCCACTGCATTGTCCCGGTACAGCCCTCCAGACGCCCGCTCGAGCCCCAGACCATGTTCCTGTCGCAAGCTGGCATTCCTTTCCAGTCGTCAATCCATCCTCGCGTCGCCCTTTGAAGCTCGTCGAGCTTTTGGCCCGCTCTCTCCGCACCTGCACCCTCACAGCTGCGCTCCCGTACACGCCCACTGTCGCCCGCTCGAGGGCGCCTGTTGCGCGACGCCGCCCGCCTTGCCATTGGACTCGTCCCATCTCTGTCCTTCTCTCTCTCGCTGTCATCGGTCCCTCCAACCGTCTGGCTCTCCTTCTTGCCTCCTACCACGTCCGGCCGCACGCCCTCGCTGGCGCACCCAACGCCATCCGGCTCGCGAGCTCCCCTCTCGCTCCCTCCCGTGCTACTCAGCTATCGCACGTAAACGACCTCGACAACTATACACGCAATGTCGCCGCGACGCTCATCGCGGGCTCGTACCACCCAGCCCCCACCCAGCGTCGCAACACACAGCAACTCATCGTCCTCCGTCTCATCGGCGCGCACCGATCGTGCGTCACGAACCAACGCCAAACAGACCTCACCACCCAAGTCATCCACCCCGCACTCGCTTTCCTCAGAAGAGCCCGAAGAGCCGCTTCACGATGCACCGCCCGAGCCGCCCTTGACACGCCGACGAACGCGCGAGCACGACATGGACGAAGACGAGCCCGCGAAGCTCGACGATGAGCTCGAAGACGAAATAGCAGAAGAAGATGAAGTCACCCGATGCGTCTGTGGCTATCAAGATTACCCAGGTCCGCCATCCGACACTGTTAAGCCCGGCATGTCCTTGGCAGATTTGGAGGCTCAAGCTGATGAGCTCGGCGGTCTCTTCATCCAATGTGACGTCTGCAAGGTATGGCAACACGGCGGGTGCGTGGGCATCATGGACGAAGCTGCCAGCCCAGACGAATACTTTTGTGAAGAGTGCAGAAAGGACCTCCACAAGGTCTCAACAAGTCCAAAAGGGTGCGTATTTGCTCTCATCCATGTCCTACATCGCGTTCCAGACGCGGTTACGATGACTCCTACCATTACTTGATTACGCCACGGCCCGCGAACAGGCAAAGTCAGCTAACGAGATTGTCGCAACAGTCAAAAATACTCCCGCTACCTCCCCGTTTACGACCAGCAACACGGCAAGCATCGCAAATCGTCGGTTTCCAAAGAATCCGAGAGCAACTCGGCTAAGGACAAGGATCGGAACAATAGGGCCAGTGTGGATTCCTTTGGGAAGCGCAGGTCGACTATGAACAGCCGAGCTGCGTACGATGAAGACGAGGTCTTACGAAAAGTGCTTGAAGAAAGCAGGCATGAGGGTGGTCCATCTTCAGAGAATGGCAATCGCAAGAAGCGAAGTCGTGATGATAGCGAAGAGTACGTTTCGCTTGCTGCCCAACAAACCACTGGCATTACAGTTGACACGCTTTGTCGCAGGACGAAACCAGAAATTAAGCGACAGCGCACAAGTTCGCGGTCTCCAAGCAATTCACCCGTTCTAGAATCTGAAGACGACAGCACCAAGGCTTCAGCACCAAAACAGAAACCGCGTGGAGCTGCAGCGAAGAGCCAGCGGGAAAAGGAACAGCGCGACAAGGAGCGCGAAAACCACCGTAACGAAGCTGCAAATAGGCGAAAAGGGCGCGCTGAGCGCAGAAAGGGCGATGGTAGGATACAAATTACTATACGATGAATTCTCGGCTAATCGTTGCAGATCCTGAAGATCCAGAGCCCGCGCCCACACCTGTCGTAGAAGAACCTATGATGCCTCCGCAAGCCACCGAAACTACACCTCCCGAGCCACCCGCTACAGAACCCAAGCCTGCGCCTGCTCCACGAAGAGGTGGGCGCCCTCCTCAGAAATCGCGTGGCCGACTTGGACGGAACCAATACTCGAGAGACACCGTTCCCGCAACCAATGGCACTTCGCCTAAGAATGATGTTGCGCAATCACCACAAGCGGTTGCCACAAATGGCACCAGCAATGGTCATGATAGCAGCGATGGGACAACGGGGAACAAACCTGCCAAGACCAAGAATTGGCGCCTCCAGAAACTCTCTTGGAACGATATACGAAGGCCGGCCGGGGCTATGCAGAGCTATATAGCCCAGCGACAGGTAGAGATGGCTACAGCCGAAAAGCACGTCAGTCTTGCGCCGGCTGTACAACCCACAACTGCCGCAACCAACGGAGACATCAAAGATGACGATGCGGATCTAGCCAAATTTAAGGATCTGAGCACAACTCAGATGATGGACTTTTTGAGCCGAGACCTCATGCACTGGCAACAGATGATATCTGAGCCTATGGATAAGTCACCAAAACCATGAATTCTTTCTACATTACAACTATGGCGTATTGGGACAGCCATCATGGCATGGGCATCTTTTTAGAACGGCGTTCTTCCCTTGGATCATGTTTGAATCTTTTGCTCGCGACACGGATACCCTCCACTTGGTTTGCGCGACGCGCTGGAGGAATAGTGCGTCGACTTCTTTTATTGTAACTACACGGCTCCACCACTATGGAGTTTCTCTTTTCTTATGTACTGTACGTAGGGTGTTGCCAATAAATCCTGTTGATGCTGGGAATGCAAAAAACGAGGATGACATTTTGTATGTAGTGCACAGCAAAGCAGCACAATGAACAAAGCATAAAAGGCTGAACTATGATACGAATTCATTACTTGTGAGAAACGTGCGGTTGCTTCTTGTTGCGTCTTCTCTTCCTTCTTCTCTCTACTCACAATCACTCACTCGTCCTTGCCTAGCTTGATCTCCAAAACACCCATGGTGGGATTGCCCCGCAGCATCTCGACAATGGCGCCGAAATTATCGTCGGTGATCACCGTATACTCTGGCCACAGTTTGGCATCGCGGTTCTTCATATCCCAGTGGATCTTGAACTCTTGAATCTGCTCGGCCGGGCCGTCTTTGGACTTGTGCTTGGCCATGACTTGTTTGGATTAGTCCCATCGTTCGTTCTTACTAAATTTTTCTTTCTTTTATGGAATATGCATTATGAGTGCAGATGGACGTAGAAAGAGAGATATGTAGGAAGGCGAATGAGTAAGGGTGGATAAGTGGGGAGGATTAGATCAAGGGGGAGAAACGTACATTCGGCGCAGTTGGGGCTCTGAGCGATGGTTGTGGTGATTTGTTTGTTGAGCGCTTTGAGAGAGAGTTTTCCGCTTGTGTCGATGAGCAGGAATTCGTGACGGTTAGACGGGGGAATGGTGAAGAGGATGGGGAGATGAGACATGGTTATTTTCTCTCTTTTTCTTTTTGGGTTTGTTCTGATTTCGATGGATTGAGATTGGGTTTGTGTTGTATGATTCAGTTTACGACTAGAATGCTAAACAGAATTTTTTTGGATTTGGATGGATTGGTTCAGGGAAGATCGGGTGGATGTGAGGGAATAAAGGATGCGGCTGAGTTTGATGATACACGTCAAGTACTTTCATCCCCCATCCACCCCTTCCACCTGTTATGGGTTCCCGACATGCGTATTCTTGGTTTTGGCTGCTGTTGCATGGCGTGTTAGACGATCCATATACGTCATAGGGCGCTAATTCGGCAGGCGATCGGCGCGTTCGACAGGGGTGCTGGATTTGCCCCGCTTTGCTTACATGCTACATGGACTGAAGCGGGTGTTACTGGGTGCGTGTGCCTCAGACACTAACTGATTTAAAATTTTGAGCATATGGCTAGAGTACCGTGTGCCTGTTCGTTCTATACATCTGAAATCTGCACTAGTTATCTATAAGACTTTCTCATTGGTCGCTGTCATATCACTTAGGCGTGTGTAAGCCAAGAGTGTGTTGTGCGACAAATACACAATCTTGACAGAGGAACCAATAACCATACACCACTTTCCGATATAATCTTAATTGTTTTTTTACGATCGATCTCGTCATCTGCGAGAGCGGTTATCTTCCTAGAGACAGAGATCAGATCATCAGTGTCATCCTCGCAAGCCAGCTTCTAAGCCTTTGTTTTCACCAAGGCCGCATAAGTGGCGTGACGGAAGCCTGAGTATTCAACATAGTGGTGTAGCTTGTTCCACCAGTAGTATTTTCTGATTTAGAATTCTCGAGTTTCATTTCGTAATCAGCTTTCAACTATTCGTATCACAAACCCGCTCATCTCGTTCTTTTAGTTTCATGGCCCTATTGTGGCTCACATCTTTCCTGCTAGATGGCACCACCTTGTTCAATCACCTTTATGCGTTCAGGGCAAGACAAACTAGATTGCCCATCCCTATTGTGGTTTATTGCAGCATAAGTGAGGCAGGTCTCACTAGATTGCTCTGTACTTCACTTTTCTTTGGTAGACTTGCTTGCAAGATCACCGCAACGCGCTTTGGGTCAGCGAGAGTAGCAGCATAACATCTAACGCGCATCTCTATAGGAAGCATTTACTGACATGTCAATCAAGAACAACATTACTCTCAAAAGGCAGCAGTGCGTCCATAATGGATTTAATCGTACGTAATAGCTGATTATATCCATCCTATAGTGCTACTAAGCGGCGAGATATGGACATCGATGTAGTAATGTATCTGGCACCCACTTCGAACTTTGCTAATACGTTTTATTTGTTACTTATTTCATAGCATCATAGCAAAGACACAACATCATCATGTCGATATTGGAATGAAAAAAGGGGTCACGCCGAACACGCGTCAGAATTAAATGATTCCCTCGAGCTGTCTAGTTGTCCACTATTCGCTTGATTTTACATGGCTCGGAAATAGAACATGGTTCGCAAGAGGCTCAACAAGCCATTTACCGTCGTACGCCGAAATCCGGATATTGATATGTAGCATGCTTTAATGACGCAGCCCTTCGGCTGAGGATGTGCCAAGCCCACCAATAACAGTCGCAAGCCGAAGCTACTCGGGATCCGACGCGTCGGATGGCCGTCGCAACACCACGGAAGCTCCGTCGCCCACACTCCGTCACCGACTGTTCACGAACGCATCTCAGCTGCCCCAACAAGTCCACAATGTCCGCACTAACAGATCAGCTGGCAACACCAGCTGAGAAACGACGTCGTATTGATCGTGTCATAGCAGCATGCGATCTATGCAGAAAGAGAAAAGTCAAGTGCAATGGCGAATTACCATGCGGATATTGCGTACGGAAGAATCGCGCGGCTACATGTGCCTTTAGTAGCCCACTTGCGCGAAATCAAGCTCGTTCTGCTGAAGGCTCTCCTGTTACACGCGTCCATACTGAGGGTTCTCCTTTTCGTCGTGTTGGCTCGGCAGGCCATACGTCAGAAAATCGAGACAACTATGTTCGAACAAACACTCCTCAGGGACCACGATACCAACATGACAACACTGAAACTGGAACTTCACTCTCACCAACACTGAGCAGAGATGACCAACAAGCTGATACCATGGTGCCTCTGGAAGGTCGCATCCTTCGCGATGCACAAGGCAAGCTCATCTTCATCGGCGATTGCGCGCCACTGTCCTTTCTACAAACGGTCAAACACCTCATTACATCCGAGGTTGAGTTGGGAGTGCCGGTGCAGGCCGCGAGAGATCCCATCATCGAAATCACACGTCCCGCAACAGCAGACCAACAACAATGTCCATCCGTTGAGCTCCATCAGGTAGATGTTCTAGTCCAAGAATATATTGTGGCTAGCAGTGGTCTTATACACCTATTTCAACGCGAGGACCTGTTGCCAGAGTTGAAACATTGGGCGAGCGGTCAGATATCCGGCCCGGATGACGTTGCCGCTGCTGTCTTTTATCTGGTGCTTGCCATTGGTGCTCAAGACAAATACGAGGAGAAGGCAGAGGCATGGTTTAAACATGCGCTCAACATACTACAGAAATTCCTGTGCAGTAACATGAATGTGTCCACCGTACAGGGCTTCACACTAGTGGCTTTCTTTATGCTTCGTGCTTCTCAGCCAAACGGCGCGTATTTGTACTTTTGTAAGCGGCAGCATGTGTGACTTATTCCAGATCGCCAACTGACAATTACTAGCCCTGGCAGCACGCACTGCTTATGCGATTGGTCTCCACAGAACTGAAGTCAATGCCTCTTTCGGCCAGAATATCAAGCTAGTTCGGGATCGTATATGGAAGAGTATACGCGTTACTGATCAACTCATCAGGTGCGTTTTCATAATCTGGACTATCTTAGTATATTCCTATAACGAAACAATGAAGAATCTGCTAACATGACACAGGTATGCTTGCTCTCTTGTTTCATTTAGTACTCCAAGATATGAACCCTTCAATGGCCCACCTCTTGCATGACACTAATCAATCTCCTGCGCAATGCAGTAATGTTCTAGGTCGACCTCCCTCCACTTCGGACGTTGACTGCACTGTCAAATACTTGGCTCCTGAAGAAATTCAGGCAGACTCTAGTGCCAATTTACTGGATGCAAGCGTGCAGATCTTCATGATAATTGAACGTGTCGTCGTTGAGGTGTACTCACGCAAGCGGATATCTTTACGGATTGCTGACTATGTGTCGAGGCAATTGAAAAACTGGGCATCCAAATGGCTTCGAAGTCTATCTGATGTCACAGCTCGACGCCCCTCTCGTGAGGCAACAATCGGCGCTTGCTCCACTCTATGCTCCTATTACTATGGTATCATGCTACTTACACGCCCATTTCTAATATACGAGCTCTATGAGTACATGGGCGCTTCGTTAAAGAGTGGAGGTACGCCGAATGATCATCAAGAGAAGCGCAAATACGCAGATGCCGCAATTGATGCTGCTTCCGTGTTGGTTGATACGCTACAGAGTTTGATCAGCGAAGATCAGCTACCTCGCAGGATGCCATTGGTAATGTAAGACAAAGTATACTAAAAAAATGATTTCTGCTAATGATTCCTAGATCATGGCTATTTACCGCTACCCTTGTATTAGCTGTTGGCATTCTCGGGAATTCCGGTCTTCTCTTGGAGGATATCTGCAAAGAAGGCATTGCTTGCATGGACTACTTTGGCGAAGTTGACCATCACGCTCGTCAATACTCACACGCTGCTCAATCTCTGCTCAGAATCACAACTGCACATGCAAAGAAGAGAGAACTTCATCTGCGCCGAAAGCGGAAGCAAGCTTCATCTGAACTGTTTGGTCTACTACCACCAGAGCCAACCCCTCACGCATATCTAGCCGACCGTCATCAGCGACGACCGGAGCCCGAGTTGCCAGCTGCTACGGAAACCGTACCACAGAATCCTTCAACACAAGCGCCGCTTGACTGGACTATCTATGATGCCGAATTTTTCGCTCTGCCGTGGTCGAGCGAGAATGACCAAGGTCTTCAGGATTTCCTTCAACCAGGCACCCATAACCTCGATGGTGCATCTGTGGCTGATATACCACTCTTCCCTATTCATGACCAGCAAATGGCCAATGGGTTCTTCCCATAGATTAATGGCGGTCGTATATTGGTCAGAAACTCCAAAGCTATCTCCATATTTGAGGTTTCAGTGCGTGATTTTCGTTTCGCTGGTTTCATCTCTCGATGTCCGTAAGAACGGAATCAGCTTGGTGCCCCCGGTACCAACCAATTCTTGTGTCTTTGGCTTTTCCGAAACCAGTTTTGTAGAAGCAGAAGCTATATCTATCCTCTTGATATGACTTACTGGCTTCTCCATGTGGCTTGGTATGATGATGTACCTTGTAACGAGAGCAATGTGCTTATCGCGGAAGCCACTGAGTGCTGCGACTGCTCTGTTGAACGCTGAAAGAAGGACAGAGTTCTCTTGGTGGTTGTTCACGTAACTGCGGATATTTGCGATGGCCTCAACGTCATCCAAAAATCTAGCGTGGGGTCCGGGCATGTATCCCCGCATTTCTGCGTGGAAACCACCACTTCTCGAGTGGTCCACGGAGAGCACCGCGTCGAAGAACTGCAGCAGGGATGACTGCCCATTCGAGCCGCCTCGATACGCTCGCCATGTACCTTTGCCGTTGCCTTCATCATAGAACACACCGTTTGGCAGACCAGCAGCGGCCATGTTCATGCTGCCAGCCAAAAAGGGTCGAATAGTATGGTAGAACATTTGAGGATTGCATCGTTCATCCATACGTTCCAGAAGTTTTCCGATGTTCTCTATGCCTCTCTCAAAGTATTGTAGAGCACGTACAACTGTCGCAGTGTCATCCTTTTCGACAGCGTCGATAGCGCCGAGCATGGTCTCGATGAGCGGGCCAGCCCTTGCCTCCATAGCATTCGAGATGATGAAGAACCATGATTCATCGTCACTGCCAGTAGCTGTGTGCAGTGCAGTCATGTTCTCCGGTTGAGTCAGATCGGTGTCATCGGACAATGGCTTCCAGTTCCATAGGTTCAGTGCGGCATATGTGGCGACGGGGTGCACCTCAAGATGTCCAGCTGTCTGAAGAAAAGGAACCGTTATCGCAGGAGGCAACCGCTGTTTCTAGTCAGGTTTCTTGATCATTACACTCGAGTGGGTTGCACTACTCACTTCTGATGGCTCAGGCCCTGTCCAAATGTATCCTTGGGCGATGACAGCTAACATTGAATGGGCTCTTTGCCATTCTGACTCGCTGTCTAGATATGATGTCTCGAGAACAGGCAACTCATCCACCCATTGCCGTATCTGCTGTGTTTCGATGAGAAGAGGAAGCTTTTCAATGATTTGTTCCCATGGACGGTAGTAGACATGTGGTAATCGAGACAACGGGGGCTCAGCTGGAAGAAAGCCATTTTTGGAGATGCCATACTCTGGTAGCGCAGAAGGAGACGGAAGGACAGAAATTTTGTGAGGACTCATTGTGAATAGAAACGGATTACATTAAATGTTCTCTAGACTCCGAACGATGCATTTACTAACAAAGCGGCGAACAGCGCATTTATCATAAGCCATAATGGCCCACTCTGCTAGGACACGCAGGTATCACGATTACGAGCGGTCTAGGCGTGACGGATCGGATGGCCGACGGAAGCACGACGGAATGTCGTCGGATAGCCTAAACAAGAAGGTGGCGGGCTAATGCATACTTGCCAGTTCTTGTGCCGGGTGTTATAAGACGTAATTGAAGTGGCCGAGCATATATTTAAGTGTCTATTTCTCAGTTACATTTCTCGGACAGGTCACTCAGTCGTGAGTCAAAATTTGTATCATACATTGCCATCTCAATCGAAATGGACGCTTCAAGCGCGATCAAACAACTCCGCCAAGGACAAAAGCCACAGTGGCCTACAAACGCCGAGTCATTGGACTTTGCCCGAACACTCGACGAAAGTACCGAGATACCACATACGTTCCGTCCCGAGTTTGTCGTTCCTAGCAAAGCGCAACTCAAGCGAAAAACTCTCAAAGATGATGCGCAAACGGCAAATCCAGCGACGAGCGCAGACGATGAGGCCATATACTTCTGTGGTAACTCTTTGGGTCTCCAGCCAAAAGCTGTCGGCGAACACTTGAATGCATACCTCAAAACATGGGGATCCATAGTCGTTGGTGGCCATTTCACTGCCCTTGAGGACTCACCAATCACACCTTACCAAGACATGGCTGCCGAATGTTCAAGAAAAATGGCGGGCATTGTGGGAGCGTCACCTTCAGAGATCGTTGCCATGAACACGCTGACCATCAACCTGCATCTGATGATGGCGGCTTTCTACAAACCGACTGAGAAGAAGCACAAAATCATGTGCGAGTGGCGACCTTTCCCTAGCGACTGGTATGCAATTGAGTCGCAAATCGAGTGGCATGGACTAGACCCAAAGAAGTCGATGTTGTTGGTACAGCCAGACGATGGTTACAGCATGACAACACAAAACATTCTCAAACTTATTGATGAGAATGCTGACGAGCTTGCCCTTATAATGCTCCCCGGCATCCAATATTACAGCGGCCAACTTCTTGATATCCCAACCATTACTGCACATGCACGGAAACACAACATTACAATCGGCTGGGATCTTGCGCACGCTGCTGGCAATGTCGAACTCAAGCTGCACGACTGGGACGTCGATTTTGCATGCTGGTGTACGTACAAATACATGAATGCAGGAGCTGGCGCTATCGCAGGCGCCTTCATCCACGAAAAGCACGGCAACAACGACCATTACAGGGGACTCAAGGGCTGGTACGGTCACGACAAGTCCTCCCGCTTCCAGATGGACAACAAGTTTGTTCCGACACCCGGCGCTCAAGGCTTCCAGTGCTCGAACCCTTCGGTCGTCGACCTTACTTGTTTGTCTGGTGCACTTAGCGTCTTTGAAAAGACGTCTATGGCAGACTTACGCTCACGATCTTTGCTGCTCACTGCCTACGCTGAACACCTCCTTTCCCAAATCGCCGCACGGAACATCAAGGATGGCGCTTTTCCTTTCGAGATCATTACTCCCATGGATCCACGTTTCCGTGGCGCACAGCTTAGCGTTCTGCTCCCGGAAGAGATGTTTGACGAGGCTAGTGCAAGACTTGTAGAGAACGGTGTTGTTTGCGATAAGAGGAAACCAGGTATCATTCGGGTTGCACCTGTGCCCTTGTACAATACTTTTGGCGATGTTTGGAGGTTTATGCAGATCTTTGAAGAGGCGATACGGACGAAGGAAAAGGAGCAAAATCAGTCGCAAGGAACAGCGACGATAGAGGCTAGACTTTAGAGGGATGTCTTTTTTTCTAGATCGAGCGATTTACGATAACCACACTGTTTTTATTTAATTGAATGTTGCGCTTTCCAAGACCCGAAAACTTTTGAGAAGATCTTTCTTGATACTGCAAACAACCACGCGAAGGAAGCAAAAGATCTTCCTTATAACTCAATAGCACGTCTATGAACTGGCCTCCCACCCTTCGTACAAACACTTTATCCCTCACACTATCGCCTTTCCACAAATTTAAGCCTGGCGACATACGTGGTCCCGCCTTGTTTCCCTCCTTAATCATCCTTCGTTGTCAAATCCACCCAACACTTTGCCATTTTCTGCTTTACCTTCCCAAACGGCCTATTCCCTTCCTCATCCTCAAAAGTCTCACACTCAAACTCGCTAATAACCATGCCCCGAAACGGCTTCTGCGCGCCATCACTCCAGACATGGATGACCTGATCCGCTATCGCCTCAATCTGTATGCCCTTGAACCCCATGAGGGCTGCCTCACGCTGAAGCCACCTCGCCGTCGCAGCCATGATGCCTTTGCCCTCATATTCGTGCCGGGTAGACGTCGCATTACGCATAAGGACCTGTCGAGGCGCCGTTGGCTTCCACGACGCAGGATCGCGCGGATCCAGCCTCTCCAGCGCGCCGTACAGAATGGGGAATTCGGGCCAGGCAGCGAGCAGCGGCTTCATTTTCTGCTGGTCAAACGGCGTATAGCCGTCATAACTCAGCACTATGCTTACGAGCGGGAAGTCCATTTGGTCCAGTAAGCGCTTGCTTTCTGCTGCCTTGCTCTGGCTCTTTTCTACACTCTGCGAGGCGGTTTCGTCAAAATCCCAGAGAAGCGCACCGCCGACGGCTTTGGCTTCGGCCGTCTTGAATTCGTACTCGGTGTCGAATACGCCGTAGGAAAGGCCAGAGTCGATTTGATGCCGGACGAGGTACTCGAGTGGGAGACACATGTCTAGTGTCCAGCGGCCGGCTTCGCGCTCAGGAGGCCATATCGCGTTCCAGACCTTGTTATGAAAACCATGGCTGTGGGTCATGATGGCAATGGCCCAGGGAAGGTGAACAGGTTTGAGTTTGCGGATTTCATAGCGAGGTTCCAGCGCCACGGGGTTCGACGGTGTAGGCACACGGGCGTTTACTAACCCAGGCATTTCTCAATCTTATGACTTTTTTTTTGTATTCAATGTTCTAATGGCAGTGTCGATGTGCTGGTAGCGTGGCGGCAGTGAGGCAACGTTGTGACAAAGAACCCTTCCTTGCGTATGTTTTTTTCTTGAGATTTGGCAAAAGAAAAAAGAAAAGGTGAGAAGGATCTGACTGTTTATCTTCATGGTGCGTAGTAAGCGACGTGAGAAATTAACGATGGCCGATCGTGCATACTTAGTAGCTGCGGACTAAAAAAGTAATTGTTGAGGATTTTTGTACCAACCATTCTATTATTTACACAATCCCTAAATCCATGAAAACTGAGAAGACGAGGCTGTGCCTCCAACCCAGATTTCCTTAGCAACATTGAGAGAGTGCATGTCCTGGTCAGAGAAAACCGCAAACTTCTATGCCCCTCAAGTTGATGGAGTGTATGGCCCGCCTAACTCTTTGATTTCATGCAAATAAGCACAAGTGACGATCAGCTCGCTTACATGCGCTTTTGATTGAATTGGCATTTGTATCCCTGCTATTGCATTGAAAAGAATTTAGTGCGTCTTGTGGGGTGCCGCACGGGACGGAAAGCAACAACCTAGAGGGATCTTATCACAGCACTAGATATTTAGATTATGATGATCAGATTTTAGCATGTCCTAAGTGCCAAAATTTCAGCAATATACCATCACAGCTGACATCCTGGCAGTTTGGCCTGAATACGCCGCTGTCTGGATTTTTGATGATCATAATACTTACATAGCTGCCAGCAATACCAGCCATAACCATCTTTCTCAAAAGTTTCCTTCCTTACATCAGCCCTTTGCCTTCTTGCAGAAGTGCGATACCTTGTTCTTTCAGTTTGAACTTTTGTATCTTGCCGCTCGCTGTCTTGGGATAACTGTCTACCCAAAAAACGTATTTTGGTACTTGGTTTGGACGTCAGCTTCTACCACGCTCGCAGTTTTCATGCCCACTTACCCAAATGATGACTTAATTTTTCCCTGACCCAGCTCCTCACTTCATCGGCCGTTACTTTTCCATGTTCCCCAGCATGTCTTACAATAAAAGCCGCGACAACCTCGCCGTAGCGCTCATCTGGTAGCCCGACAACACTAACTTCGCTGACGGCTGGGTGAGCGAAGAGACAGTTCTCAACCTCCAATGGGTGAATATTCTCTCCACCCTTGATAATGAGATCCTTGATTCGCCCAGTTATCTTGATGTAGCCTTCTTCATCCATGGACGCCTCATCTCCGGTGTGCATCCACATTACACCGTCTTGGTCTGGTTGGAGAACCTCTGCTGTGCGCGCTGTGTCGTTCCAATAGCCTTTCATGAGGAGGTAACCCGAGACGGCTAGTTCACCACGCTGGCCCACGTCAAGCGTTTGTGACCAGTCGGAAGGGTTGACAACCTTGGCGCGAACATGTGGGAGAAGGCGGCCTACAGTGTTAATGCGCTTCTCGATGGGATCATCCGTAGTGGTCATGGCAGAAACGGGACTTGTTTCTGTCATGCCGTAGCAGATTGTCAATTCTGTCAAGTTCAAGATCTTATGAAGCTTGCGCATGAGCTCGGCAGGAATAGAAGAGCCAGCTGCAATGCCGGTGCGCAGATGCTGGAAGCCTTCGTACGGCACAACACCGTTGGCCAGGAGCTCCAACTCGGCCACAAACATAGTGGGAACACCATATAGGGCAGTGCACTTGTATTCGCGGACGGCTTCGAGAGTAGCGAGATCGTTGAATGCCTCAGTCGGAAAGACTATAGCGCTTCCGTGTGTAGCTGTGGCCATATATCCGAGGATGCATCCGAAGCAGCTGTGCATGGTCAGGCATCGTAGAGTTGAAACCATGCGGGACGACTCACTGGAACAATGGAGGCGGACAACAAACAACGTCTTGCTCCGTTAGTAACATCCTGTCGCCGATACTGTTGCCATTATTCAAGATACTCCTGTGGCTCAAGCATGCAGCTTTCGGCATACTCGTAGTACCGGACGTAAATTGGATGTTTACAATATCATTGGGATCCAATCCCTGATCCTCCAATGCTGTCCCTTGGCCCCCGTCCTCTATTAGGTTTTGATATTTTCCTAAGCTCTTGTACTCGTCCAGGCTTATCCTCCCTTGGGCATTGTCCACGACCACAACGTTCCTTAGCGAAGGGACGAGTTCGGTTTCGAGTCTCGAACCAGCAAGATTAGGTATCAAGTGTGTAAGCAACGGAATGTTAGGACGTGGGTCTTTGCGGGGAAGGTTCGTCTCGGCTCCGATTATAAGATGGGCAGTGTCCAGGTGATTGAGGGCGTTCAGAACCTGCGGTGCGTTGAAAGAGGGATTGAGGGGTACCTGTAAACCAATTGGCTTAAAGACCATCTTTGTTGACTCCAGCTGTCTACATACCAGTATCGCTCCTAATTTGAAGAGGGCATATGTGATCTTGGAAGCTATCAGCCTTCATTGCTCACAGGATACCTGCGCAACGTACAGTAGCAAACTCAATATTGTTACCCAAGCTCACAGCAACCCTGTCTCCCTTCTTTACTCCCACATTTTGTAGCCCCCTTGCGAGCCTATTCGAATCGCGATCCAGTCCATCGTATGTCAGTCGACTGCGCTGATGGTGCGAGATAACCCTACAGGAGACTCAGCCATGATGTTGTCAAACGGATAATGGCAAACGCACGCGTCACGGTCACCATACTGTCTCACAACACCTGCAAAGTGCTGGGGAACAGTCTGCTCGAGCAATGGGGGCTGTACCAAGCTGTCAGTAAGAGGGAAGCTATCAGGTCGTGGGGAAGTGGGGCCGTGACGTGCCTCGGTAGGTCCAATGCTGTATGCTTGAGTGAGGAGGCCTCTCTGCGTGATTCGCACAGGCTTAGGGCATCTTGTAGCATGGGATACAAGCTTCCGGAGCATCTTCAACCACACAAAACATCAAGGAGCTAGAAGAGAGAGGAGCGAACATGGTTACATATGGCGGATGCGGAGGTGAGAGGGATAGGTTTAGTGCGTGCTGTTCTTCGGAATTTCGGAATGGAGCCGCGGTCCACTACGGGTGACGAATACGTCCCAGCTTTCCTTTACAGATCCAGTAGGTGAGGTTAGCCTCGGCTTAAAGGGCATATTCATAGTGAATAGAAAGTGCCAAGTCAGAGCAGCTCATATGAGGCCTCTGCCTAATCAGTATCTATTTGCCAGCCTAGTTTAGCGCTTCAAAACTTGACTTTGAGGCGTATGGGATTTGGCGTCTTGAGATGTTAATTTTGTGGCTTTGCAATACAACTTCGGGGCGCAGTTTTCACCGGTAATAGGATAGGGTCCCCGATATGCGGGGTAGCTTCGGGGGTATAAGCGCTCGTGCACTAGTCCAATCGAGCGATTTATATCTCTGGAAACCATACACACAGGTGACTGCAAGGGGCAGTGAATAATAACGATCGGAGGTTTACGTACAAGCTTGATCTACCCTAGATTAGTGAGGTTGAGCTTCGATCTGAACTTTGATCGTTGCAACGAGAAAAAAACATACCCCACCCCACAAGCCATCACAACGGTTTTGTCGTCGTTCTCAAAGAACAGAAGAATGGGGTTTCAAAGCTATAAGACATTATACCGAATACAACGGTTCTGAATATGAGACTCAAACTATGTAATATCATACAGCGTTCTTCCACCACAGCGCTAATCACCGACGCTCACCATAGCAGTTCGCAAAAGCAATGCCATATGTTGTGTAACAGTGAACCAACACCACCATCTCTCTGTATTCCCCGCATTCCCATCTCCCCCTGTTTTCCTTCCTATGCCTCGAGGAGACCATACATACACACACACAAGGAAACAGAAACTATACATCAGCCCCCTTCCACCAATGCTCGTCCCCGTCCTCCTCGGCGTCGCTCTGCAGAATTTCCTCCCAAACGCCACATCCACTGTAACCAACATCTTCCACAAAGTAGCTTTTGACCTCGACACCATCGGGCGCGCGCGCCAAACTGCCCTCATCGAAGAAAGCGCGCGCGTCGCATACACAGCGGCCGGGTTGAGCGTCAACATCGCCGTCTGGAACATGCACATACCCGAGGCCCATCACTTCGAGCGCATCTTGGAGACGGGATTGCAGCCCATGGGTCGTGGAGGCGGGTTTCGCATTGTTGTTTTTCAGGGGAAAGGGTGGTTGCGGAATGACGGGTGGAGCACAAGCAATGCGGAGTGGAGGTATAGTGGCAAGCATTCAGTGCTCAAGGGGAACATGGTTGAATTCAGAGACGTGGATGCGTGTGCTGGGTTGTTGTGGGGGAGATGTATGCTATCTAGTTACGGAGGCGGGGAGTGGATGCAAAAATTGTTATGGTAAGGGAAGAAGGAGGGAGGGGAATGGAAGGAAGGGTTTCTGACATTTCAACTCTTCATCAAGTCATTGCTGGCAAGTAAATATAGACCAACGATCAAGTTGAGCAATAGCTAGCCAAGCGTAAAGGTGCTTTCCATAGACTCCTAATGACACCTCGAAATGCTGGACCAAAAACGAAAGCTTCCAATTCATCCAACTCTGCTACCGCTCAAACTCAAGTACCTTCCTACTAGCATCGCTCGCTGATCGATTTCTCGTAGACTTCATTGCCTCCTCTCCCGTACCAGGCGCAGACAGTAGGTCAGGGGGTGCCTCGCCCTTTGATGCACCTACATCAGCAGTTTCGGCACCTTCGAGAAGATCAAGGTCCTTTGCATCTACTTCCTCATCCTCTTCTTCATCATCCTTGCTATGTCGCGCTTCCTTGTCGAGTTCCTTCTGCGCCTCGTCATATCTCCTTCTAACCTCACTTGCAACTCGCATTCCGTCGTTAACAATGTTGTCGAGCATGCCTCGCAGTCCCTTGCCAGGCGGTACGACACCGACCCCAGCTCCACCAACAACGCCACCAGCCAAATTGCCACCAGCCCCGCCTTGCTTTCCGGCATTAGCAAAGGTCGTGAGATTGTGGAAGCTAGACGCCGAAGGAAGCGTCTCGTCAGCAAGCCGGAAAGATGATGAGAACCCGACTTCAAAGAAATTCAACAAGGCTTCGTCTGCGAGAATAACCATGCGGAAGGTGGGCAGGGTGATGTGAAGAGGCTTGTTGGGGTCGAGGGCCAGATTGGCCGATCTTGCTTTCTCGCTGCGCCCTTCAACATCAGAATCGATTGTACGACTAGAGGGTGTGGGCGACAACAGGTTTTGTTCCAACTTAGTGGGCTTTGTCGGTTTGGCTTTAGGAGTGCCCGGTTCAGAACCAAAATCGATGAGGTCGTCTTCATCGCTGTCGCCGATGGCGAAATTGTCAATGTCGTCTTTGACCTGATCTACATCCTGGTTCTGGTTCGAAGGGTGATCGGGGTCAGCGTATTCGAAGCAATTGCGGATGAAGGCAGATACACTGCTAAGGAATTGCTCGTCACGACCCGAACGCTCGTGGTTAGACTCAGAGCTGACATCAAGGGACGAAGCAGTAGGGCTTGGGTCGTGAACACCTCGCCGTGACAAAAATAAGAGAGCCTCTGAGATCCTTAGGATACCCTCACGATCGACCTTTCCATCACCGTCGTCGTCGTAAAGCTCGAAGAAATAGCTAATGTTGGACATGATGTCTTTGGTTCCCTTGACGTTAGCAAAGCCAGTGACAACGTTCTGTAACGACAGCGAGTCTGACATGTCGACATCCCAACGTCGGAACAGACGGCGCATAAATTCGTGGTCTGCTGGCTCTGGTCCTGAGCCCCATGGCGACATAGGCGGTCGTTTTCTCATGCTATTGCCAAAATACGAATGAGTGTTTTGACTACCGCCAGCTTCAGGCGGGGAGGTTGGTGAGTCGGTAATGGCCCATTTTGCGATGCCTGGACAGGGTCGTTAGCAAAGTCACATAGGTAGCACTAGGCGTTATTGGACAACCCACCAGCTAGGAACTCCCTGAATGCATCGTAATCCATCTGTGTAGGACTAGGCCCAAGAGCCACGCGTCCTTTCTCCGCACTGCCAGAGATACCTGTGACGACTTCAGCTGCTTTCATCCTGCTGGCTTTCGCTTTTCGCTCAGCTTCCTGCTGCATGATTTCGGCTCTTTGCTGTCGCTCGTACAGTACGGCATAAAATCTATCGTACAAGAATCCCAGATCGTTGAGACTCAGCTTCTTGCTGTCTGGACCGAGGTTCCTTATGGAAGTGCGTTTGGCAAAGCTCTCTATGTTCTCTAATACAGCATCTTTGTGTTTAGCACGCTGCTCCGAGATGGTATTCTGCGTGATGCCAGCGAACTCTTTAAAGGCTACAACCATAAGCTCCTGGAATCGGGTAACAGCGCGGAGCTTGGGGTTCTCCGACTTTGGGTGTGCCGACTCATCAAGTCGCGAGAAGTAGGACTTCAAGACGGAGATAAATGAACCGTCATCTGTGGCATCGAGCAGTTCTTCTCCGTTTATGCGAAGGATAGCAAGCCCAATTTGGAACAGAACCTTTGGACCTTCAAGGAAGAAGACGTCTAGAACACGGAAAGCAAAGATCAGAGGCATAGAGTTGATATAGAGCGAAAGAAACCACGGCAAGGAAACAACAGACAGCTGTACGTCGGACTTGACGAGATGGTCCCAAAGTATGGGCATAGTCTTCTCCACAAGGGATTCGAAAACCTTTTGGTCCAGAAGAGTGCCGTACATGGTTTGCGAGTAGTAGCCCGGAAGGAGGCGGTCACACAGCACAGAAAGAAGGAAGAAGGCCTGGGATTCGGACATGTATCTTTGTTGGTTAGAATCGTAAAGTTGCATATCAAGGGACACACATACATCAGCAATGCTGCGACTACAATGTTCATCGCCTGGCAGTAGCCGACTTCGGCATTTGTCCAGCTGTATGCCGTCAATACCCTGCGGAGTCTGCCAATGCCCTCTTCACTCTGGAAACCTGGATATTCGGGCAAACTCCTATTCAGATCCTTTTCAATCTCATCTATAGCCAGCGATTCTCGCCCAGAGTATTTTTGCAATGTCTCGGTGTACAGGTTCGGATTCTGTAGGCGTAAGAAAAAGGCGCCTGACGTGAGTTCCCACATTTCGCCTCTCAGGCGATTGGGCAGACCGACACGAATGAGTTTGTGAAAGGTGGGTTGTCGAATGAGGGTAGCGCTTCGGCCGTTGTCTGTCGCGCATTAGTATTGCTTTGTGCCAGAGCTGAGCTGAGCTGAACTCACCTCTCAAGTATTCACGCCATAAACGTATCTTCGTTGCATCTCTGAGCTTTCTCGCGTTTCCAGGGTATCTGAATATCATGCCCAACCCTGTATCTGGGTGCTCTCTTGCGGGTTTGCCATCGGGTCCAGCCTTCTTTTCCTCGTCATCTGTGAGCAGGTATTCAGAGTAGCACTGTGCAACCACCTTTCGCAGATTATCCACTTCCTTGACTCCTTCCCGCAGGCCTTTCTTGAGACCATCGCAAAACCGTTCGCAGGCCTGCCGCGAGCCTGCAAGTTGAATGGTCAGCTTCTGCCCAGCAGGCGCCTGCGTCTTGGAGTCTGGCGAGCCATTCCATGTGGTTATTGCGAGCGCAAACATATAACTCTGGCTGTGCAAACGCTCTACACGCCGTATACCGCATAGTGGCAGGGTGAAACCGTTGCCCGCCGGTCCCGCGCCATGGGTTTGGCCTGTAAAGCTACTTGAAGAACTCAGGCTTGCAGTGTTGATGAAGCTTGAGCCCTGGGTAGAAAAGCAGAGGTACTGCTCGCTGAGGTGTAGCTTGCCCACATAATGATTGCCCTGGCCACGGTCCTTCTCGGATGTGACGTCGCCAGTGCCCCTCGTGGAATGGTGGGGTTGGAGTGTAAGCTCAGCAGTAATCTCCTGGAGGGGATTCTGGGAGTCGGGAAGTCGGAACTGGTAGCGGAAGAGGGTGGCTTTGGACGGTCGTCGGTCCGTTGACGCGGGCGCGGCGATGGTGTTGAGCGTGGGTTCAATGTACTGTTGGGCCTTCTGCACCAGGTTCGAGATGTTGAACATGGCTTCGGCCCGGCCGCGGGTCAGAAAAAAGGAAAGTCGGTATCTAGAGTACGGGCTTCACTGTTTGTGCTTCATTGCGCGACAAAAGATGCCCCCGTTGGTCAGCTTGCGGAGGGCCCCAGAGCTTATGCAGGGCTGGAACTAAGGTGGAGGGTTGCACCTGCCACACTGTGCACGGCCACAAAAGAGGCTTGAGATGTGGCCTTGACTAAGACGCGCTGCCCACACCCGATTCAGCCCTGTCCACCCAGCAATTTGCAAAGACCTCCGACTGAAGCTATCGTCTGAGGACACAAGCACGAAAAGATGCGACTGCTAATAGTCTTGGATGGACGAAAAAGCGAAGCTGTCTAATTATTTTTGCTATTGCTATAAACACCCAGTACCTAGCCTTGCCCCAATCGACGAGGGCAATTGTACGTATGCACACATTCCGAACCCAGAACAAACGTTGTTTATTGTTTTACAATCTACTGTCTCCCATGTGTCTGCTCATGTGCAAGTGTAGGCTCCGTCAACTCGAAGGTCCGCACCCTGTGTCATCTGATCAGCCATTGCTTGCGGGTAGGATCTAGGCTTTACTTACAGTAACGTATAAGCTGGCGTCGCTGGACAAGAAAGTGACAGCGCCCATCAGATCCTCGGGACGCCCCATTTTACCGACGGGGATAAGGGAAGTCCACTGCTTCTGGAGATCTGGGTTGTCGTCGAGGATCTTCTTGGTCCTGTAGCCTTGTCAGCATCTATTTCGATCATTGACAGTGTATCAACTTACAGTGCAGTAAGCATATAGCCTGGAGAAATGCAATTCACACGGATGCCCGCACCCGCCCACTCAACTGCTAGACTGGCTGCCAAGTGTCGAACTGCTGCCTTTGCAGCGTTGTATGGGGCTTGTGGTTGAGGGACATTGACAATGGAACCGGACATGCTGCCAATCATGACGATGCTTCCAGGCGCCTTCCTCTCCATAAGGTGTTTTGCCACAGCCACAGCATATAGGTATGTGCCGTCGACGTTGACGCCCCAGAGCTTCTGCATGCGGTCATGAGGGTACGAAATAGCATCGTAGTTCTCGGTGAAACCCGCCGATGTGACAAGGTTGTCGACCTTGCCGTGGTGCTTCAGAATCTCGGCAAAGGATTGGTTGACTGAGGTTGGGCTTGAGACATCGCAATAGTGAGCTGTGACCTTGGGCACCCTGTGTCTTGGATCAGCTAGGTTCAACCGTGCAGGACAAAAGATCCCATTACCTGCTGGATCCAGGATTCTCCTTCTTGAACACATCGAGGAGTCCCTTAGCGGATCGCTCGCCCTCTTCCTTGTTCATGTCGACTAGAGCAACGTCCGCTCCAGATGTCACCAGCGCCTGGGCCATGACCAAGCCCAGTCCTCGGGCTCCACCGGTAACGACGGCTACCTTGCCTTCCATAGAGAAGGATGCCAGCGTGCGTTTAGAGTGCTCACCGCCTCGGCCTACAACGGGATTTGAAGGCGGCAGGTCCTTCTCTTCTGGGTATTCTACGACAATGTCGTCGCGGGTTCGCGCATACTGACCTTCATGGTCACCGCTCTCACCCGGCTCGCCTGATGTTGTCGCCGCGTCGACTTGGTCATCATTATTGGGATTCTTGTCGAATCGAATGGGAGATGATGCGAAGTGTCGAATCGAGGAGATGGCTGGCTGAGCTGGTCGGAACGTTGCACGAGGAGCTTGTGCTGTAGCTGCGCGGGCAAGGTGCCGGAGGACCTGAGACCTGAACATGACGACAACAGGACGCAAGTGCAGTGATTGCCGAGTTGTGGCAGCAGCTCTCAAAGAAAACAAGGCCTCAATGACACGATACAGATAGTGAAGTAAGGTCAAAGCGAAGTAAGAAGCAATGCCGTGTATTTGGTGTAGACCGAGCCAATGCCAGGCAGCCCGAAGTCGGTGAAGCAGCCCAAAGGTAAGACAGAATTGGGATAGAAACAATGGAAGTAGGCGGAAAGTTCACGATGTACACGCAGACACAGGGCATGAAATCATTCGGCCCTTTGGGCAGCTTGAGCTTCGCGTCCCCGCCCGCATCCCCAACCCCCACTACAGTGCTATGGTTGAACGCCTCTGACGACAGGACCTGCAGGGGTGGCAGGGTTAGCTTAAGCGAGCCTCAATCGAGTATCCCGCCAACGCTGTTGCTCTGGATTCATGCAATGAGATTCTTTCCTGTGTCCCCGTCTCCATCTTTACTGCACACCGACCGAGCCTTGGCTGGTATAGTGGGTTTGCCCTAGCTGCATCCACTCTTCTCCGCACACCGATAGCCCGGGGGGAAGGGAAGCTCCAGCAAATCCTGGCCGTCTCCAACCCCACGCTCCCAGAAACAAATCATCATAATAATAGCAGGCCTGCAGCCCAGAGCCAGCACAGCACAGCACAGCACAGCGGGGCAGGCAGAGACAGCGGCACTCCGACCATCAGTGTTTGCCACGGCCGTCTACACACTGAACCATGCTGGAGCTGTACCTCGTCACCTTCAACGCGGCGCGCACCCTCGTCGACCCAGAGGAACTGGCATCTTCGTTCTTCGAGGCGCTTCCCGAAGATACGCCCGTGCCTGACATTATCGCCATCTCGCTGCAGGAGATTGCACCCATCGCCTACTCGTTCCTCGGTGGATCCTATCTCAAGCCCTACTTCGACCGCGTGACCACGACAGTCCAGATTGCCGCCGACCACCGCAGCCAAGGCACCAGCCTAAAGCATGTAGCCACGCGCAGTCTGGGCATGACGGCCCTCATGCTGTTTGCAAAACCTCAAATCGCGGAGAGGATACAATGGATACAGTCGGCAGGTGCAGGCGTCGGCTTCTTCAACATGGGCAACAAGGGCGCTGTTGCAATGCGCGTGGGGCTGTTGTGTCCCGGAGCCGATGATACCCTTGACTTGACCTTTGCCGCAGCCCATCTCGCGCCCATGGAGAGGAACGTAGACGCGAGGAACAAAGACTGGGAGAACCTCGTGCGCAACCTGGTGTTTGTCAACAACGACGACTCTGCCTACAGCTCAAGCGAGCAAATGCCCCTCCTAGCCGATTCCTCTGCAGCCCCCACTGACCACAATGGCCTCTTTGCACCTGGCAACCATGTCTTCTTCTACGGTGATCTAAACTATCGTACCAGTGACATCCCACCAGATGGCGATGCTTTCCAATCCTACCCTCAGCCCAACGATCCAGAATCATCATCTAGGCATTTTTCACGTCTACTGAGGCAGGATCAGTTGATCAGAGAGAAAGACGCTAGACGCACGTTGCATGGTTTCCAAGAGCTTCCCATCACCTTCCCACCTACATACAAATACGCCACTCCCAAGCACGCTTTAGCCGACAAGGTTGAATCGTGGCACTGGTCAAAGCACCGATATCCATCTTGGTGTGACCGAATCCTCTTTCTGCGCGCCGGGTCTTCTTCAGACCTAGAACCTCAAATCTACACCGCTTTGCCTATACAGCCGACATCGGACCACCGTCCTGTCGCTTTATCGTTGCGTGTCAACGAAAAGCCCATCAAAATGGGTCTCAATGACGTCCTCTCTCGCCCACCCTTTGACATCAACCCACAGTGGAAGGCTAGACGGGACGCTGCGCGACGCTGGGAATTCATCGTGGGCGTCATGTCTTATCTTGCCTTGACTGGCAAGGGCCAGACCATCCTCATCACCTTGATGGGTGTGGTAGCTGGCAGTCTGTTTTTGGCTGGGGCTTGGACCAGATGACAGTGCCACTGATTTATTGCCATTCGCCCGCACTTTCTCTCCAGTTCCATTGCTCCACAAGATACTCTACCGATGCTGCCGTTGGCATACCCATGGCATTCACCTCTTCTAGAAATTCTATCATCTTGAAACGTGCCGTTTCATTTGTCACCAGCGCCGCAAACTTATGCACAGCATGTACTGCCTTCCATGGTGCCGATATGCAGTGAGGATTGCAACGGCCAATGGCAACAATTTCTACCAGTCCTCTAAGCACCTCGCCTTGTACGGATGAAATGACAGCATCTTTATAGGTGCCAGCAGTTGCTATGTCAAGGCGACTGACTGCGAGTGCAATGCGACATATCCGCAAGTGTTGGTTCGCATCGACTTCAAAGATTGTCAGTTGGAAATATCATGGGCTAATTACCGAACTAACTTACCATGGCAAGGATCAGAAAACCACAGACTTGGAAAATAATCAGCGTCATGCGAGCCTTCCTTGTATGCGATCGCATCGAAAGCTGCGGGGCGCTTTATTTCCCATTCATCAACGAGATCGCTCAAGTACTGCCATTCATTCGAAGTATGAGGATTTTTTGTCATCCATTGTAGAATACGCGCATTCAGCCATAGTATTCGGTTGCACCATGAAGCATCATCTTCAGGTATAACCAATGCAGGCAGAATGTAGTTTCCATAATCAATGCTTAAACTTGGTCGATTCAAAAGCATTTGACAAAGTTCAGCATGTACATGAACCATGAGGCAAGCTTGCACTACCGGGCGAGACATGTCGAGCAGCCAGCCGTCGGGGCCATGGAAAAGCTCATATGTGGAGAGGTGCGTTTGGCCTCGTGTACCCGCTGGTGATATGTCAGTCCAAGGGCTCGCCTTTTCTTTTCTTTGTCTTTACACACCGTGGAATTCCTCAAAAGTTCTGAGAAGTATCGCCGTTACCAGTGTGGCCTCGTCCTCGATTCTTCCCCTCTCTGCTAGATACGGAATAAGGTCCTGTAGGATCCTATCATGGTACACATAAGGCCTGGCAGGAAAATGCGGATCATAGCGCAAAACATGTTGTGCGGAGATCATGAGGATTGCATTCATAAGCATCGGATTATCGAGAGCAAGCCTTGGAACAATCTCCTTAAACACGGCTGCTGGATTGGTCATGTCGAGTGATCTTGAGGCTTGTTCGATCCAAAAGCGAAACAAATGCGCTTCGATTGGATTGGAAAGAGGCCAAGCGACATGCGAAGTTGTATTCGCTGTGGGAGATGGATGTGGTGAAGGGCCATCATACTGTGAGTCTGTGGGCGATGGCTCATCAAGGCTGGAATAATTTGAGACTGATCCTGGACCTGGGCTCGTATGCCGATGGGTTTGCCATGCAGCATCAATGGATGTCTGATCGTCTGCAGATACAGCTGCCCGATCAACCCAAGTTTCACTCTTTGGGTGCAAATGTTGTTCCCGTTTCCGCGGGGGTTTCGTTCCTCTCTCTGATGTTCTTTCGCTTGCTCGGGAATGTGTTACATGTTTCGGTGTCTTCTTCTCGCTTGTACTCCTGGGACTTTCGAATTCTTCGGCAACCACTCTAGATTCGTCTACGAAATTCACTGCGAAGTCACATCAGCATGCATCGCTCTCGAAAACCGATCAAAGACCAATTCTGGGGACTTTTACATACATTTGCCCTCGGTACCGACCCATTTTTGTCCAGCAGCGAAAAAGTAATCATACTTTTTGATATCAGCTCTGGTAGCTTGACCTTCCGCATCCGGAAAGACACCGTGTCGGAATCGGACCTTGTAATTGGTCTTCTTTGATGGAGTCCTCGGTGACAAGGACCTGTTCATCTTTGGATTAGAAAGGAGTAACAAGAGTCGTCTTTCCAAAACAAGATGTATCAGACAACTTGGAAAAGAAGTATACCGAATTCGCTAAGAGGCCAAAACCAAGACAAGCAACAGGTGCTGACTGTCCTCAACGTTTCTCAAACAGCAACCGGGGGGACTTTTGCCGCTCAAATGGTATTATGTACTTTCCTTCTCTCGGATCCTTCACCACATCGGTAACTATGATGCAGCGTGAATGGAAATAATGACACATGTGGTCCACAAGAACACAACACACACACGCTGTCCCTCGTCTTATAGTGCTTTGGTGATCATTCCTTTCCATTTCAAGCACAAGTGTGCAGCTTGCTCTTCTCATCCGCAGCCTAGGTCGGGATGATTCAGCACAATAGCGGTGCAGATTGGAGGACGGCCCGGTGGGTGGCCCACATCTAGCTCGGACCGTTCCCGTCAAATTGGAAGGCTTATCGATGCTTGTGTGCGTATTTAAGCGCTATCTGGTCAGCTGGCTCCAACTACGTTTACCGCTGCTGGGTGTGCTTTGCAACAGGGGCATGTGAAGCTATAGAGATGGTTCGTTACCTGCATTGCTGCCATGCCAAACTGAGTACGTTTTTGCTGCCACCCTTCTTCTCAGCGAATAGCAACGCACATGGCTGCCTGGAATTTTATTGAGTGCTTATGTCTAGAGAGGAGAAGGAGAAAACGCTACGTCATGCAACGGGTAGGGCTGATGCACCCCACGCCCATCCTTTCCTTCTAGAATATAAGCATGCGCTCTTCTCCATCTGACATTGTTGAATAAGCAAAGGAAGAGGCATGATTGAAAATCAAACAGCCCTATGATGTATCAGTATCACAGGAACGGCCCTGCTGGATAGCGTACGCGCCCTATAGACTACACATTCAGCTCGCTTGTACTATCATCGGTAAAAGCCAAACATCCCGTGTCTTCCCAACATCCTGACCCCCTTCATTCCATATCGGTACCGTGAATGCGCTGTTCGATATATGAAAAATCTCGGCATCTTACACGAAACTAGCAAATGCCATGGTTAACCGCAGGGTTAATTTGCAAGGCTAACAGGTTTGCCAATAGCGGGATATCAGTAATCTCCCCGTCCCCGCATTTGACGCTCATTCCCAACCCAGATAACCAGGTGTGGGTGTATTTTTTTCTGCTCCTTCTGTCAGCAGGGGAACTAACCCGGCGAGTTTTGTCAGCACCTGGGCATTTTGTAAGCTAAAAGTCTAAAAACAGCATTCTCTTGACTTCTATATAAAACAGAGGGGGCACTGAGAAGATGGTAAATAGAGAAACGAGACGGTTATCTTTGGACGAGGCTGAAGGAGGGCGTGACTAATTCTCCTGTTGCAACCCACCCACCCCTCTCTTCACCTCCTCTTCCACTATGTTTCCCCCATTATCTTACCCCCATAATTTTCTGATGGTGCTAGATCGGATGTTTTACGCGCGTGATGCGGATGCTCACACCGCAACCTTGCACGCCTATTTTTTTTTTCCTTTTCTCTTATATTTTCAGTTTAGGTAAAGGAAACCGGCGGCATAAAGGAGTTAGTCGGACATAAATATATTTCCGGAGGGGACATAGAACAGGAAGAGTAATCAAGTATGACTCTATCTTTGTGCGAGGAGGGGGATTGCGATTGGGGGAGAATGAGGCGCAAACTAGGGCTTGCTTAGGAAGCATCTAGGGCCCGAGAGAAGTCCGGGCGGTGTAAGGGCAGCGCGCGTGCGCGCGCACAAGTGCGCTAACGGCCTGCACGAGAAGATACTACGTGTGCTGTTTGAGTGGAAGACAGGGCTAGGATACATCCAAGGGATACGTATGTGCCGTTGATTACTGATTGTGGCGGGTAGAATGTGTGGCTGGCCGAGGGAGAGGGGCTGGATGCGGAGGAGTAAGTGATTTGTATACAAGCTCTCACTGTGGGCTATTTTTAGCGTGCGTGTTACTCATCTGTATCGATGATTACTACAGGTCCATGCGGCCGTTTGTGGATTTTGTGCGTCAAGCAGGGAAGAGCAAAAGGGGCTATATCTCCTTGAGGGAAGTGGTCGTGCTTCAGGGTTGGTATATAGTACGGGTTGGGTGGCTTGAAGTTTTCAACGTGTGGAGTTCGTTTCTACCTCTGAACACAATACTGTGGTCTCCTACATAAGCATCTTGTTCTTACGTAATTTGCTACCTCGAAAGATGCAAATATTGAAAGGCCATACTGATGTAATCGCACAGCTGTTTCCAAAGTGTCTAGAGAGCGACTCGACAGCTAATGGATCTACAGACCTGCGGACTTTCTTACCTAGTAGTTCTCTTCACTTGACTCAGGTCTACTCCAGTGCATAAAGGCCAATAGCAGTCTAGACTTGGTAGAGGAGCGAATTCGCACCAATTTGTTGGAGTCTAGCCTCATAATTCCCGCGGCATGACGTCACCATCCCTCAAAGGTCTCCGCATTAGCGGACCCGCAAGACAAGGGTTGAGGTAAAACCAGTGAACACAGACGAAGAAAGCAGACGTACAGTTAAAGCGTTCGGGAAGCTTTTGTGTCGGCCCTTCTTCTTGTTTCAAGATACAGGTGAGAGATGCGGGACGTTTTTAATATATCGGCAGTATTCCTCTTCTTCCTGGTCTATATCTCTGGCGCTAGGTGACGGTACAAGTAGGTGAAGCGGTGCGAACGCCAGGCATTTGCTCCGCGATTGCGTAAAAGCTAACAGTGTCTGAAAGAAAAGTCCGAGGACCACTTTTTCTGCTCCTACTTGATCGCAGTGGGGTGGAGGAGTGCATGGCGGGTTGGCCCTAGTCTTGGGTTTGTCGCTAAGGACAGTTGGGTGCTCGACATCATAGCCTGACATGCCCGTCGGCCTGGCAGCAGTCTGTCTGTGTATGTCTGCCTATCGCCATGATTTCACGCGGCACATGAGGTAGGATATGCGTTGTGTATTTGCCCTACAGCGGTGTATCTGCATGTGTGCGTTGGGCGACGGTGTGTTGTTGTTGGGCTCTTCTCAGTATGTACACGCACATGCAATGCCAAGGTTGACATGGCAACTTGAGCAGTCCGAACTACGGTAAAAGCAAAGGTAAAATCAATGAGGATCTACATTGCAGCCGGTGCGGCATAAAAGCAAAATGGGCACTTGTGCATGAACATTGGGTATAGAAGACAGACCAGGCAGAACAAAGAACAGAGCGAACGTGTCGCGGCAGCCAAGACGACAAGACAAGAGGCGGCATATGCGACTGAGAGTTGCATGATTCTGGGACTGAGTGCAGGAACCTCAGACCATGCCATGTTCATATCCATCGCAAAGCTAAAGGCTGTGAGTTTTCTTGGCCAAGGGCGCTTGTTGCATGGCAGCGGCTCCACCAGAAACCGGAGAGCTTGCGGTGCTGACATGGCGACATGTTCGGAGCCACAGCAGAGAACAAGGGCCGCTTCTTTCATGTTATCCTTGGTTCGTACTCGTCGTAGTTGTACTAACTTTCACTACCCCATACGACTGTATGCAACACCATGACGCTCCAGGGCATGTCATGCAACAGTATGCCCGGATTTAATGCCGTGGTGCACATTCGCTACGACACACCACACGCCAACTGCAGCAGCCACAGACGTCAACACGCAGCGGGACGCCAAATATTGCGCTGCAATAGCCCAACGCGCTCCGTTCCCATCCCGCCCAGTCTGTTGGTGTTCTAGGCCTCGTTACCGCCATGCATACCAACTTTCAGACTCCGCGGACGACCTTGCGATCGCCAGCGAAAACCGCGATCGCTGGGATTGTCTAGAACACGCCTCGGCTGTGTCCATGTGCATCACTTGGTCGATCACGTTGGCTGGACTCTTTTTTCCTTTGTGCTTTTGCGAGGTGCTGTGGGAATCGATCCGACCCGGAATGTTACGGCACTTGATTTTTTCTAACTTTGGTCCCCACCTCTCGCCACGGGAGAAACAGCCGCTAGGAATAAGCAATACGGTACGTGATTCGTGATGCACACCTACTTCTTAGCTCATCCTTGTGCTAAATGTGCGATGTCGTGGTTGCGGTGCTTGCCGTGAGGAGCTGTTCAAAAAAAAAATTAGGAGAAGGAAGTAGAGAAAAAAAAAAGGAGAGTGAGGCGAGCTTTGCTCGTGTTCTGGGCGAGGCTGTGGGGCAGAGCCGGCTCTATCCCTCTCGTCTTACGTATCCAGCGCCGCGGTCTTTTTTCTTGCTCCTTTTTGCTATGCCGCACAGGTCAAAAGGCTGGAGATGGGTTACATTTTATGGTCACGCATAGCGGAATATAGTGGTCAGGTGAGGTAATCTTAGTTGCATTCTTTGTAACGGTGTATTCAAGAATCGCTCATTGGCCCAATCATGGGTATATGCCAAGTCAAATAACTGCTAGGCGGACGGTGCATATCCATCTACGCCTAACCCTGCCGAAACGCCTATGATGGGGCTTTCCCAAAGCAAAAAAAAAAAGACCAGGGAAACAAAGTGTGAATAGAAAGTTTAGCAGTGTATGAATACAGTTTGAACAGAAGAAAAAAGAAGAAAGCGTGTAAAAAAATCCCGCATGTCCATGTAAATGCTAGCCAGTTGCGCTATCCTGCGCTATGAGCTCCCTAAGATGGCGAAAGCCCAAGTCGACGTCGAGGTCGGGAGAAGGAAGTGTTGCCGGAACACTTGTCGTCAAGTCGCTGATATTTGAATAAAACTCGTTGTATATCGTGAAGGAGGCCCACAACGTTAGTGTGGGCTGTGCGTGCTCCGCAAAGGTCTATTGCGACCTTGTTGATGTCGATGAGTTATTGAGTTGCGAGAGGGACGCAAACGAGTTTGCCATCGCTGAATACGCAGCCGTTGGAAGAGCGTTGGTTGAGGATGTGGATGAGGCGCTGTTGCTTCGGACTTGAAGGTTGAGAGTATGGCAGCTGTCGCATCGGTCGTTCAGGCGGTTGCAGCGGCCTCGGCAGCCTCGCTCGTAGTTGGCGCAAGAGAACATGTTGACTTGAGTGTTGGAGACTTGATGGGTAGGTGGTGGTGGTAGTGGTGGTGGTGGTGGTTATGAGGATGTGATGTTGGAGTCGCGTGAAGTTGCTGCGTTTATATATGGCTTGGACTCAGTGATGTGTGGGCTTCCAGATATTCTTTAGGCCGAGGGCGAGACGTCGTAATATATGGGGCAGAAGATAGTGAACGCCCGATGATGTAGGCAGCCAGTTCTAGATATGCAGGGTAATAATTGCGTACTTGGGCCGAAAAGTAGCCGTAATCGATGGTGTCAGTTGGCGTCGCTTGGTTGCATGCAGGATGGGTCCAATATAGCGCTTTGGGAGCCGGATCTGGCCAAGGGGGAAATGGATGCTCGGTGTGATGGTCAAGGAGTAAGACGTAATGTGTGCGGACAAGTGGTTTATATCTTCAGCTCGCAGATTAACTATCAGCGATTTTGGTAGACTTTTTCCATAGCCTTCCAGAAGATGAAAGCAAAGCCATCCGTAACACTGGAGGCCGCAAGAGGCTCTTGACAGTTGACGCGTCCAACGGGAGAGTGTGTCATCGTAGATTATACAGTGGAGAGACCTGCGGCCAGACTGTGCTTGGCCAGTGCGTTCTCACTCGCCAGCCCAGGGTCTCGGTGGAGACCCTGGCCTCGTTGCCCATCAACCCAACCAAGGGCCCAAATCTTGATTTCTGCCAAACCCGTAAGTTCCGGGATTTATCGTCGTGTGGCTTGCACGGCGCCATACTTCCACCGGACATGCGTGTACATACGCAACCGCCCGGGCAGCATTGCTGCTGTTTCCTGCTCTCCCGGGACCCTGCCCACGCCTTGTTCGCAACCGTGCATGTTGGCGCGATATCTTGGGCATGTTTCAAGCATCGATGTGCACAGGGGCCGGGCTGGTACGCAATGTTTCGAACAATTTCGCTCAGGCGGCCTTACCGGGCTGAGGCTTGCTTACAAGTCCACCCAGGACGTGCACCCGTCCTCGTCTGAGCCCGTAGATACCAGATATCTTTAGGGCAGTGCACCTGAGCCTTTTTCGATTACGCAGCGTTGCAGTCTGGGCGTCTCACCGTCCGCATGCTGCTCGTCCACCGTGACCTCTCCTGACGCCATTTACCCGGCGTCGTGCTGCCCAAGAAGTCAACAATTGGCCTGCGGTCGGAGACGCCAAATTTCGGACTTTGATGGGGACACGATTACTATGTCCGATATCTTTGCGCATTGGTGCGGGCCCGCCCCTTGCCACACCTCTGCACCTCACGTTCGCGGCTCCAGCATTAATATGAGGATCAGCATTCCCACTGTAAAACTAGACCGTTGCCTTAAGACCGACACATCCTCCGCACGATCTGGCCCGTTTTGTGGAGCGTGCAATCTTTCTGCAGCCGCGGAAATTGGTGGACACGCTAGGTGGTTCGTCTGGAACCTAGCCACGCCACCGTTACGCTTGTTTGATGTCCGATCCATCCGCTCGAATCCACGCGGCCACATGTGAGTTTCGTTTCTTTTTGCACGGGAAGCCCGAGCGACCAGCTGCGCGACGGATAAGCTGGATGGCGAGAAGGAAAACGTTGCCGTCAACGAAAGTATTGACACATTCTCACGAACGTGGGCGTGCTAAAGGGCAAGCGGATTCCAAAGAACACGGCACAACGCCTGTACATTTAACCTTCCCAGTAATATAAGACCGGGAAGAGACATATACTACTTGTTATCGCCAGCGACGCACTCCTCCAGGGTATACTTGGGGTAAACTCTGTTATCGTCAGATGCGGCTGTAGTCAGAGGATGGAAGAACGCATTGCCGGCACATCGTCCCAACCGATCAAAGCTTTGACGACGATGCAAAGCTAGAACACTGCCTCGAAAGATGCATCTGTACACACTCTCCGGCTAACTTTGTCATGAACCTCCTTTTTACCTCTAGTCTAGAGACATCTCTTTTACGCTGCCTAACATGGACCCGCCCGTAGTCCATGTGTATACAACGCACGGCTTTGAGCACTATGCCTCTAACATTTGCAATGCCAGTCGCACACAATGACGATGCGACATTCCAGTACTCGAGAGCCCAGATGAATTGATGGAATACCACGACCGAGTCGTGGTCGTTACGAGCATTGCAGGTTTGGCTGTGCTCTCTTGAGACAAGAGCACGAGCCGGTTTCTGTGACCAAGCCCTGGATGAAGAGCGATGCAAGGAGGCTGGTCTAGAACCACCACAAACAGGGCCAAGCTTATCACCAAAGTCTATTGTGATTTCTTGTTCTAGCATTATCACCTCATTCAGGAATCTCGTGCCACTGTTTTGCACTGACTCACTGATGAAGTTATAATAAGTATCGTCCGAAAGCAAGGGGCAGAAGGTAAAGAAGTGTGGCCTGACGAGATGGAAGCTTTAGATTAACCGTCTTGAGAAACGCCCTTTCGGTGGCACTGATCTCGGCCCATGTTTTTTCATCTCTTCATACCGGTTGATGGTTCCTTGAATACAGGGTCGAAATTCTCTTGTCCTTCTGAGGCAGCGCTCAGTATCTGTTGTTTTTTCTCAGTGTTATACCATCTTGCGTGAAACGACAGTAGTGAACTGTTGTTCCTTCACTAATGAGTAGGCCGATTCCTACAACTATCTGTACCAATCCTGGATCTTCTTCTCATCACTTGCACAATTCGCCAATACGATGCTCGTTACTCATCAATTCACTTGCGCATAGGCATGTTCACAGGTGCAAGGCCAGTTGTACAGCTTGAACTTACTGATGGGAGTACATGTCGTTTTTAATATGAGTGTAGGATCCGTGAAAAACAAGGCAAAACGGTAGTGGTGAGTAAATCTATTGATACTCCTGCAACGAACTCCAATGCATTCATCCAAATGTGCACAATATCAGTTTATGGGGGCGTTGGGGTCGCTGTTGCTGTTACTGGTGTCCGCCAATAGGCATGTGCCTCCATGGCAGGAGTAGTTGTTGTTGTTGAAGAATCATCATCAAGGCACCTGCCGAACCAGCCTTTGGTAGTGCAGGTAATGGTAGTTGGCTCGCTTGACGCAGTAGTAGTGGCTGTGTTCGTGGTGTCGGTTGTGGTCTTGTCTTTGCACCCAAACCAGCCAGGCTTAAAGAGTTAGCAATCTATGCAGAGTGAGTAATTAGGAAAACTCACAGTGTGACAAGTACTTGTACTTGTTGTTGCCGTCGAGCTAGCTGATGTTGTTGACATCATGGTGGTTGTTGCATCCCGACATCCCCACCAGCCAGGTGTCTTGCAAGTTTCCGTCCGCGTCCTTGAAGATGTGGTGCTCGTTGCTGTCGAAGTCGTTGTCGGCTGGGTATGTGTACCATTTTCAAACTTCCACAGATAGCAATCAACGCATCCTACATCCTCTTCTTGACAGGTTGCTGCTTTCTCGTATTTCATGTAAACATTTTCAATAGCATACCTCAAACTGTGGGTCTGTGTGCTTTGTCTCCAGCCCCAATCTTTAACCACGTCGTATGCGCACTTTCTTCCAGTGTGACAAAGCGTTTCGAATGCATAACCACCGATTGAGCAGAAGCTCGTAGCTCCGTTGCAGGTGCCCATATATACTGGGTCGGCAGTATGTCCAAAGTGAAAGCCGCCTGTGTTTTTTCTGGGTGGAGCAACTTCACTAGCTGCTGATAGCCCTAAGCGCTTCGCTGCCATGGCTTGGGGGTAAGCTTCAAACGTCACAGCAGGAATACCGTGTTGAAGGCCGATCAAAGAAGCAAGCACCCCGCCTAAGCTATGACCTGTCGTGATTACGTTGGCGTGCGGATAGAGTTTCATGACTTCTTGATAGAGTTCCACAGTTGCGACATAATACCTGTTCGGCTTGCGCAGCTCATCCCTTACACATTGGTCGTCGCAGGTGTAAGTGCCGGTCTGGCAATCGCACACCTTACGCCACAAGTACGTGCCGCCTTGGCCGCAGCAACAGGACCCATACAGGTTGTCGTTTTCCTTGTCGTGTACAGAGGTCCCGTTGCCTTCAAACATGGCCACGGTTGTTCCTTTGACAGCCAGAATAATTGTGGAGTTTGTTTCGTCGCTGAATACATGGCCGCGGATGCCACTGTCGTCCCAACCGAATGGGATCGACGAGTTGTAGTCTTCGTCAACATTCATCCATCCTGGATCATCACGCCCGACCTTGTACGCATCTTCGGACATGTTCGCAAAACTGATGATTGTCTCCTTGTCTTCAATGTCCGGACCTGGGATATCTTCGGCCATCCAAATAGGGGACATCGGTATTTGGTCGCCATAATTGGTGTAAGATGGCCTCTCTATCTTTACTGGTGCTGTCTTGATGGTGAAAGGTCCGACGTGAGAGTCAACGCCAGCAATGGCGAACTGCTCAGGGGTGACATCGAATCTCCGCGCACGCGGGCCAGGTTGACCAGCACCATGATCTAGGACATGTCGCAACGTGAAGCCATTTGGCCTCGGTGATGAGGTGGTAGCTGCCGCGTCCGCTAGAGCCGTGGATCCACGGGAGTGGCCAAAGTTGGTATAGGCCCAAAAGATACTGGCAATAAGAGCGACCTGCACAAAGATTCCGACAGCAAAAAGAGAACTTGAGGACCTGCCCCGAGAATTACGCGATGTAGTATGAAATGGCATGATATGTAAACACTGCGGGAGAGATAGGAGGACAAGTGCTGAGGCTGTTGTGATAAGCGTGTCGTTGGCCAAGTCGCCGCCCCCTCGCACGGTCATGGCTCGTGATCACGGCGCTAGGACCAGAATAGGTTAGCCACTTTCTCCACGTCATCTGCCTTCACCCACGCGCACCGCTCATCCGATGTTATGTGGACAGCGTCTCAGCTTGTTTACGATCAAGCTCAACGCTTGCGGACGGCAGAGGATATTCCGCTGTCAACACCTATATCGTTGCACCAGCATGGAGGTCTGAGCGTCCCGAAAGAGTAAAAGTTAGATGCAAGCTAATGCATCGCGCCCTTTCCCAGGCTAACCAAGCTGAGAATATTGATCAATATACAGGTGTACTGACCATTCACAAGACATGTTCGGGCTTTCCGCGTGAGTGATGAGCAGACTAGCTGCTGGGATGAGATCCAATCTACGTTGAAAGTGATGCGGAAACAGTATATCCAGGTTGCTCACGCTATTCAGCTGTATTGGGACACTTTATATGGAAAAAGCAACCATAGAGAGGCTGAATACTGCCAAATGTATGGAGTTCACTACTTGAACTACTATGAAAGCTAAAAGTGCATTACGTATATCCTAGTCTAAAGGAACAACATGTCGAGGCTCAGTTGGAGTTTCTAATTTATTATCATCATACACATAAGTGGCCCAGCAAACCACATTTGAATCGATTTGCACAGTTTGCTGTACTCGGATTATATGAGGCCTTCCTGTTTTTATCACAAGTATAGAACTGAATGCCTTTCTTTTGTTAGTAAATTATGCATTAGAATTCTGTATTAGGGGTTGTCTTTATAGATTAGCAAATAATGCGTGTATGGAATCAACGATAGCGCGTGAAGCTTGTCCGATGTACTGCCAATTCCAAGCAATGGAATGTGTAACACTCACCAAGTGATACAACTATGCCTTATTGACATTGACGAACCCCAAGCGATCACTATTCCGGCCGTGCTCAGCATGTGTTTTCGCCATCGATTGACATTGCACCCAGTGACACGTGACTTTAGGTCATGATTCCCTTTCCGAGCCATCATAGGCCCAGAACCTGTGTCTAAGCTTAAGCGCCTTCTGATAGTCAATTGGTGTGAATTCAGCGACCGGAGGCGAGCGACCAACTTCCGAATGACGTTTATGTCTATAACGGAAAGTCAAGACACTATTCCTGAATGGGAGCCGGACATAACGTATTTGCTGTGTTGCTCTTTACGACCGAAGCCTGTCGCTGTCTACTACAGCATAGCTTTCGTTCTTCAACTCCCGCTCGGTCCTGTTATACTTTGACACCCTCACGTCGCTTTTGTTTGCGGATCCTTAGCGTGCGCGCAAGGTTGATTATGACCATAACGGCCATAATAGCTATGATAGCAACAATGGATGCGAGCGGTGCCACAATAGAGAAGATCGAAAAGACGTATGATGCCATGCTGAAGGAGTAATCGTCTGCAAGCGGTTTTGTCGCGAGCCCGACCTGTGGTTTTATGAGTATCTTCATGATGAATGATACGACATTTGCTACTATACCTGCATTGCCGAAAGCACGATAGTTGTGTATGCGAACAAGGTGATAAGGCTGTTGATGTTCTCGCGCATAAATGATCCATACGTAGTGCAGCCGTTAAGATACCCGCGAATGTCGCCCATGGCCAAACGGTATACCCAATTCAGCCGGCCAAGACGCAGTTCCCCGTAATTGAAACGTCGATTGACGCTTGTGCTACTTCCTTTGGTTTCTGTAGATGGCACGATCGCTGGGTGGAAAGTGGCCTCCTTGGGCCAGGCGCAGAGAACTTCGTGCACAAGTGTCAGCCACCCAGACCAGGTAATCTCTTTGGGAATGAGTCCGTGATTGATGGCCAAATTGTAGTCGATCTCTCGTTCGATGAGCGCTACATATGACAATAGGAATCCGAGTGCTGTCTCGTATAAATGTTGGTGCGGACAAATTTCCGTCTGCCAGAAAACGGGGCAAAAGAGGAAGCGGGGTAATGGCTTTATGAGGA
The DNA here is from genome assembly GCA_020744315.1 of Curvularia eragrostidis. Lineage (NCBI taxonomy): Eukaryota > Fungi > Ascomycota > Dothideomycetes > Pleosporales > Pleosporaceae > Curvularia > Curvularia eragrostidis. Next base: position 187,256 of record JAIRCK010000024.1, on the reverse strand, counting down.
TCCAAGATGATTTTGACGAAGACCAGACAAGGTGTAAATCCAGCTGTTCTGTCACTACAATCTCCCTTTCTTTGACGACCTGGTAATGAAGTGGTCGAGGGGCTGTTGGCAGACCAACGACCCAGAGCCAATCGTGGATTTCGTTCAACCTTCGAACATTAAGCTCGGTATCGAGGAAAGCACCGATGTCAGCATCAACGGACTCTATCCTATAGTTTTTCCGGAATGTCGCTGGCAACAAAGGTACCTCCGGTTGTATCATACCATCAGAACGCAATGTCTTCAAAAGCGCCGTGCGAAATGGCACAGGCCGCTGTTCGCTATTAGCTTGTGAGTGCATCTTCCAGGTGTTAGTCTGACCGCAGGAGAATCAACTATCTTGGTGGAAGAAAGCATGTTAGCTGGGCGTGATTAGGGGGACAACTGCGGCGTGCTACAGACTTGTGAGCTGGCGAATCTTGTTTGTCGGAACAGTTAGGGGGCTTTCAGGCCACCAACCGATATTGTTTTTCGCGAACGCGTGCGCGCTATTGCTGACACACCTACACCCTCTCCCCCGTTTAGGAGTTTTGGCCCCCAAAATCTTTCCGCCCCCAATCTGAGGATGAACATGCCAAGACTAGGTACCAACATGAGAGATGCTTGACATCTTGCAGTTGCGCGCTTTTCCAACTATACACAGCGACAACAGAGTGGTCTTTCGTCAACACAAATCGCACCCTCGTGGGCCCAGTGTTCGCAATGGCTTCGGCCGCGAAAACTCAACATTCGAAGTTCGATGCGCAGGTCAGTGCGGTAATGCTGATTCGCCGCCATACACATTTGCTGAAGGATACAGTCTTTCAATCCCGGATTGAACATTGTCTATCCTAACGATGAGCAAGCATCATTGAAATTGTCAGCGAAGGTCGAGTACGTCGTGGATGAACGTTGTTTTGGAGATTCGAGTGTTAAGACCCCACAGAATTATCGCCATTCCGGGTCTTGGCGCGGACCCCGAGTACACATGGAAGAAAGACAAGGTGCATTGGCTGCGTGATGCAAACATGCTGCCAAAAAAGATTCCGCATGCCAAAATCAGCGTGTTCCAGTACCAATCGCAGTGGTATGGAAAGGGATCTGTCGATGAGCGCATAGACAACGTAGCGAACAAGTTGCTACATGGATTAGATCGTTCACGAGTGGTAGGTCTTGGAATGTCTCTCCAATTGTTCTCTGCTGACTCTGCAAAGAACGAAACCAAGACACCCATAATCTTCATTGCTCACTGTCTAGGCGGCATCATTTTAGAAAAGGCTTTACTCATGGCTCGGTCGCGCCAAAGAGACTTCCCGAATGTTTACCCTTGGGTTGCTGGTTGCTTCTTCCTCGGCACACCGTTCCATGGTACATCTAGTCAGTCCAAAGCACTAGTTCTGGCGTCCATGGCTGAGCTTGTTGGCTGGGGTACACCAACATCCCTTCTCAAAGTCCTGGAGAAGGACTCGGAAATACTGCGGAGTTTGCTTACCGAGTTTTCTTTCATGGCGAGAGACGCTCAAATTCGTCTACTCTGCTTTTGGGAGGAGAATGACAGTGATCTAGTCAACTACATGATAAAAGGCGTCCCGTGGCTCAAAAGTAAGGAGCGCATTGTTGATCAAGCCTCTGCAACTATCGAATCATTTGAGAGCCTCTCTCTCATGTCAGATCACTTCCAACTTAACAAGTATCCTGGACCAAAAGATGGTAATTTTACTGCTGTGTCTGATGAGATTAGGGAGTTAGCAAGTAAAGCAGACAGTATCATCAAAACACGCCAGAACATACTGCGACAATCACAGGTAGACGATCGCACGTACCACAGCATGATAGATGCTTTGAGCAAAGGATTCGTGGACGTGGAGGCCGCGATGAAGGGCTCCAACCGCGAGGCAAAAGGCGCCAAGTTGAGTTCCGTCCTGGAACTCACAAGTTTTCAGCAGTGGAGAACTTCGGACGTCAATCATGTCTTTTGGATCCATGGAAAGGCCGGAACGGGTCAAGCTTCTATCGCTTCTTCTGCTCTTGAGTATCTGAAGAAGGGCATTGACCAAAATTCACTGGTTGCGTCTTTCTTCTGCGACCAAAGTGACAGGATGAGGCGCACCCTCAAAGGCCTGCTACAAATCATCGTTCGCCAACTGCTGGATCTGGACCAGGACCTTGCACGCCATCTTCTTTTAGACTCACATGGCAGCAGAGACGTCGGAAGCCAAGTTTTTGACGCCGAGGAAATGTTGAAAATTCCAGCACTATGGACAGCGCTTCAGAAAATGTCCCAAGATCTTCGTGGATCAACTGTATACATCGTCGTGCATGGTATAGAGCAGTTGGCGAACGATTCATTAGAGCAATTCCTTACATACATGGACGGAACGATTGGAACTGTAATTAATAGCCACAGTGATACGGACTCTCGGCCTATCAAATGGCTCTTGCTGAACCGCAGCGGTCGCCCGATCATTGAGAAATGCTTTAAGGGCAAAGTACCAGAGATTGATCTTAACGATGCAAATAACTCCGCTCAGGTTAGCGACGATTTGAAAGCACACATATCCGTGAGTGTAGATGAGCTTGGACTCCCGGCTTCCTTGGCTTACTTCGTGAAACGCCATATCTATATTCGCGCAGAAGAAAACTGGATCTATGTCAGCCTAGTGATACGAGAATTGAAAAATGCCTGGAAACCAGGTCGAACCCAGCATGCAGATATTCGGAAACTACTAGAGTCATTTCCTTATGGTCTCACAGACATGTTTGAACACATCCGGAAGCGGGTTCTCAGTCCGCAGGCCGAAGGTCACGAATACACAAAGGAGATACTGCGTTGCCGGATCCTGTCATATATAGCGCCAACAATGCGGGAACTTGCCGTCATGGCCGGATTGCCTCATGAAGATCTCGAAAATCTCGAAAAACTTGAAGCGTACATAGTACGCTGTGGTGCATTTCTTACGTTGAGAGGCAATGATTGGGATCTGGACAACAACACTGTTGAATGGATCGACGTTTCCGCTGCGGAACACCTCACGATGTATGCCAAGTCTGAACTTTCATTGGACCTGGATGAGATGCAGCATGGTATCATTGCGCTACGTTCGCTGGAGTACATTTACCAAGCTATTGAATGCCAAGATGCGTCTGTACACGATAGCGAACAACAACAACAACAAGAAGAAGAAGAAGACGAAGTGGAAACAGGGGTTGGTGTAGAGAACATACCAGACCAAGTCGATTTGGCTACTGACGGAGATGATCAAAACAGCAATGTCAGCGAAAGTCCAGAAAATGATGAAGCTGATTCTGATGACGTGACTGATACTTCATCGACCCAGGAAGAGGAGGAGGAAGAGGAAGAGGAAGAGGATGAAGGTCTTTTGGATGTCGATCTCAGATACCCTGTTCGTTATTGGGTGGAACACGCCAAAAGAGCGCCGCCAGATGTTCTCGAAGAATTCAATTTCACCCACTCTTTCTGGCAGAAGGATTCAGAAGCTCGCCAGAGGTGGTGGAATACCATTCAAGAAGTACATGGCATGGTAAACCAGCGGGACATTTCCTCGCTTCACGTAGCAGTGATCCTGGAATTTCCTGCTTTAGTCGATCACCTTATCAGCCTGAGCGGAACCCTGAATGTGCATGAGCAAGACTCCCTGGGATTCCAACCCCTTTACTACGCTTGCGAAAGTGGAAACGAAGAAATTATCAACATTCTGCTTGGAGCTGGTGCAGATATCGATTTCACAAGCTGCGAAGAGAATCCTGCTGCATTGCATGCTGCCTGTAGTAACGGTCGCTATGATGTTGTAAAAATTCTTCTGGACCGCAACGCCAACATAAATGCATGTTATCCCGATTACGGAACAGCACTTTATGCGGCCGTCGGTAGTCTTGATAATCGCATCGTTGAACTTCTGCTCGACCGCCAAGCCGAAGTCAACATCGTCGGTGGAGAGCACAAACGAGCACTGAATCTGGCCGCCTTTACTGGAAATCTGGATGCCGTACGAATCTTAATTGATCACGGTGCAGAAATTGATCCGAATGAAGAGTATTGGTATGTACTGTCCCAAGTCAAATCGATGTCAGAGTGTATACTAACTAGCTCCGTCTATAACTAGGTATGGCTCCGCACTTGGTGCAGCTGTACGCCGCGGACACGCTCCTGTTGTTCGTTATCTTCTCTCAAAATCATGGAACGCCTATCGTCCAATAAAAACATATGGAAGCTTTCTGAGTGCTGCAGCTACCTACAATCACCAAGAAGTCTTCGAAATATTATTGAAGGACGAAGAGCGCGTTCTAGTTTTAGAACAAGCACTTCAAGCAGCCGCTCAAAGAGGCTATGCTTCGATTGTGGAAGCAATACTGAAGCGAGATTCAGAACTATCTTGCGTGCTGAGACACCAGAGGTCATTTTCACTGGCAGCTTTCTACGGCAGAACCGATGTGTTGAAGTTGTTATATCCGCGAGGGATTGATCAAGTCCAGCTAGATGAGGCCCTGTACCAAGCCACCGACAACAAACATTTAGAGACTGTTAAGCTCCTTCTGGATTTTGGTGCGGATCCAAACACTGAAGGCCCTATGTAAGTGTAACAGGTACTTGATTCGCTCGAAAAACTAACCAGTTCACAGCTACGGATTTGCACTGGCTGCTAGCGCGTAAGTTTACAGCTATTTCATAGGCTTTGCCGAAGCGGAGATGGCCCCTCTAGGTGCCTCATAGACTATTCTTCGCAGACGGCACACACCAGGCCTCCGTCTCTGTTGATTTGACAACATTTGGTGACTGTCTAAAACGACAACCAAAGTCTAGAACAAGTCGTTGAGATAGCACTGACTGTATTTGTAGGTACGATGGTACGATGGAGATCATGGAAGCCTTATTGGCTAGAGGTGCCGATGTCAATAAGCGGGGAGGAGACTACGGTACATGTCTCCAGGTGCGTTTTGAATATTGATACAACAGCGTGATTGTTATTAACTCTTTCTAGGCGGCGGCATGGTTTGGTGATGCAGACAATGTAAAGTTGTTACTGGATCATGGTGCTAAAACCAACACTGAAACCATTGGTTACTATGGCCATGAATTACAAGGTACGCATTCTTTCCATGAACGGAGGGCCTTTGCTAATCTGTGATCTTCAGCCGCTGTACATACTGGTGATGAAGCCACTATCCGCCTTCTTATTGAACATGGAGCGGATGTGAACGCCTTTGGAGGTCACTTTTCGTACGCAATTATTGCAGCAGTTGAACAGGGTGATAGTATCGCAACCAGGATCCTGCTTGAGCACGGTGCTCATGTGAACGTACGTGGCGGCATAGATAACTGGCCAGTGGTTTCGCTAGCCGCATCCACCCTACTCACTGAAGATCTGGCACTCGTTGTGAAGAACGTTTCCGACATCAACGCCGCCTGTGCTAGAGGCACGACCGCCTTGATCAATTGCGCAGACGCATGCGATATCGACGGCCTGAGATTTCTGTTAGCGCATGATGCTAATGTCCATATTTCGAGTGAAAAATATGGTACTGCGCTTCATGCCGCCGCGTTAGTACCCTTCCTGCAGTTTGAGCATTGCTGACGAGTATATAGTGCTGAAGGTGACGAGGATTGCTGCGAGGTTTTACTCGAAGCCGGTGCCGATGTCAACGCAATTGGCGGGCCGTATGGGACAGCTCTACAAGCTGCTGCGTGGGCTGGAGACATTGAGACGGTCCATGTCCTTCTAAATGCAGGTGCTGATATCACGATCAGCGAACCCATCTCCGGCACATATGGAACAGCTCTTCAGGCTGCATGCGCAGCTGGCTGGTTGAACGTTGTTCGTGTGCTTTTGAAGCACAATGCAGCAGTCAATGTACGGCCACCTAACGGCATGTTCGGCGGAGCATTGTCAGCAGCAGCAGCAGGTGGGCACGGGAAGATTGTGAAACTTCTCATCAAACATCATGCCGATGTGAATGCTAGTGGAGGTCTACATGGATTCCCAATCCTTGCTGCCGCTCAGTCTGGCATCTTATCTGTCGTTGAAAGCTTACTTGCCAATGGCGCAAATGCTTCGGCTTCCGGTGGCTTACTTGGATCGACTATAGCGGCCGCTGTCAAAGGTAATAATTTGGATGTATTCTTCAAGCTCATAGAACATGGAGCAGATGTCCATGTGAAAGGAGGTAAATACGGCGATGCTCTTCAGACTGCTGCGATGAAGGCCGACGTCGCCATTATTGATGAGATTCTGAGCAGCGCAATCGAACTCGTTAATCACAAAGCAGGGAAGTACCACACGGCTCTGATTGCAGCTTCTTACTTCAACCGCATGGAAGTAGTCGCCAAGTTGTTAGACGCCGGAGCAGATTTCCGCGTTCAAGGAGGGGTTTATCGAAGTGCTATCGCTGCCGCTTCCATTCGCGGAAACAAGGCAATCTTGGATCGATACCTTTCCATGAAGCCTCCGGACCATTTGCTTGATGAAGCGCTTGTTGAGGCCTGTGCCTACCGTCAATCGGCCTGTGTGGATGCTTTGCTCAAAGCAGGTGCTAATGTCTACGCTCGTCACCCGACTCGCGGATCCGCATCTGACACGATTGATGCACCTGAGGAAGAAGATCTCAACTCTGATGTTGAGGAAGATGGCTTAGATGCAGAAGAGGAAGAGGAAGAAGAAGAGGAAGAAGAAGAGGAAGAAGAAGCCAACGAATGGGAGGGCGATAATGTCTCAGTTTCTGGTCAAACAGATGAGGGCAGTGTAACAGATTTACAATTGGAGGAGGATGTTTCGGAAGAGTCGAAGATACGAAAGCTGTTGAAAGAGGCTCAAGAGCGCTGCAAGCGGAATCCGACCGTCAAACGTTTCAGAACCGTAAAGTATTCGAGTATGCCACCAAGTCTCAGCGTGGGACCAAACGCTCATTTGTCGGTACCACCACTGCCCTCGAGTGGGGGGCATGATGTCCCCAAATCGTCAGATTCGGTAAGCCATTACGGGTTTCAGTATAACCAGAACTCCCAAAGGATGTGGGGTCAATCATTCCATACACAATCAGCGACTCCAGAAATGGTGACACCGGCAGAGTATTCGACGACGAATCCCTCAACGGCGGAAGTTCCATTTCCCATTGCAATGCCCAATCATCAAACCTTCGACTCTTCATCGTCTCCTCTGTCGCATGCGCAATATCAGGAGAGGATCGTTCCAAGAAGAGAGTCCGTTCCGGTGGTGAATTCACAGCGACAACATCCATCAGCGGTGACTTCCAATATCCCTCAACCAAATGTACCGCCAGTTAGAAAAGGAAGTTCAGACAATGGACTCAAAAGGCATAGTAAAGTTGTCACCCGTAAATCTGTTGCGAACTTGGAAGCCGTCACTCGGTATCACCAACAACAGCGACATTCAAACTATCCGAATGCTAGACTCCCCTTGGAATCATCGATATCAGAGAACGATTGTGCAACAAAAGGCCAAGACACCAGCTATCTAATACCACACCATGCGGCTAGCTCGTCTGTTTCGCGAATTGAACCCGTTGGGATGAGTCATCAATCACCTCCGCCACTTCCGCACCGACATTCGCAGCAATTCACCTATTCGCAAGCACATGAAAACTCAAGGCCGTTTCAAACGGCACAGCCGCAGTATTACCCTTACGCAGCAGGCGCGGCAGCGCCACAATCTTTTGTACCTTATTCCCAGCATACTAAAGTCTCGTCACCACCATCGACTCAGGGCAGTCATTACACAAGCAGTAATAGTCAGTATCAAGCTTGGAGCACACCTCCTTCTAGCACCAGTGGTTTCAGTACTGGGAGAGACACGAATGAGGTGCCAGAAAATAGGTGGGCTAGTGGAGGATATGATGGCGCGGGGTATGGTTGAGGGTCGAGCGATATGAACGCGAAGACTAGTATGTCGTCGAAATCAGTTATATTGTCACTACAAGGTGTTCTTATTGTATCCTCCTATACAATCTTCATGAAAAAAAGTCAAGCAACAAAACCCTCCTTGATCAATTGACTGAGAGTTTCGTTTCTCACCGTCCATTTTCCAAATTCACTCGCATATTTTTCCACCAACAGATCGCTTACAATCCTTGCGAATACCACTTCACCCCAGGGATTTAGATGTGTCCGGTCTTTCCCTGTCGTTCCGTTTTCGCCCCAGTTGTAAGTATCCGCGCCCTTTTGACCAATTGCATTCACATAGTCTGTCGACGCCCTATTAAGATCAATATAACGGATGTCATTCGACGTGGCGACATCGATCGTGGCGGCACTTTCTTTGGCAAGATTCTCGATGACGCGGTTTGTTGTTGCGTTGAATGTACGACGTGTGAGTGGCGTTATAAGAATAGGTGTACCACCCGAATTTTGGATTTCGGAAGAGAAGGCTGCGAGGTTTTCGTGATATTGTGCTGGGGAAACCCCCGATGTTTCTTTTTGGTCATTGTGACCAAACTGCCTCTAGCTTAGCCTCATACTTGTTCCTCAAGTCCAATCGCAAGGTGTTTACCTGAATCGTCACATAGACCCTGTAATCTTGCTTGTAGGTAGATAAATCCTCGATTACTTTGGCCCAGTCACCTCCAGCACGAAACGACGCCGTGGTGGCACCACTGTGTCCGTAGTTTTTGCCTGAAGACTCTTTCGCAACGGTCTTGGAGAGAAATGCGTCCCCCCATCCACCACTGCTGGCTGTGGTTGAGTCGCCTGCTAGTAGCCAATATATTGGTTTTGTTGCAGTATTATGCAAGTTACTCGGGGAGGCTAGCGCAACAGGAAGTAATGATAACAACATGAGACACATGATTTGGAGAGTGCTGTCTTCACAATGTTTGATATAATTCAAGTGAATTGAGGGACGTTCTAGATCAGACTTGGTAAGATACGGCGTAAGCATACACTATTTATGCTGTGGAAGGCAGAAGGATTTGAGATATTCCATGATTCGTTTAATTTATCAAGTACATGAAATCCTCCTCACTTTTCTAGCGCATTTTGAAAGCTTCTACTGTCGGTGCAATTCCCCAAAGTTGATGTAAATGTCACGGATAATCCGTTCAACTACTTTGGTGGGGGAAGGCATTGCGGGGTGTATTGCCGATCGCTAAGGACCTCGCGGTAATTCGACCCGAGGATACTTGCTTGAATGGACTCCTAGAGCGCGATGCCAGCACTTTGTTTCTTTTACAAGATTTGGTGGCGACGCAAGGCAGAAAATCTGTAGCTTGAAGAGGAGGTTGCCGCCACATAGTTGAATTCATTCGCAGCCCGTTCAACAGGATAAAGTCTGACACTTATCAAATTGCAAGGCAATATTGAATTATATATGTTCGAAAGCCTTTCGAGAAGTAAACAGGATCTTCAAAATTTTGGAGTCTTGAAAAACCCCTACCTTAGTGATGCATGATCTGAAAAGATATTAAGATCTTCTTGGCACGGAAGCAAGACGTGTTACCTGATCCGATCCATGGCCAGTGCTCCAGGCAGCAACACAACTCAAAAACATGCTCGATGCAATTTTGGGCGAACAAAAATCTTCTAAACAATTCAAAAAACCATTTAAAACATTTCGCCTGCTCAAGATATGCTGCTCCTCACAGTTGTGTCAGGCATTCTTCCACCATTGCACCTCCTAGCATATTCCACCCTGTTAGGAGCAGAGGTGTACCAGACTTTCCTAGTGACGAAGATTGCATATCGGAGCTTGCCAAGATCAGCATTCTTAAATTTTCAAAAACAAATCTTTCCATCATACTTCAAAACTCAATCGGCACTTTTGTTGTTTATCGCGATAACATTGCCACCTTGTGGACCAGTCTCATTGATTAAAGAATCAGTCTGTTGGATACCATTTGCAATTGCTGGCGTAACTTCGGGATTGAATCTGACCTTGTATGGGCCACGGACTCAAAATTTGATGATGGAGCGGGCACTTCAAGGTATGTAGAGTTCAGATGACTACTCGAGAACTTGAAGAACAAAGGTTCTCGCTTCATGATGCTGTTTCCTTCACAATGCCACATGAAGCTTACACGAAAAATAGTAAAGCGTGACGCAAAGCTGCAATCTGGCCAAGCTACCAGTAATAAGAAGTTAGCTGATTTGAACAAGTCGTTTTCCCGAGCGCATGCAATGAGCATTCACCTGAATCTCATAGCGATTGGTGCAACGCTCTGGTACGGCTGGAAGCTTGCATTGAAGCTGCAGTTTCATGGTGATTAATGAAATGTTATGGACTGCCAACGTCTTATTTCTTTGGGTATAGCGCCTTGGGTGAGATCATGTATTTAACTCGAGCTGGCATGGCGCTCCATTATGACAATCATCAGACTTATATATTATATGTGACTCTGGCTTCTTTTGATTTGAGAACCGTCCCCTGGAATATATCTCTCCACTCGCACTGGTTATAATTACCTGTATACCATGTCACTTCAGCATATATCACATGTCTCAATATCCTAGAGTAACTTGCAATTGATTCGGGCAGATTCGACCGTATGTAAATACGCTCTAGACATCATTACGATACAGGAGTTTTTCTGTATGAAATCAAAACACTCGTTTAAGGTTTAGATCCTCATAAGCTCAAAAATGTCTCAGCGCCAGTTCCAAGAGCTCTGCGGCTATAGCTGGTCTCTTGCTTTGTTATAGCTATCTAGGTCAAAAGTGACACGATTGTTTTTATAAATAACCGTAGCAGATCCAACCAGCATTATACTAGTACCACGCACGAATAGTCTGCATACGCACCGGGGAAACTCATTCACAGGATTGCACCTGCGGCGTTTAGGGCCGAGCTCTGAAAATCTCCAATTCTGTGCCTAAATTTGCACGGACCCATTCTACGCAGATTCCGCTCAGCATAAGTTGTATTATTTCCTGCAGTCATCTTCATTTCCCCTCAAGCTGCGGAAGCTTGAAAACCTTGCCGCAGCATACGGATGATGATGGAGCCAAATCAAAACTTATGCATGTTGTATCACCTAGAATCATGTCTCGTCAAACATAGACACTGAAATTGCGACAAAAGGATAGATATCTACAGATAAGAATGTTTTTATCTTGGTGGTACGGGGTTTCCGAGAACAGGAAGCGGACCGGAGACTTATTATAGGTCTGTAAAAGTTCGCAGGTTTCTTAGCTGGCTACAGGCTCATACCTAAGCGTTAGCTATGTGAGAGCACTATAGACTCCTACAATATCTTGATTAAGGATCATACTGCTTCTTATAAGCCGCAACCAGGACTTTTTCCTCGACAAGTGATAGAATATGCAGCTATAACCGGATATACATACATTCTCAATGATCTTGATAATATCAGAATATATGAAAGAAGTGGTTAAGGTAGTCTTGAGAGATTTCCACGTACAGTGAGATACGGAAAACCCTTAGTTACTACAATGGTGCAATGCAGACCTGAACTAGTTGCTCAAAATTTGTAGCTGGATTGTGTAGACATATATCGATGTCAGATACAAGTGATCACGATGACCATGAATTCACGAGCTATCATCAAGTTTGTCATGGTTTCTTCCGCTCATATAATACAGCATATTATACTCATACTCTTGTTCATTCATGGGCCTTGCAATTTTAAAATCGATCTAGTACTGAATCTACCCGTTGATACTTGTCAACTCTGATACCAACATCAACCTCTTCATATGTACTAGGACAAAACGCAATCCTCATGAGACCTGTAAAAGTATCCATCAGGTGTTTAGATAGGATCAGGAGAGTCTGCATTCACAAGCTATCTTCCTCTAGCGATGGCTCATATTCTGGTAGCACACAACCACAACACTGGGCTATAGGCTGAGGGATCTTGTCTTGAAGTTCCGAATTTGCTATGTAACTACAAGTGTACATCTAAACTACTGTATTCATTAATTCACATGCAAAGTGCACTTGCAAATCCAGAAGGAAAGATGACTGTGTGGCCATTGTGGAGAAATGAGGCAAGTTTTGGCATCGAGTTTATGCATGGTCAACGCAAGTGCGATGCCATTTTTAATGGGGGGTACCTGATAACACCTTACGTACGTTGGAAACCGCTAGTCTTGGACAAGTGTAGGCTCCGGCGCTTTGGCCAGCTAGACGCGCGTTCACGTTAATAACCCACAGAGAACCACTTAGAAACATTTTTCATTGTTATGTTTCAGAAACAGCTTGGTTGTAGTACGTATGCGTTGATATGACGTTTTCGTTGACGCGTCATGACAATGCGAAAGACTTCGTCTTTGGCGAGGAACAGTGTATGTAGACTACACGCCTTCTTTACGAAGTTATTCAGACGCCGATGTAAAACAGTATCATACTACAACATAGCAGTAGCGTTACCGAAGGGATCTTAATGTTTACCTAAAGTACTGACTGCGTTGCCTTAAAGTTCTGAGCCAAGCGTAATAGCGTTGTCATAGAACGGCAGTGTTTTGGATAAGACGTTACGCACAGGCGAGAACATTTCTCACAAAAAGCGAGCTTCCTCATGAGGGAACTGCCAAGTCAATTCGGAGGACTGCCAAGTGATTTAGGCAGATTGCCAAGTAAATTAGAAGAACGATTCAAGAGGCTTAGCCTCTTGGTTGCGTGTACGTTGACGGCAGCGGTGAGGCGAGACTGAGAATGTAGTACGCAACTTCGACTACAGCCCATAGCTATCGCCAATTTCTTCCTGTGAACTATTAGTATAAAAGCCCCCGCGAAACCTCCAGTAAAGATCACTATTCGGCCGGTACATCCACCTGTTCTATCTTTTCACAACTTTGACCATTCTGTCCCCACGCTTGCTCGCTCGATACATTCTACTTCTCACTCAAACAAAATGAAGGTCTCTATTGCTTCTACGCTTCTCAGCCTTTCCGTCCTTACGGCGGCGCATCCCGGCCAGAGCAAGGCCGAGATGAAACGGGAGGCAGCAGAGCGCAATGCCTATCTGAGCACGCATAAACGTTCGCTTGCTCATTGTGCGGATCAGCTCAAGGCGAGGGGTAACGATGTTGCTATGCAGCATCGTCGTCGCTCGTTGGTTGAGAAAGCGCGCCAGAGACGGTTGATCAGTACTGGTAGGCTTCTAGCACGCCATTTTTGCGGCCAAGACGGGTACTAATCTGTGTTTTAGAGAAACCTTATCTCCAGGCCCGCGATGTTGATACTGTCCTTGCCACAGACCATAAGTCCAATCTCACTGGTGTCACTGCAGATACGGATCCATCTGTTCTTTTCTCGAGCAACAACAGCTGCATTCTCTCGCCTGAGGTGACCCAAGGCCCCTACTGGGTTTCTGGTGAACTTGTCCGCCAGAACATGACCGAAGATCAGGAGGGAGTGCCACTCACCCTCGACATTCAGATCATCGATGTCAACACTTGCGAACCAGTCCCTCAGGTCTATCTTGAGGCATGGCACTGCAACTCCACTGGAGTTTACTCTGGTGTTGTTGCGAACGGCAACGGCAACTCTTCTGATGAGTCAAATCTCGACGCCACCTTTCTCCGCGGTATCAGTCTTTCAGACGACGATGGTGTTGTCACGTTTGACACTGTGTTTCCGGGACACTATACTGGTCGTACGGTAAGATTGAAACCATATCTTCTGTTGCAATCGCACCCTAACACAGACACAGACCCACATTCATGTCCTTAGCCATGTCGGCGCCTCCTTGAACGCCAACAAAACTCTTGCTGGTGGCAATATCACCCATGTTGGCCAGGTGTTTTTCGATCAGGATCTCATCTCGCTCGTAGAGACTGAAGAGCCGTATGCCAGCAACACACAGGAGCTTACGACTAACGCCCAGGATTCCATCCTATCTGAGGAAGCTGCCGATGTCGATCCCATGGTCGAATACGTTCTGCTCGGTGATAATGTGTCTGACGGCATATTCGCTTGGATTGCTTTCGGAATGGATACTACATCCTCGTACGATGTTAGCCCGGCTGTGTACTATACCTCCGAGGGTGGCGTTGAAAATGAGAATTCTGGTATGGGAGGTGGCGCGCCCCCGAACGGCACCGCTCCCACTGGAGCCCGACCCACTGGGGCCCCACCATCTTCCACATCCGCCTAGAGGCTACAATCTTCGTGAATGCGAGGTATGAAAACGCGATAAGGAGATGGAAGCGTGTGAGAATATACAATACGGTGAACTGTTGCATTTATCTTTTTGTAGTAGCATTATGTAGAACTAGTAATCCTATCAGTGTACTAGGTCATCATCACATGTTCACTGGTTCATTTTATTTACTACAGCCAGGGCTGTCAATCAACCCAAATTAAGCTGGATGGTTCGGCTTAGCTTGGCTTGCTAGGCTCGAACCGGCTTGATTGCTTCATTAACAGACGCCAACGCGAGCATGTTTGACCATACCTGACCTACTCCGAACATTGTCAGCAAGCCATTTTTTGTGTAAATTGAGTTCGAATAGTGAGGCGACTTACGTGCTGATGCAAAACTCCCTGAATGAGGATGTTGCTTTTAGTAGAAGGTTACGGTACTATCAAACTAGGATTGGCTCCCTAAAGCGTCCATTGGACCAGCCTGCAGATACCACTGTGTAGTTCCTGATCAAAAATGTGACTCTTAAGAAGACTTGTACAAAAGGAAGGAGCTAATTTCAGGTTTAACAAGCAATGAATCAGCTTGTGACTGCAAATTATGTAAACGGATGCATTGTTTAAGAACTAGGCCCTTGGCACTCAGTTAGTGAAGATGATGAGATAAAGTCGTCGTGCTTACTACCCTCGACACCGTTTACCTAACTTAATGCGTCCTTACCCATATACTGAAGATCATAGTAAAAACCCTGAGTTTGGGTTGATAGTTACTATAATCTGGTCTGAGTATACCAGTAGTCAAACTCTTTGTCGATTCGAATTACTATAACCTCGGCGAAATTTGTCCCCTTGTCAACCATAGACCAGCGCTCAGGATGATGAGCCATCGAAATGATGAGTGTAGTAGGAATGAGTGGATAGTGGAGAAATACGACTGTCAAATGAAAGAATGTAATTGGCTTTGGATGACATCTATGTGACATTTTGCAAGTGCGCAGACGACACTATATAAGGTTAACCAACCCCCTCCGCTTCGCATTTTGATCTCGATTTTGATGCAAAAAAGGAGCCGCCTAGTGTATCAGAATGCATTTTGAAAACATTCCTTGATATCCCCCTCTGTTCATTCTACGAAGACGGCCGCAAGCGTTCTAATTCATATGGTCTATCAAAAAGACTGGGAGAAGTTTTTAGTGCCAGTACTTGGGCGCAACTGCCTTAGCCGTCATCCAAGCAGACTCCAGAGCTTCAAGGATTTCATCTGGTAGCGGTCCTTGCTCTAAATCAACTAGGTTCTGCTCGAGATGCTTCATACTGCTAGCACCCACGATGATTGCATCATCTAGTGATTGGCTAAGTGACGAGTGGTGTCTCAACCATCTCAGAGAAATCTCTGCCAGCGTCAAATTTTGCTTCTCTGCAGCCTTGCGCATGATATCCAACGCATCAAAGTACGACTCGTTCCAGTAACGGCCTTGGTGTATCGTTCCTTGCATGTGCTTCGGGTCGAATCGAGAACCAGCTTCAAAATCGCTCTGATTGCGTTCATACCTTCCGGTCAAGAAACCACCAGCAAGGGGCTGGAATGCGTAAATCGAGATCCCATAGTGGCGGAGACAGGGCACAAGTTCAGTCTCAATACTACGCTGCAGTACGTTATAAACACCTTGGTAGACAGTCGGCCTAACCCAATTGTTCTTGATGCAAATCTCGACGATTCTGGCGACTTCCCAAGAGTAATAATTACTAATTCCCCAGCGGTTGAACAGACCTTCCTCAAACAGGTTGTTCACTTCGTGAAGAGTGTCTTCGAACGGAGTATTCCTATCTGGGCCATGAAGGTAAAAAAGATCAATCTTATCGCATTTTAAAGCCTTGAGACTGTCGAAAAGTCCTCTGCGAATATCCTCTGGCTTGTGCGTATAGCTCTCACGTGAAGGCAAAGCTAAGCGGTAGTTTGGGTAAAGTTTCGTGCCCATTATGAGGCCGCGTTTCGACCAGTCGGCAGCGGCTAGCATCTCTTCAGAAGATCCCGCACCATAAAGGCGAGCAGTATCAACTTCGCGATGCCCATGCTTTTGGAACACATCGAGAATAGCATTGGCATCATGCTGTGAATGTACTCGAGCGCCGAGAGTTCCTCACAATTCGTCAATATCAATCGCGATTTTAGGAATATTAACCCAAACTCACCAGGGGTGCCAATTGTCATTGCACCAAACACGATCTTCAAATCCTGGTCCGTAGAAGTCGCCATAGCTGATAATAATCTTGAAGATCAACGGATGTAGAAATGGATGCAGCCTTGCGTGGTTTGACGTTGAGTGAGTTTTAGACGTTTTGAGGTCAAGCATAAAAGAAAAAAATCGAAGAAGCTACTCGTGGGCCTTCGATTTTATAGTCGGTCAAAGACAATAGTTCAGCTTTATGTGTTCCGACTTTTCTACAGGGACACCAGACGGGGTTTGGAGGTAATGAGCTAAACGCCGTTTATCTACGTGTTGACTAGCAAGATTCTGATAATCTCATCTTTGATACTAGGACTAAGTGTTGGTATTTCTTACGCTAAAGCAATCTGCAAACAAGGTACACACGTAGATCTATGGCGGTACTACGGGAATGCGCCTTGCTCTTGTTTTGTGGTTAACAGAAAGCGAAATTGTCACCTTGTCCCTAGTAGCATGCAAAGAAAGGCACTTATCGATTGCACTGGAGCGGGTCTAAAATATGACGTCACACTTGGATGCTGCCTAAGCTCGGGTTTTTTCTCCGCCTAATAATAAGTCTAGTTCTCGGAGTTAATTCCTAACTACCCTATCTCCACTATCTCCAGCTTAGTGCGACACCTTTCCAACCTTTTTACACTAAACTCGCTCCTAGGTGGAGCAGCGTTCGGAGTTAACATCGTTGAATAGCTTTTAACGAGATTAGAAACACCGAGTAGCGTAATATTAACGTTAGGACTTGACAGAACCAGTAGTCATAAATCGAGACTCAGCGAAAGGTTTAAATTGTCATGGGCACAGCCAACTTCAGTGACCATGCAAGTTTCTGGACCACTCAAGAATATCCTAGCAGCTATCAATGCTTCTTGCCGAACTACCAATCTTCGCCAGTTCGGTGTTTACAGCTTCCTGCCTAGATATATAACAGAAGCCGACCAAGTATGTGTAGGTGAGAACTAAATTTGAGTTTAATATCGGAATTCTTTAGATGATTAATTGATTGATTACTGTAGAGCTCAAGTAGCTCGACAGCTTCTATTCCACCTACTAGCTACAGGAATTTTTTTCTATTCCGCCTATTCTCAGATATTAGCTCCACTGGGTGAGCTTTCGAGTGCGTACTTACTTACTGAGTAACAAGCTCAAGCTCAAGCTCAAGCTTCAACAATAATTGAGCCCCACCAACGAGTAGAAATCCTCCGCGATAGTATGTAAAACAATACAATTATATTCTATGGGGTGGCTATTCAGTTATTCCAGGGAAACCAGGGTGACAAACCCCCTACAGCCCCATCTAATGCCGTCTTCTTTAGAATTTCGGCATTGCCTTTTTCGCTTGTTCTTCCGTTCCCGCGAAGTTTTTATTAGAGACCCTACCTAGATACCTATGCACATCGCTTAACCCACATTGCAAGCTTAGTAACGCCACAATCAAAGCCTTCAATATATGCTATGTACTATTTATTGACGTCGTTGCTTAACCACTAAAAAGCATGTTCGCGTTGGGGCCATATGCTAGTCCGCTGCGTGGACTGATCCTCGGTAGGCTGCATGGCTACTAGTTATGCCGGTTCGCTTATTGGGCCACCCTAACGCACGTCCCTATCCCACAGTCTGATATCACTTTCTTTTCCAAAGCACTGTCCATTCGATATTGTTCTTGCTATTGCTAAGACTCATTCCTCAAGCCGAGAGTGGCAGATCGCGCAAGGACTGGTATAATGGCTGGCCGGGAACAGTCGCAACGATGCGCGGAGCAGCACCAGTACGGTTGATAGGAAGATAATTCTCATGGTACTCTAATCTATCATTTGCTGATACGTAATTATCTATTAGTCCCCCTGTAAGTGATTCTATCGTCTCCGCACAAGATACTAAAACTCGACATTCCTAACAAGTAGCCTTAACTCTCCCTCAGTAGGTATCGTGAACCTGAGTTAAAAGGGCAATTTTTGCAGATCGGGGTTGTTATTACTCTTCCGAGATCATCATTGCACAAACGAATGCTGCTTTTGACCACTTGCTTCTTTGAGTTGGGCTCCGGCCCGTAAAAGGTCTAAGTGCACCAATATGACATAACGTTCCGGCCTCCATGTCACGTATAAGTATTAGGGATGAAGAATTTTATCAAATGTATCTTGCCATTCAGCTACTTCCAGTAGAAATGGACCACAAACGAATGAGAGAGGCAGTGTGGCTGCTCATTCCTCCCAGCGCATTGTGCACTATCATATCTCTTGGCTTTTACATTGGCTATCGTTTCAAATGTCTGCTTTCTGCACAAGCTGCTGTCAACTTGGGAAAGCCTGTTGCTCAAGCTGGAAAGGCTCAGTCTCTTGTATTGGCTTGGATTTTTTTCGCTGCTGAACTGCTGGCTCTGAGTGAGTTTGACATCTTGCTTCATCTTTCGAAACGCCTACTTATTAGTTTTCATAGTCCCAGATGCGTTGCCATATCTTCTTCGAGCAATAGCGTTGCGCTTGCCAGACAGGACAAAGCCTGTCCTCGTGGGAGATAATGTCCCAAATGTCGACGTCCTCATCACTTGCTGCCGAGAGGATCTCGACGTTATTATGGACACTACACGGGCTGCTTGCGCGCTTGGTACGTTTCCTTGTGCGAGGGCATTTTGTAGTCTTTGATTCTAACTATACTCTCAGACTATCCAAGAGATAGGTTCCGTGTTTTTGTGTGTGACGATGGCGCGTCCACGGAGGTAAAAAATGCCGTAAATTCTCTCTACCAGACTTATCCAAACGTGTACTACACCTCCCGCATCAAGGATCCTCTTATCAAAGATTGTGAGTCAAAAACAGAAGTCATTCCATGACACCTTTCTTAAGTGCACTGAAAGCGCGTGAGTTGCGGAAATTTCTAATTCGCTTTGTCTTTTTTAGATAAGGCAGGCAATCTAAACCACGCCCTCCGCCACTCTCGAGAATTGCCATTCCCTTCAGGTCGAAACATGAACTTAGAAAAGACGAGATTCGGATCCATCAGTAAAGCATCATCAAAGGAAGATCTTGTTTGGGAGATGACTGACACATGGATCCCGCTTCAACCAAACCAGGCTCATCTCCGCGAGATATCTCCAAAGCCCAGCGTGTACAGCCTGGCCTCAGAATCTGCTACTGACTCGTCATCCACGACCTTGGCTCCTAAATTCTTACCTTCAGAGTTTGTGGCCGGGCTGGACGCAGACATGATTGCTGAACCTCATTGGCTAAGGACAATGATGCCACATCTGATGGACGACCCAGATGTGGCGTTGGCATGCCCCCCACAGACATTTTACGATATACCCGATAACGACCCATTGACACAAACTATGGATCAGTTTGCTGGAACCACAGAACTTGTTAACGATGCCGTTGGCCATGCTGACTGTTTGGGTTCTGGGTATGTTGCGCGACGCTCTGCACTCGATAGTATTGGGGGCTTTCCTGTCGAGTCACTGTCAGAAGACGTATGCTGCTCAGCAACACTTCTAGGAGCTGGGTGGAAAACAGCATTTGTTGAATGCCCGCTTCAGTATGGCTCAGTTCCGGATTCCTTTGTCGCCCACATTAAGCAACGCACACGTTGGTTTGTCGGACATATACAAACAGCCGTATTGTTTCGCCTTCGTCTATTCGGGAATCGTGGCAGACGACTGACACCTGCTCAAAGACTTGCTGGACTCGTTTTCGATTTGCGACAAATCATCCAGATACCCCTTTGTTTCAACTATATTCTTGTTCCTTTTTCTCTAATGTCAGGATACTCTCTCGTTATCTGGCGGGAAGATTACGAGTTGAGATGGCTGATCCGTACTGTTGTTATATTTCTGGTCTGCCGCTGGTTTCATCAGGGAATTGTGGGTATCGTCTTTTACTTGGGACGTGGTTGGTATGATGTGCGATTGCCTTCATATGATGCCGAGCTAGAACAGTGGATGGCGCCATGTAAGTCTCCCTCTTTTCGAAAGGTGATGTTGCATTCTCACAATGATCAGACATTTTTATGGCTTGGCTTCGATCCTTTATATTACCGAAGCGACTTGGGGGTGTCACAGCTGGCTTCACCGCATCTGGAAGTGTTCACAGTGACCTTCAAGAGCGAGATGCACTTCGCCGCGCGCCGCTTATGCGCCGCATTCGTATCACAATTCTCCATCACTGGGTCTGGATTCATGTGTTACTGATCACTGCATGTGTTGTAGGCGTTAGCTTGGTCTGCTTTCGCGCCGTCGGATACGAACATGTTCCTAATATAGCTCCTCGACCGTCCCTCTCTAACACCACTGATCAGATGGTATACCTAATGACACGGATCGGGTGGCCTCCTCTTCTCTGGTTTCAATACGTCTGCTCTGCGTTGGTGCCTATTACATACATGTTCAACCCACCAACAACTCCACCTCGGGAAACGCTGCTTGTCCGGGATGAGTCAACACAGCTAGCCTACCCACAACCAGATGCTAGGGTGGTTAAAAAAGACTCTGGAATCGCTTGGCGATATCTACGCTCCGGACTGGCCATCATATATACTGGAGCTCTGCTAGTTTTGAGCGAAGTATTGTTGTAGGTGAAAATAGTTGCTCTAATAATTCTTAACCTGAAGAGAGGATATTTGTACTTGGAAGAGCTTGACAGTAAAGCCTGACATGTTTTCATTCTTCTAGAATCTCATTTTCAGTTTCATATGTATCTATTCATCCTTTCACCTAGCCAGTAGACTTGTTGAGTAATATCTAGAGAAGGAAAGGTGTCAATTCTACTTCTTCCTTCGATACGGTGATGCTAGTCCTCCACTTAGTCTTCCACCCTGCACATTCCAATCCGCTGCGCTCGCCGCCCCAGCCCTATCTTCTGATACATTGTAGCCGCCAAAGTTCCTTTCTTTAAAATCACTCCAACGCTCGCGAAGTGTCTTTTTATCGCGGTCAGCTCGGCGCTGAGCATCCAAGTCGACAAATTCAGAATTGAGGACTGCCGCAACGGTTCTTGCGGGTGCGCCAGTGTCGTGTTGATCGGTAGGCTTACGCCGCGACGTGGGCGAAGCGAATTGGCCATTATGGTATTTCGGTGGTTGTGCTGATGGCTCAGAGTCGTAGTAAATGGGTGGTGTGTCGTCGGAATCGATGTTGTTTCTTTTAACGTTGGTATCGGCATCAGTTGAAGCTGACTTTTCAATGCCCTGAATGTGGTCCGGTTTGGTGCACATGTTATCCCGAGAAGATATTACTACGAAGTGGCTCTTAGGTTCTCAGTCTTGAATATGCAATGATAGTAGCTTTGTGCATAGCAATTGTAGCTGAAGTTCAAGAATAGCCAATGCTTTGGTAAGAACAAAAGTGACGTAGGGCGGGGTAATTTGTTATACGAATACCACTACACATGCGCCTAGGTGGCGCAGCAAGGTTACCATTCCCACAATGACATCCCTGAAGTACCGTACTTCCCATACGTTAGCTTCATAGTATTTACCATTTTATTGTTTTATCAACCGAATAGGTTGCGAGATGGCAGTGCAAATCGAATATCTTCGGTTCAGGCTCGAATATAAAACATATCGAGGTTGGTTAATGGTATATTAGATGATTTCTCTTAAAATACAAACGTCGCAGCCCTTGTAGTAAGCCCAGCAAGTATGGCTGAGCTGGTTGTGAACATACAAAATCTGGTGAAGGGCTCATTAACCAAGTTATGCCAAAGGCTGTGCATAACCCTCACTCCCACGTAAGCGCAGGCAGCAAGGTAAGTGTATGCATCGTTGTCGCCAATTAGCGCTAGGATGATAGCTACAGAATAAAAGACTTGCGGCTGCTCATGTAGATTGTTGTAGTTGTCGGCCATGCGGTGCACCTCAACAGGAATTTTGGTATGCTTGTCTTCCTTGACTTTCTTCTCATCAAAGCTGACATTGTACTTGTAAATGGTAGGAATACGGGTGGCATACATCCAAACCTGTTTGTTATCAGTAAAATCAAAGTAACAAGCATAAAATCAAACTTACCTCCTGCACGAAAGTCCATCCTGCTAGCGCTATGACTGGCCGAAGAAGCTGTGTGGCCAAGGCCAATGATAGAAGCCATGGCAGTTACAACTAGTTGAAATCGAAGCTTTTGGGTGGTAATTGGGAGGTGAAAATGGTAATTCAAGTTGGAATTTGCAAAGAGGGAGATTCAATCTGTGAGACATGAGTTTATATGAGCGTCAGTGAAAGCTCTAGCTTATATTTACAGTTTTTTTTTTTCGGTAATGTAGTTAACAATCCTAGCTAAGGTCTATGCATATCCTAGCCGCGCAAACACTAAAGCGCTAGTACCCCGCAGCTGCGACTATCACAACGCTCAGCCTCATAGCCTGTTCGCTTTCACGACTCACAATTTAGTGCGCTATCACGCACGTCAAAGTTATTGGATATTGCAATCGCTATTGCGGAAGCATGTTAGGCTTCTTCTTTGTTCTAGCTGTAGAGCATGGACTATTCAGGAAGGAGCATTGTCAGCCAATCCTAACTTTCTTCACCGATATCCTGCACGATACCATCACCAGCAAGATCATCCCTGAAGCGGGTCGGCCACATATCCTAGGGGTCTTGGCTGACCAAACTCCGGTCAACCGCCGAGCTTACAAATCACATTATTGTGTTACTTCTTCTATCGTGATCAAGTTTGCTTAAAACATAATTATCGAAATGCGCGATATCACTTTCGGCGTTTACGTCTCCCAAATCTCCGTGCTTATAAATGTTTGGGTAGCAGCTAGATATTCATACTACGCTAGACTGAAGATCTTTGATGATAACTAATGACAATCGCATTAACTACTCAAAAATCTAAACACAAATTTATTTCACTAGTTATCTATCTACTTCATTTGGACGCGTAACCCGCCGGCACCAACTACTCCACCCCTTACATGTGTAGTATTCATGCATCTTCATACAGACGTAGTTAACTACTTTCTGTATTGATATCGATCACTTCCTGGAACATAATAGCACCTATGAAAAGAAGTTGGTTTTGCTAGGGGCCCGCGGTTGACTCCGTCTCAGCCAAAGCTAGATGAGTTGTACCAGCTCCCTGATTAAAAAATAATTTATTAGCGCAGTCGGAGCTCGGATTGAAAAAAACAAGCAGCCCTTAATGCTTATACCACCTGTTTCGCCCACCAACTTTCAACCAAAGACGAAGTAGTATGTCACGATTATCATTGAAATTTCAACGACAGCTATAGCCCGGCTGTATGCTCGGACATCCATTAATTGTACTAAAGACATCAAGTCATGGATATGTCTTACGCTACAAAGAGGTTTTCCTAGGATGACTATGATGCTCTCCCGAGCTCACGCCGCCAACATGATGTTGAGTTCTTTGCCGCAGCCACCGCTGCTGCTACTATCCTGATATCCGTCGTTCCTGCGGAGACTGTCATCACATATCGAACAGATCCTGTTGTTTCAAGATATAATGAGAGCGATCAAGCCACAAAACATATGTCACGTATGCGAACTGAGGTTCTCAAATAAACCTAAAGAGACACTGCAATCGCAGCAACGGCCATGAGCAGCCCTCCATTGGATCAAGAACAAGATATCAGCTGTGGAAAATTTTCATGATGGTGTGGATGATGATAAGCATGAGCAGTATTTGACATTTGTCAGCTCAGATCACCACTTGTTTCGGCATTGCTGACAATTAGCCACTTACTTGGGCAAACGTCTCTTATGAACCTGAAAAAATAGTCCTTATAACTAGCCATTCAATTCTTAAGCAACAAGCAATCACTCCACCAACATTCCAGCTGTGAAGATTTCGAAAAAGAAAACAGCAGTCTCAGCTTCGTGTTTCTGCCACGGTCCAACTATGTCACCGAAACTCCATCTCTACCACAGCCCTGGCTCTTGCTCCTTAGCCATTCACATTGCCCTAAATTCCGCATCGCTTAAATTCGATGCCACAATCATCGATGCTACACAGGGCTTCCCCGTATCTCAACTGCATCTCAATCCCAAGGGACGCGTTCCGATTCTAGAAATCGATGGCCAACTGATCACCGAGACACCTGCTATCCTTACTACCATCTCTGCACTGACTCCAGAGAAGAATTTGCTCGGAGAAGGTTTGATAGATCAGGCAAGGGCGCACGAGTGGCTGACGTGGCTGTCCGGAACAATGCATGGCCAGGCCTTCGCATGCGTATTTCGACCTGCACGCTTCGTCAAAAATGAGGCAATGCACAATGCTCTATGCGAATCTGGCAGAGACCAGGTCAAAGAGTGCTTTGAGTATGTCGAGGGAAAGTTGGAGGGTAGGGACTGGGCGGTCGGACCCAACTTCACGGTTGTGGATGCGTATCTGCTTGTATTCTACCGGTGGGGCAATAAGCTGAATATGCAAATGCGGGATAACTATCCAAACTATGCAAGGTTGGCAGATGCTATTACGGGGAGGTGGGATGTGAAGAAGACTATCGCGAGTGAAGGTATCAGTGCGCTGAACGAATGAATGAATTGAGCAAGGGCGGGGAAACAACATAGATATGGTGCCAACACTATGATCAACGTTCGTTTTCCTCTTTCAAGGACATTGTACAATGTAGTGTCTGGAAGCTTCTCGCCACGTGGCCCGGGCGTTGTATCATTTCTGCTCACCACATGCATTAAAATCTACATTTGATGTACATGAAACCACAGCAGCCACATGATATTACTATTATCAGTGAACGTTACGCCACAAACCACAGTCACAGCAGTGAGAAGATGACTCGCGTCTGAAGCCCTTACAACTCATCCTCATCGCTAGCAGAACCATGCCAGAATCTACAGTCATGAATATCCTGAAAGTCCCAACCAGGCTCCGGCGGAGTGTCTTCGCCGTCAGTGTCTGCGTCTTCGTCCGAGTCATACATGCTGTGGACAAAACGATTGATTCCCATGCGGTCGAGGGCTTCTACGTTGCTGACTGGTTCACTCTCGAACCTAGCGTGTTGTGGGAGAATGGAGTCCTCGACCTGGATAGATAAATGGTAAGCAAATTTCTAACTGCTAACTCCTACACACATACATACCTCTTCTAGGACCTCCAGCAGACTCTCTTCCCATTCTGGACCGAGCAATGGGTTCTCCCGCGCCTCCAATCCAGGCGTGATGTCGCACGCGATAAGTTGATGACAAGGAGGGCCTAGAGCGTTCACCCAGTGCCCACGGTACGTCCAGGTGACGGTGAGAGAGGCCTCATCCTGTTGAAAACTTCGAAAAACTGCTTTCAGAGTATCCATAGCTTCCTCCAAAACCGTTAATCGGATATTGCGTTGATACATGATGACGTGAAGCTTGAAGCCCTTTTTCTTCTTGATATCGATCAAAGCACTAAAGTCTTGCTTCAATAAGTCGCCACGAACTTGTGCTACTTCGTTCAAGGAATGATTGCATTTTGACGAGAGTTTGTGGTCCGGTGGGGGAGTGCGGTAGCGATCGATTTTACAGTGAACCGTCAAACTCGTGATCAAATCCACGGTAGAAAGACCGAGATGAAAACCGTCTTCTTTCAAAACGGGCCGAATGCGATTTGATTGGCACTGCAAGAGATTCTCAGTGCAGAGTGACGAGTAGAATGAGATACCAACCTCATGTGCAGTGAGAACGCCGACATAGTCTGAAGACAGATAATGCGGCAGAAGAGATTTGTCAAACATCTTTCCGAGGTCTTCACGGTTGACTCGGATTATGAACTGTGCAATATCTATCAGACTTGGAAACATCGCTATCGTATCCGGTGTGCAGTAGGGGCATGTAAAGGTGTAATGCTGCATAATATGCGAGCGTGCCGTCAGGTGGGGGGATGTTCTGTCGGCATCAAAGTTCCACAGATGCTTGTAGACCATGTCTCGGACCTCTCGCGGTAAGCGGATTTGCAGCTGCATCGCAAAGTTCCAATTCCAGGCCTTGCAATATGGAATTATAGTGCGGTTGATGACGGTGTTGTTCAGCCAGTCTCTGAACTGCCCGTTCAACATCAAGCGCTTCGTGACAAGGCATCGCCTTTGTTCTTCAAGCCGCTTTTCTTCCTTATCAATGTCTTGTTCTCTGTCTAGGATTAGCTGCAATCGCCCTTGTTAATAACTTAAGATGGGTGAATACGTACGCTTGTGAGAACTCGATGTTTCTGAGTCGTGCCCTGGATGCAGATTAGAAGTAGTTCACACTAGTGTACGAGTGGCCGTGCATGAACGGGCGTACCTGAGCAGCTTCTCTCGAGCCTTATTCAGCTCATTACGTGTGGAGGAATCGGATGAGGTCGGCATGACTGTAGTAACAGCCTCAACCACGCAGATGGTAGGTTGGGCGAGGAAAAGTCTGAGGTGGCAGTTGGTAAGTAGGCGAAGGTGTTTGCTGCCCGTGTTTGCATTTGCCTTTCAGAGCAGGGTGGAGGCGTACCTGCCTTCCTGCATACAGCTATACCTCATTCGGCTTGGTACCTTCACGTATGACGCCAGGGTGTCGCGTAGTCATGCGACCTCTTTCTATGATTAGTAGAAATGTTAACGAAGACAATGTAATGCAAGCATGGAAACTTGCTGAGGAGGGTCACATTGCATGTCTTCTAGATGGTTGCATGGGATAAATATCTAGAGATGACAGAAAGGTAACTAGCATAGTTAGTATAGTTAGTAGCAATTTATAAGGTATGTTCAGACCGAAAAATTTATGAATCTCGAGCTAGACCCAAATCAGCATGACAGGCTACTGTACACCTTCACAACGACAGCCGCTGGTGAAACTGTAAAAGATCCACTTTTAATAAGGTGACTGGCGTGATAGCATTCTGGGCTATTTAATTGTCAGTCATGCCATTTCGACAGTCTTTATTGATCGATGACTTCAGTGCATAGAACCTAGAATTACACCTAACTAGATTGAAATTCAGCACCGTTCAATACTTGCTATTCCTTAAATGATTCCATTTATTGATGTCACAACTACGCCGAAAGCTCAATTATGCTGCTCTATTTGCCCGTACATTACTCGCGCCCACTCGTGAAAAGGAATGGGCGGATCAACTTCCTTGCGCGTTAAGTACTTCAGCCAATTCTCGGACATATGCCTTCTTATGTATACCATTCTGTATTTGACATGCCATCTCGTTGGAAGATCGAACGTATACTGGAGTTCTTCCAATGTACGCATCCTTGTTTCAGGAACGAAGAGATACACCAATACGAACGCCACCAGGTTCAAGCCCGCAAAGATAGCGAAAGCACTTGTCGGACCGATTGAGTTGAGCACAAAAGGAAAAACAAGGACGAGAATGCCGGCCCCAAGGAGATTAATGGCAACAGACACAGCCATTCCAGCTTCTCTCGAAACCAATGGAAATACTTCTGCAGATATCGAGAAAGGAGACGTTCCCGCAGTTGGCGCGTAAAAGGCGACGAAGATGATAGCGAAGATACTAACCATGGGCACGCGGATGGACTGATCTTGTATCTTGAACAGGAAGCCAAAGACCAATATTGACCAAGCCATGTTTGGAAGGCCTAGGCAAAGAAGGTTTGACCGTCCCACCTTATCGGATAACCAGTATGCTGGAAGTCCAAAAATGTAGTTTGCGGCACCGAATGCCAGGCCAATGACAGCGGCTGTCTCGTGGCTGTTGGTTTCAACAGAGTTGTTCCAAATTATCGTGCCTAGAAAAGCAATCGTGTTGACACCTGTAAACTGTTGAGTGATCATAGATACTGAGGCGCATAGCAAGGCCCTCCGACATCTCTTGTTTTGCCACAGTTCTATCAGCCTCTTGTAGTATCCCGTTACACCAATGTGGTATGAGTACGGATTGCCCTTCTTCTTGGCACGCTGGATTCCTATCTCGAAATTTAAACTCGAGATATCGCTCCATGTTCTTTTGATGTGACTGGATTCCGAATCGATATTCGTGCTATTGCCTTGTAACTGCGGACGTGACTGGTGACTAATCCTTGGTATATTCTGCACCTCTGCGACTGCGATATTATTATCTAGGGAACATCGAGGCGACTGAGTCAGCGACGTAGTGACTTGGGTTCTGGGAACTTCAAGCTGCGCATGGTTTGAAGCCGATAGAGGCATTTGTCCCAATGAGGTCCTGGTATCGTTCTCCAAGCGTTCTGCCAAGTTACCATATTCGTTTGAATCGCCATTTAACATGCGGCTTTCGAAGTCAAGCTGGGCATGCGCGTACATAAAGTCACGGCTAGCCAATAATGGTGTGGTCTGAATCTGTTCAAAAGCCTGTAGGGCTTTCCGGTATCTGCCGTGCTTCATGAGATATCGTGGAGATTCGGGCATTAGATAAATCATGACAAGTAAAGGGATTGTTGGAATGAGGACTGTGCTAGTGAGGATACGCCACGCAGAGCTGGGGTTCTTGACATAAATCACAATCAACAAGTTGACGAGGAACCCAAGGAAAATACCTGTCTGATCAGTTTTTTATATCCGCCAATAAGTGAGATGAGGAGACCTACCCGCTGCATCGGCTAGCTGCCAATTTGCCAAAATCGCTCCACGGATGTGCTCCGGTGCGAGCTCCGCTGAGTAAATAGGAACTGAGGGTAAATTAGGATGTGGTTGAGAGGTGATATCAGGGTCATACTAATCAGGACTTACTGATGGATGCTTTTGCACCTAAAGCCATACCATTGATAGCTCGGCAGGCTGCAAGCTGACCGACACTATGTGTGGCAGTTGCACCAATAGTTGATGCTATCGTAATGGCGCAAGATAACATAACGCTCCCACGTCTCCCCAGGAAGTTCTCTTGCAATGGATCCGCAACTAAGGTGCCGAACAAGCCGGCAGAAAACAACGGCATCGCGTTCAGCATGCCAAACATCCACAGATCGGATGAGGGGCAGTAGATCTTCGCAATACATAGGTTAAATTCTTGTGGCATGCCGTAGGCTGTGCCATTATTGGTGCTTTGTGTCCATCCTTGTATCATCCCGCCAAGGCTTGCTGTCATGATAGTCGCACGGAAAAACTTGGATTGTTTCCAGAATCCGGTGTTGCTGTCTTTTTCGTTCGCTATTAGTACTTTCTCTCGATCAGTGAGCTCAGTGTCATATCTGCTCATGGCTTCATGCTTGTCGCGCGCTAAGCGCGCACCGAATCGGAGAAGCTCATATCGGTCTTTGAGATCTGCTAAAACGGCAAATTGCCAGACATATTCTTCCAGCTCGGTGCGGTTGGTCCCTGACTGTACCCCAATATCATCAAACGTCAAAAAAGGATTGTCGATGCTGTGACCAAGTCAGCTTAGCGTAAACTCTACCAAATTTATACGGACGTTTGTCTTGCATCTGACGGGCGCACCTGATTGACCTCCAATTTTCGACTGGCAATTCCATTCTTCTTCTTCATTTTTGTCTCTGCTCTAAGTGCTTGAACTTCGTTTGAGCAGTATTTCAAACTCGAACGGTACAGTGTTTGACTCTGTATGCCCTCAGCTTCAGCCGAATTTGAGATGACATTATATGTGGTCGTGTAAAACAGATTCGGGACACAAGGCAGACTGAAGTGCTTGACCTAGGATGGATTTGTATCAGGCTCAAGCCACCATGCATGTGTCTGCTGCGAGCTTCCCTTTTCAATTCTACAAAGTGAGGCGGAGTAAAGGCTAAGTAGTCTCAGCTGCATCGGCCTCCCTTCATTGGCTGCGTTCTATTCTTATTGCCTGTATAGCTTCCATCATCAGGTTCTATGGTATTAGGCATACACATTGCCTAGAGTGAGTGGACGAGCGAAGTCGTGCGCCTGATGGCCGCTTCGGGATCGCGCTAATCCCCCACATTCTGGAATGACGGCCCGCCATTACATCATAATGCATCCATCTTTGAGTGTTGTTTCACGATGTTCTTCTGCGCTGTCTGGCTCACAAGACTCTAATAATGGCCTGAAAAAGATACAGTGATTGATGCGAACAGTGGCAACTTGAGGCAGCCAAGGAGACGCTGCACTCTTACGTAGGGCACTCTTATGAGTGCGTGCAAGCTGATCGGGGCCACGGGACCCCGCAAAACGCCATTGCGCAAAGGCTGGGAATTCAGCCATGGATTTCGACCAGTGATCATGGGCCAAGCCTGATCCTCCAGTTTTATTGACCGAGGACAACTGTCGGGTCTGCACCAACCTTACAGGTGCGGCCCCCATCATCGATCTGCAAGGTTACTCCCTACTTGTTCCCGCTGGCTGGCACAACCCGACTTGACCTTCCTTTCAAACACCCTCTCTAAGACCTTGCGCGATATGGAACGATGTGCTCTCGTCGAATTCTGTGCACATATTAACTCAGCCGGCACCGATTTCTTTACCTTTACGTCCTGACACCTAACTAGTCGCGGCAGCCTATTCTTCGGCCGGTCGCTGACCACGACGGCTTGACGCGCCGTACACAGCCGCATTGAAAAACTAGTGTCTCATAGAGGGATATTTTTGATGTACGCACGTGGATTCATGGGCAGTAGAGACACGCGCCCTGATATCTTTACATAATCTAGTTGCCTGGATCGAAGCTGACCTTTCAATTATCCATTATCCGGCAGACATTAGTAGCAAGTCTTAGCAACCATAGCAAAATGGCCGAACCCGTATCTAGTATTATCACTATCGCATCTTTGGGACTTGCTGTTATTAAAGGATGCGCCAATTACATCGAAGCAGTGCGGAAAGTGGACAGGTTGGTGGACCGACTCCTCGAGGAGATTACAAGGCTGCACGAGATGGTTCGCCATATCAAGTTGACGTACCACAAGGTTGGGCCAGATGAGAGCAGTGAGCTTTCGATGTTAGTGCGCGACAAGATCAACCTATGTCGCACCCGTTTACGCGAAATAAAACCAAAGGTTGTGTACCTTGCGTCTCAAAGCTCGGAGACGGTCATGGAAAAAGCTATTTTGAAAACAAAGTTCGACGAAGTAACCAAGGATATAGAGTTTGCTGTTCAGGACATCAACAACTACATGGCAGACATCAATATATTGCTCAACTGCTGGAGATTGTGAGTTTAAATTGTTCTAACATAAGCACTACTGACATGGAACAGTGAGGTTGCGCACTCCAATCGCCGCAATTCTGAAGCCTCCTATCGCTATACTTCGGAAGCGCCGTTTCCGTGCGTCTCGGAAGCTATGCAATCAGTAAGTTGGTGTTCGTCTCTCTAGCTTTGTCTCTAAAAGGCGCTGACCATCAATAGCAACCGAGTCCTTGTCAATCTCGAGTCTCATCGATTTCGCATGCAAGCAGCATTGCAGCGGACAACCTTGCTACAGTAGTACGCACAAGCTCCGTGACTGAATCTGAGGTCCATCGTCCCATCCTACGATTCTCCCAATCGCCATTCCACGATACCGAGAGCACAACATCAGCCCCAAGCTCTATCACATCAACAAAAGACGAAGAATGGCAGATCTTCCATTTCAAAATCTCGAAATGCAGGGATGATGAGTCCCTCGTTGCGGAGATTCGGTCAATGCTTGAACAGGCTGCAGATTTTGCTGCACTTGCGAATACCCCAGGAGAGTGCCGACGAACGCCTTTACATATTGCAGCTCAACGTGGACTCGTCCGAGTAGCACGTGTGTTGCTTGATTTCGGTGCCGATATTAATGCCAAAGATACAGAGCCCTCTACAGTGCTTGATCACGCTGTCGCAAATAAGCAAAGTGGCTTTGTGGCATTTCTGCTGCAGAATGGCGTCGACGAAACAGCAATACTTGAGCGAAATATGATGGCGTTTAGGGAAGCAAAGCGCACCATAGAATTCCAGAGTGTTCGAAGAGACAGTGCCACTAGTAGAGAAAGCCGCAGATTCAGTTTCATCAGAAGAAGACAGCAATCAACATGACATTCCATCCAAGAATCATCCAGTAGCCTTTCCGCTGTGACGTGAGCAGATCACACCCTGAATTTCGAAGATGCAGTGGGCCTGAGCTCAATACGCAACATCCTGGGCTGTGCAAGAGGGCTTGCATGGAGCTGGGTCGTTCACCGGTCGCTAAGCCCCCGCCCTTGGCATCGTTGTGCCGGTGCCACATGTTCGCATTGTAGGAATCACAAGGCACTGCTTGCCTCACTTTTCGGTATGCTCGGGCAGTTTGTGTTAGCCACGCATTTGTAATTTCATCTAGCAATCTTGCAGCTGTGCGGTGCAACATGTAACATCCATGTACCAGGGCTATCTCAATCAGCGCTATAATCGAAGAGTGACTGTTTACAAATATATCAGGAAAACATCTTGAAGCCTCGAATTCGTAAAAACAAGAAAGTACAAGGAAAAAAGCTGAAAAAAGTGCCTAAGTAAAGGTGAGGAGCAGTTGCGATGAATACGAACGCCTACATAAAAGCGCCATGCCCAGAAAGGCGAAATTACATAATTTGATTGGGACTGACTCAAGATGAGATTCAGAAACAGAGACAACAGTAACCAGAGGGCTTGAAAAGCAAATCATGAATCAGAATAGAGGATGGGTATACGAGAGACCAGGTAGGGTTCATTTAATGATTGTGCAACGTAATGATCAATCTTCATTGGTTTTAAGGGTAACAGAGTAACGGTAGATATTGAATCAGAGAAGAGAATTCTAATATCACTGCAAGACCTCATTATGGCTCTTCATCTCTCTGCTTTCATCTCTCGTTATACGGGATTTTCATGTATTTACAACTAATGGAATGAAACATCACACGAAAGAGTAAAGCACTTGCCACTGACTAGGATAGCAATTGTGATCAAAGCTACCGAGCTCTGCGAAACAACTATTTGCAAAACCAAGCCCCACTTATAATCAACACAACAAAGGGACTGTGTGAGGAAAGCTAATTCCCTTAAACACGAGTC
The DNA here is from genome assembly GCA_020744315.1 of Curvularia eragrostidis. Classification (NCBI taxonomy): domain Eukaryota; kingdom Fungi; phylum Ascomycota; class Dothideomycetes; order Pleosporales; family Pleosporaceae; genus Curvularia; species Curvularia eragrostidis. The sequence continues at coordinate 154,077 of JAIRCK010000024.1, read as the reverse complement.
TGCTCAACATGTGGAGTCTTCTCAGAACCAAGGTTGTCAAGGTGTTCGTTTTGGACACCCTTCTCAATAGCGTGCATGTCCACATGGGGGACAGCATCATCGCCGTCAAAAATGCGCGAGATCTCCTCAAGGGTGGGTCCCTAAAGTGCAAAGTTAGTAACAGTTTCATATGATGAGAGCCACGTATGCATACCTTGGTTTCAGGATAGACAAAGTAAACGAAGACAAGCTCGACGGCGATCCAAAGAGTGTAGAAGAGCGCCAAGTTCCAGTGCTTAGGAAGATTATCCCAGGCGACAGGGTTGGTCTGGCCGCCCATAGCAAGAATTGCCTGAACAGTAATGTTCATGATCATAAGACCCTTGGCACGCAGGGCGTATGGCAAAATCTCGAGAGCATAGGCCACAAGTAGACCGGACCAGGCGAAGGCGTAGCAGACGCCAAAGAGCCACACAAAGGGAATCTGTGCATATCCGGCACCCTTGTTTGTCTCGTTGGAGTTTTCGTATACGGCGCAAGTGATTGTCCAGCACATAAAACAGACCATCATACCCACGGTTGCGCCAAGGAAAAGGGGACGACGTCCAACCTTGTCAATCAAGGTAGCTGCGTATGTGGAAACAAGCAAGGCGAGGATACGTTCACCGCCAGTCAACTACAATGTAAATTAGCAAGTGTTTTGAAAATTTTGGGCAGGTAAACTTGCACCCATCTTTTGATCTTGGCTCTTAATTCCAGCTCCTTCGTACACCAAGTTGATGTAGTTGGAGAAGAGTGCATTGCCGGAATACTGGGAAATAACACCAAGCGAGATGAGAATGGCCAGCCTCCATCGGTTGCCCTTGGTCTTCAAGAAGTCCAGGTAGCTAGTGTTGCTGTTGGCATCGGCTTCCATTCGAATGGCCTCCCTCATTTCAGTGTATTCAAAGTTGACAGTTGCGTTGTCTCGATCACCCTCAGCATGGTAGTATGCAAGAGTGTCCAGAGCCTCCTCATATCGTTCCTTGGAGATCAACCAACGTGGGCCTTAACTTGATGTTAGTTTGAAACGCTAACAGATTTTTGAGACTATGGATAACTTACTTTCAGGGACCCACCAGATGAATGCAAGTTGGATAGCGGATGGCAGGCCCTGGAGAAGGGTAATAGATCGCCAGGACCAGTCGTTTGTTGCTTGAGACGTTCCCCACGCAATCCATGCGACGAACAGTGCACCCAAGTTCCAAAGACAGTTGTATACAGCCGTGAAGATACCGCGGTGCTGAGGGTGGCAAATCTCAGTGAGGAGGATGGGCGAGCACATTTGAGCGAAAGAGTTGCCGAATCCGAGAATAAAACGACCAGCCATGTAGATCTGCCAGTTGGTCGAAAAGGTTGAGACGAGAGCACCCGCGATCATGATCGTGCAGCCGACAGCAATTGGGATTTTGCGTCCAGTCCATTGGGTCAGGTAGGGGACCATGAAGAAGCTAACGATGGAGCCGATGTTGTACATGTTGTTCATTATACCGAGGCGGTTACCCGAGGGGTTGTCAAAGTACTCCGTCCAGCGAATCATCTGCTGCGAGGAGTTCATCATCATACTAAAAATTCGATTAGCTAGAAAGCAGACTGTAAAGACGAAGCGACCCACCCATCGTAACCAGTGGTGGCGGAGGCAACACAAAGAACTGCGCTGTGCCAGAACAACTTGCGCATATTCGGGTGCTTGTACCAAATCACCTTTTCAAATTCCGGTACATCTTCGAGGGCGTGGCTGTTGCCCTTTGGCGCGCCAACTCCCATACCGACCATGTTGGGCGAATGACTAGCTACGATGAATAGCTACAATATCTAAAAGCAATGAGAGTTAGCTGTGCACCGAATGTGCTCAGGGTCGTGAGAGTGGATGGGGATCTCCGTCCGGCCACCAGTACTTATATTTGACCCGCCATTACCAGAGATGACCCCGGGAGTGGATACCACTAGAACATTGAGATTATCCCTGACGGTTCAGCGGACATGGATGCCGTGTTGTGCAGACTGGTTACTTGATAGAGAAGCGGAGAGCGCCAGTAAGATCATACCAAGAAAAGCTCCATTAAGCCACCCGTGGGCACAAGGGCCGCGGCGCCGTAGCCGAGAACCTGCAAGTTGTCCTATCGAAGCTAACTTTTGGATCAGTGCTAACGTTTCCAACGTACCCTGTAGAACGGAGTAGCCCCGTGGGGCACCCTGGGATGTTCGAGAAGCCCACGTGCAAGGGCGGCTACATAGACCACCCAGAGGCACAATCAGAAATGCAGGGGTCCCGAACTGTACTCGGCCTCTTTTCAGTACTTCAATTGCATAATCAATCAGCAACGAGTTCGAAGAACAGTCTTTCATTTTGGCTGGTCTTGCGGAGACGCAGTCCACTGTCGCTTGCTTCAACATAGCTATAAACGGTGGGCTTGGTAGGCTACACGCAATCGGACTTTTGCCACCAGCAAATCACATGGAAAAGCCCAGCGACAAGATCGGAGTGCACGTCTTGCCTTGTTTTGCTGTTGTTCCGCTCATGCCCAGCCTGGAGGCTTGTCGCGCCGAGCCTCTTTTGAGTGTGGTCAAATTCTAATGACCACAGGCGACTCGTCCCGCGGATAATTTTGCTTGGCATCCGCCCATGTCTTCTCATGCTCAGTTGAGATTTCGATGGACCAACCGCATGCATGTATTGCAGCAAGTTCCTCTGTTTGAGAAAAGTCATAAGCTGCCAAGATGGATAAATGGATCTGAGTCCCGGAGACGGACTCTGGAGCTCGGGGATCCAGGACGGGGGGACACCATTAGCTGGAATTCGATAACTAGCTTTCCTTCTATGGAAAACCTCGGTCAGACCCAGGCGTTATGAGACTAAAGTCTGGATCGTTTTAAAATCTTTTCAATAGATCCTCATTTCCTCGACATGTTGGCCAGGTTTTCTCAACCGGCGTGGCACGAAGCTTGGGTAACGGCATGCATGTTGGGCCAAGACAGGTGCGCCGAACAACCACCGACAACGGCTGTCTACTGGGCGTGGCTGCCGCACCGTACAACGCTCGTCAGCGTAATGTGAAGTTAGATATTTTGGTCAGAGGCATAATATACGCGTACATACATGTACACATATTAGGACGAGGCTGAACCCGGGCGCCGAGCTGTTGGATTTAAGTTAATTGGTTTGTGGGGAAGCGAGGTCTCAGGTGGGGCCAGGCACTTTACACAGTCGCTAACTGCCGCAAAACCGCCCCTCTCATCTGTTAGCCGCATTGTTCTGACCTCTATCTTGACTTCCATGTCTTTTTGCGTCGATGTAAGTTGGAAATGTACCGGTGGTGAGATCTGCATGGCAAGACATCATTGCACCAAAGAAGCCTGGATGCTTGACCGGCTGAAGATGACTTGCCAACACAGACTAACTCTTGGACAACCTTGGCCTCACACAACTTTGCGCCAACTGCGCCGGAACCCCAAGACGCTGATTTAACCGAGCAAGATTCTTGAGGTCTTGGTACTGTCAGCCGCCGGATATGACCACCAGTCTGCGACAGAAGCTGATCCGCAGGGGCGGGACATCCTTATCGACCACTCGTTGCCGTGTGACGGGGAAGGGAAGCTGACAGGTCAGTAGTCACATGCCAATTTCACGCCAGCCATGCAGTCGATTTGCTCCAATGGAAGTAGCGCCGGCTGCATCCCTTTTCCTCATGGAGGGCTTCTGTAGGGTCATCGTCGTTATGTATCAAACGTTTCTAAGCGCCGAATTCAAGCGAAAGTCTTCTATGGTAGCTTTTGATCGTCCGTTCGCGCACGAGAGTGACGTGATGACAAGTGACTCCATCGTTTCCAGCATTTTTAACATGAAAAGATGTCAAGCGGATTCTCTCGGACTATAATCCCAAGATAGAAGCTACTAAAAGTATTTTATATAGTAAACGACGAGTGTTCAGTCATATGCCTCTCTTGCATATAGAGAGACAAAAGCAAGTTCATTAGATACGTCGCGCTTAGCCAGAGCACAACCAAGACCCACCCCTACGACATGAAGTAACGGTAATCCAGCAGCATGATCGTCCCGACACCTTGTCTTTGAAGTGGGGCTCTTTAAGCTTCTTGAGCTCTTGGTATTGAAATAAATTTCCCTCAGCCTTGCTTTCCTGTTGCAATACGAACCCCAGATCAGCCCGTCACGAACTAGCAGTGTCCGTATACGGCGGCTGGCCCTTGTATTCCTGGCGGAAATGCTAACCGCCGGATAGCAACCCGGCCTTCCATACTCCCAAGACGGGTTTATATTCTGTAAGTTTGATAATGTCTAGAATGGAATCAATTGTTGAATCGAGCTTTTTGTCAAATTTGACAGTATATGTGAGTGTGCATTGTTCAATACTTGATTCGGCTTTCAGCCCCATCTCCCCCGATGAACAATGACCAAGCATGCAATCACTGTCCCAGTCACCCCATTTCATTGAAAAAAAATCGAATTGTTTGCATGAGCAGGGAGAGTAGCAAATGCCCATGAAGTAGATGCTGGGATAATGCGAAAGGCCCATAATCCATCCTATCCGACCATGAGCATTGGCCATACCAGTATTTCCGTAGCGCCTCATAACTCTGAACAAACTACGCTTGTTGAAGACGCAATAATGCGACCCGACCATAAGCTTCCAGCATCGAATAGCGATCATAAGGATGGCTTTGCACATATGTCACGTGACTCGGTCATATTAACTTCCCTCAACCACCGCTTTGTATCCGTGAGATTGGCCGAGAATAGTGCTGACTGCTGGCAGGTGCTTATATTTATAAGGTTCCTTGAGAAATCAACCCTCATCCATAAGATGCGAATCTTTCTACACGTTTGCAGCACTCAGTTGATCACTTGCCATAATCGAGTTGAGCTGAATCCCCGAATGTTCTGCAAATGGAGACCAGGATACCTTGAAAGTCCCCTGCAAATGCGGGACGTACAGTATTACTCAGAACTCTATGGTTTTATAGTATTAATGTGTCCAGGGGCTTGAAACTACCAGTCCTTACTATCGTCTACACGAAACAATTACGCTAAGCAAGAGGAATTAGTTCCGAGTCTATCATCGTCATCGTCGTCGCTGAGTTCGCGGTATCTGAGAGCAATGTCACATACCAGAATCCAAGATTCACTCGATGAAGGTATACTAGAAGAGAGAGATGAACCACGCCGGTGTGGTGGGGCGCATTCGGCATCATGAACGAACGGATAGCCTAACACCCCGCACTCTCCCCACCGTGAAATGCGGGACAAAGGTGGGCAACATGTACAACTGCCGGGCATCAAATCAGATATCTCAGCAGCACTTGACTCCAGTATCGTACTTGTACGTCGTGCCCAGATAGAGCCAGCAGTAACATCTTCACCCTACTCTCGCAATCTGGTTAACATGGCACCAGACGCCCCCTCCTATCTATCGCCTTACCTATGGCTTTCCATCATAGTCGCAGTACCTTTCCTAGCCCTACTCCATGACATATGGACATGGAAACGAATGCCTCCAGGCCCAACGCCACTTCCCTTCCTCGGCAACAAGCTGCAACTCCCCAAGTCGAAGCCATGGATCCAGTTCCAGGAATGGTCAAAAACATACGGTCCCATCTTCACCATCTGGATCGGTCGTAAGCCCACAGTCGTCATATCGGATCCAAACATTGCCGTCGAATTGATGGAGAAGCGAAGCACTAAATACTCGTCCCGGCCGCGCATGGTGGCCATGGGCGAGATCCTTTGGGACAACGCAAGCATACTCGTGCAGCCCTACGGCAAGGAATGGAGTGTACGCAGAAAACTGCTTCATCAGGCTTTGACACCAAAGGCGTTGAGGCTGTATAAGCCTGTGCAAATGGCAGAGGCATCGCGATTGTGCTCGCAGTTGTTGGATAATCCGGCTAGCTGGGAGAAATTACTCGAGCGCTTTACATCCAGTATCGTGTTTTGTGTCACGTACGGTCACCGCATTGATTCGCTCAATGCTCAGGTTATTCGCCAACGGTTCAAGTTCATGCACGTGGCTGCTTCCCTCAACGTGCCTGGAAAATATCTCGTCGAGTCTTTCCCTGTCTTGAAGCACGTTCCTGATGCGCTGGCGCCTTGGAAAGCAGACATCAAGAGGCGCGGACGAGAAGAAGCAGCCGCCAACATGGGATTAGTTGACATGGTACGCTCGGATCTTGCTCAAGCAAAGGTTGAGGGAAGAGATATTCCAGATTCCCTGTGCAAGCTCCTTTTACAACTGCGCGAGCAAGAACATATCCCGCTTTCTGACCGCGACTTTTCCTACATCCCAGCATCGCTATTCGGCGCGGGATCCGATACAACAGCCTCGACCCTCTGCACCGCTTTTCTCGCACTAGTCACACACCCCGAGACCCTCAGCGCCGCTCATAAAGAGCTAGACACAGTCATCGGTCCCAACCGAAGCCCAACCTTCGACGACGAAGCAAGCCTGCCCTACATCCGTGCTCTAGCCAAAGAAGTCTTGCGCTGGCGTCCCGTCGCCGTCCTCGGCGGCACCCCCCACGCCTCGACCGAAGACGATTGGTACAACGGCTACTACATACCGTCTGGCACCACCGTGCTGGGCAACTCGTGGGCCATCAATCTAAACGACGAGTACTATCCGAACCCGCACCACTTTGACCCCACGCGTTTCCTCGACGAGGCGCTTGCCCAGCGCGCAAAACAGCCAACACCGCTATCGGGCAAACCGCATCCAGCGAAATCAGGCCACTCGTCGTTTGGCTGGGGGAGGAGAATCTGTCCTGGTGCTAATCTAGCGGAAAATAGTATCTACATTGCTCTGGCAAAGATATTGTGGGCGTTTGATATCAAGCCCAAGCAGGGCGTGCGGTATGACATCTTCAACTACACGGAAGGCTTCAATATTAGACCGCGGGCGTTTGAATGCGAGATCCAGGTGCGGAGTGAGGCGCATAGAGAGGTGCTGGCAAGGGAGTTGCAGGAGGCGGAAGATGTGCTGGAGAAGTTTACGCCGTTTGGTGAGTAAAAAAAAATGGATGTTCGTTTCGATAGTCAATCTATACAGAAAGGACGAGATTCGACGAAGGGAGATGAGCAATCGTAAGGAGTAATTTTTTGTAATTACTACCACCTAACTTCAGCTACGTTATGTAATCCAGACGTAGGACGCGCCGCATTGAGCAAGACGCGCAGCATTCTTTTTAAGAATCCAGTTCCAACCAAGTGTTCCAAAAACCAACTGCCCTTGAATGAAAAGCCCACGGGGCTGAGAGACCCATATGTTAACGCCATCGCCATGCTTTTGATCCAACAAAGGAAAAAGAGAAAATGCTCATCACAACCCAATCGCCACCGCAACCGCAACCGCCAACACCACCGCCAACAAATTCCCCCTCTCCCTGACCCCCGATCCCGTACTCTGCACCAGCGGCTCCGCACTCACACTCTTCCTCCCCGTCACCGAGCCCGCAACGCCATTCACGCGATCCACACTCGCAATCGCAGGCCCGACATTAAAAAAGTCCACCAGCACATAATTCGCCGGCTTGCTGTACACAGCGGTACACGAATCCAACGCTTCGCCCAAACTGCCCGTGCCCGACGCGCCATTCGTCACATTCGCATACGTCTCGTTGGGCGACTGAATGCCAAACAACTGCGTCTGGTACAAGAAGTGGTTCTGCAGGAACATGCGGCCGGAACTTGCTGCGGCGCTCGACGAGCCCAGGCTCGTGGGGCGGTCCGGGTTGCACGAGTAGTTGGTTGGCGATGTGTTTTCAAACGTGTTTTCGAAGATGAAGCTGAATTCGTCCATGAGGTAGGGGTACTGCGATGAGGCGCCGCCAGAGAGCGAGGCCACAAACGTCATGAGGCGCGTGTTGTTGCCGATCAGGGCGTCGAGAGTTGGCCAGGTTTTTGGAATTACGCTGGTGGAGGGTGGCGTGTAGGCGATCTTGTCGAGTCCGGAGGAGCTGAAGATGGAGCCTAGGTCCGAGGTTGGGGCATTGTCAGAGTTGACGATGAGCACGGTTACGACGTCGTTTTTGTGGGCGTCCATCCACGTCTTGATCTCGCCCAGCCAGCTTTCCAGGGTGCCGGCATCGAGGAGGTCGCAGCTGCTGTGGCAGAGGTGCCATACTGCTGTGCCCGTGCCGTTGGCCTTGTGGACTTGGGCTGTGAGTAATCTTACACCTGCGTCGAGCTGAACCGTTGTGTTGTAGTATTGATTTCCGGACGTGGAGAAGGATGTCTTTTCATTTCGGAGAAAAGGCGAGTCGTGGGCGCCGAGGTAGGTGATGTTGTTGTATGCCCGACTACATAGGTCGGGTGAGTTGTTGCAGGCGTTCTGGGCCAAGGCCGATGTGCAGAAAAAGGATAAAAAGGCTGAAGCCCGTAGTAATGTGCTTCTTGAGAACATTGTGGCGTTCTAATGTGGATGTGGGTGTAGGTGTTGTGAAGTCTTTCGTGCGGTACAGCCAGTAGCTGGCAGTAGTCGTCGTCGTCGTCGTATTCGTCGTCAATAGGGAAGTCGTAACTCGTAAACGTTGACACCAGATCAACCCGTCCAGCAGTTGCCCACACTAATGTCCAACTGCTTACCTGTAGATGTATGTACAAAAAGCAGTACCAAAGAAAAACAAGCAACTCTTTGTATTAGGCGCGAGAAAGTCCAAGGCGACATATATTATTATACCGTTACGCAACCTGTCTCAGCCCAGCCTACCCAGCCCATATGCAATAATTTTGGAAACGGCTGAGCGCTCGCGTACACCAGGTAAAGAGTGGCGCCATACGAACCTCCAGTCATCGTACAGCAAATTCAGGGCTAGTGGAGCCTCACCAGCCTTTGTCAGAACGGTCGGTCCCTCGAACCTGCTGCACAGCCCACAAAGGCCGCGAGTCCAACGCAGTTTCATGCGTCGTCAGCCGCTAGCCATTCGAAAGCGCGCTCAAACGCCACCGAAACGAGCTGTGCTGCATGCTCCAGTGGCAGGTGACTGAGGTTCTGGACAGATTCCCAGCCTCAGCTCATGGCATGACGAAAGAAAACTTTTTCTTTTCTGATTCGATGATGTCGGGGAAAAAAAACCAAAAGCATTACGTGGCGGGGTGGTGATGTCAAGGCCGATAAGGGAAGTCTTCTATTGTTGGAGTGGCGCGCGAGATCCCTCGACCTGCAACATGACTCGTGGGCTCGGTAACGATGGCTCCCGGATGGCGTCGATCTTCCGCGCTGTCACCCTGTCTCCCTGAGAAAAGCTTGGTACAGCCGCAGCGACAACTTGAATCCGATGTGGAGATCTACAGACTGCCTCCATGAAGCATTTGGTATCACACCAGCTTGCTTTCTGTCATGTATCGCTCAAGTTGAGCACAGTTCGTCGATTGCGCCCCAGCCACGCGGACTAAGAAACCGTCGTTGTCCTACCAACCTCTTAGCAGCAGATCATCAATAATATTTCAGCCCCCATACCCACAATATTCTCCATAACCACGCGTCCCTTCTCTCCACAACCCAACCGCCCGCGACCCAAAGTAAGGTGCCAACGTCAGCCTAATTCCGACTCCAGCCGTTTTTCCATACCCGCCATGGTAACTCTCCGCGCGCCCTCTTCACTCCCCACGACCGAACCCTCGGCCTCGGTCGCACCGCCCCAGTTATCGTGGCTGTCAGGCTCGTGGAACGTGACGCACTCCACACTGCCCATGTGGAAAAAATCCCGCAATGTTCGTATCACATACACTGCCATTCCATCCACCACCCCTGCGCAAATCGACGACGTAGTCTCGTACCAGAGTTTGGGTTCAGATAAACTCAAGACAGTGCACGGCATCGACAAGCCTTTTGACGTGCCCAGCACCACACCGCCAGCCAGCAGCGCAGAGGCAGGCACAGGAGGCGTCGCCAGTCTAGGGTACAACTGGCGTGGCAAGGGATGGTTGGTGATTGCAACAAGTAAATGGGAGATACTAGGCTATGGTGACGAAGAGGCTACAGGCAATAGCTGGGTCGTGACGTACTTTGCCAAGACACTGTTTACACCTGCAGGCGTAGACTTCTACTCGCGCAAGGGGAGCCTAGCCCCGCAGACCATCGACGACATCAAGGCCGCCCTCGCTGGCCTTGGTGGTGACGTTGCCAAGCTAGCAGAACAAATATTCGAGGTCAAAATGGACGCAGACAGAAGTGACTGAGATGGCTGCAGAGAGAAATTGAAAGAGGAGAGACGAAACATAGCTAAGGACTGAGCTAGATACCCCGGGCATACAGCCTCTGTGAGACATTCCATCGATGCGATTAATTTATTCACATACCAAATCCTTGCATGGGGGCATGGTAAAAAGCCCAAGTTTTGTACCCGTCGAAACATTGTAATCATTGCGCCACAACCTTTAAATATCCTGGACCTGCGATGGCCTTGTCACAACTGCCTGCCCTAGTCAAGGAGATTCATTTGGGTTGTTTGACTAGCAGTTCTTGCTGCAGCACGCGCATATGAACGTTTCGACTGACGTCGGCTCGGTCGATTCTGCGACTCGACATCAAGGTCAATGAGTAAACCCGTGTCCTTTGACGCAACTATTGCCTTTTTTGGTGAGATTGGGCTGAGTTGGCCACCTGTGGACGAACAGCCAGTCTTGGGAATAGCTGCGCGCATCTTTCCAAGGCAACGCGCCTCTTCTTCCCTCATTTTCCGAAAGGCTTCGCTGTCGTCTTCTTGGACACCACCACCTGTTGCATAGACATCCCATTGTTCCATGGCACTTCGTGATGACGGAGGTGTCCTTGATGGCAGGCTCGCCGGGGTCATTACCCGTGCAGAGTGTCGAGAAGTATGAAGCGCAGGCCCGAGACTTGGGTTGCGTCCGTTAGTAGAAGTAACTCCCTTTGGCGCCATTTTCAAGGTAGATTTGATACCGCCACTACGACGGTCGCAGATCTGACATCTGCATGGATCGCAGCACTCAGCTGTAGAGCATTAGTAGATGTATCTTCTGTGTGTGAACATGAAGAGGTACATACCGACACAAGGATGGCCACACATCTCTACACGCCTAGTGCACCTCTGCGTACAGTTGATCCTATCGTGCTCAAAGCTTGATGTTGTCAGTGCTATAAATATCCAGTCGCAGTGGAAGTAAGCTTACGGATGGCACATATACGGACAGCGGTGGCCGCAAGGTAATGAACCGTCGCATTTGATGTCGCAGCCACCTTTGATGAGCTCAAAATCGCTAGGGTCCTCACACCACACTTTACGCCCGTGTTTGCTGCATTCGAGCGGGAGAAAATACCCTACTCGTCGCGGCAGGCCGGCCTTGACCTTGGGCTGCTTGTTTCGGTACATAATTTCGACAACGGCAGCCCATGTGTCGCTTTCGCAGGCCAGAAGCTCGGCGTTGCCAAAAAGGTAAAAGCCGCGCTTCGCTCGAGACAGCGCAACGCATGCGCGGTTCTCAGAGCTGAGAAAGCCAACAGAATGATTTTTGTTTGAGCGGACAAGGGAGAGCAGCACGATATCATTCTCTTCGCCCTGATAGCTGTCGACCGTGACGACTTGGATGTCAGAATAAACGCGCAAGTTGGGGTGTGCGCTTATAGCTCGTAGTATTTCCTTTCGTTGGCCATTGTAAAAGGTTAAAATCGTGATTTTGGTGGCATCAACGCCGTTGAGAACCAGATAATCGAAGAAGTGGACCACCATCTCTGCTTCCCTTTTGTTGACCGCAGACATGTTGGCGTCGCGGGACTCCTGCCATTCATGGCAGAAGAAGAAGCTATTGGTTCCACCCATCCCTTCGACTGGTGGGCGATTGCTCGTCCTCTCTACGCTGTGATGGTCTTGGAGCGTGTTTTGGTAGACTGGACGCAAGAGACGCCGTATCTCCGGTATCATGCGGCGTTGACGCGTCAAAGTGTCAAACGCTACATTGTTGTTGACAAGGCGCTCAAACAGTGACAAATTCAAGAAGTATGGCTCATCTTCGAACGCCCGTACTTGAGTGTGGGGGCGCAGCTGCTGGTGATCGCCAACCAAGACCAAGTGCTCAAGGCTGGGAAAGCAGGCTGTAGTCACGGGTGCTTCGAGAGTCTCAGCTGCCTCTTCCACAATGCACAAACGCGGATGGAGGCTACAAAGAAGCGCGCGATACTTTGCGAGGCCTGTAGTTGTGCATCCAATTATTCGTGCATCGCGCAGAAGACGGGCGTGCTCTTCCCACAAGCCGATCTTGCGTTGTAGAACAACATTGTGGTAGACCTTTGCAATCTTGCGTACTTCTGATGTGATCTTTTTCTTTACCTCACGCTTGAAGTAGTTGTAGATTGCGCCGCGATCAGGTACCTGAATCGTCCAGAGGTCGTCCGTCTTGCGCAGGATATCTTGAATGTCAGCGTCACTTAACGAGGCGCCTGTGCCCTTGACATTGTCGCTGAGTGATGTAACTGGCCCGCGAAGAGCCTCAATATCATCGTCGTCCTGAGCTATAGCTTCTGCTTCTAGCTCCTTTAGTTGTTCGACTTCAAAGTCCTCTTCTTCGTAGCCCCAGTCGAACTGATCGGGGACAGTTGGTCGATCACACGGCGCAAGACACTTGCCAACCCATTGCTCTATCAAGATCCCTGGTTGTTCAGATGGTGAGATGCCTATGGTGCATTGCGACTCCAATTGTAGCGATTCCGCCTGGGCCTGTGTGATCAGCCCAAATTTCAAGAGCAGTTTGTGGTCGAGTGGACCTTTGCCAGCTTCGATCGGAGCGAGAAGCGTCTGGCACTCTGTGGACAGCTTCTTCAATTGATTGACCGCTTGCATTTTCAAACTGCCTGGCTGCCTTGGCTGCGGTGTCGCCGATCGAACCTCAAACAGCGTTCGCTCCTTGATCTTGTTGTCTTTGCACCTTCCTCCCAAGCGTATGTAATTTGGTTCGAACTGCGACGTGTGGCGTAACAACTGATCAAGAGCATGATTTGTCTGCGCAGTCACAATGATTGGTGCGTCGTCCTTGCGTAGGTTATCGCGAGCAATTTGCAGGGCCCTAACGGACACAAACGTCTTGCCCGTACCAGGAGGCCCTTGAACGATAGCCAGCTCGCTCGTGAGTATACGTTTCAGTGCTCTACTTTGTGACTCGTCGAGGGAAAGGGAAGAAGTGCTGGGCCAGTCATAGAGTACGTTGACGTTCTCGTAGTTTGCAGATTCATCAATGCTAACAAGAGAGCTCAGGTCAGTGTAGGGGTTATGCCGGACATAAGCAGGAGGCTCAACCTCTTTCTGCGCGTGTACCAAATACCTGGACAAGGGAAATGGCTCCCTCATCATATGCTGCAGGGCCAGCAGTGTATACCTGTTGGCCTCAAAGAAACTGGATCGGCACTCGACCATAATCCACTTTCGCATAGGATCAATCTCTTGGTCTTTGGGTTGAGCAAAGAACAAGTCAATTTCGGGTGGGTTTTGTTCCAGCGGAGTGAGAGGACGTGCAGCGACAATTGCAAGAACACACTCAGTCTGAAAGGCATCATCTGTGGGGGAGAGCGCCACCAGTGATCCAGTGATAAGTCTCTTGGACTGTGCCCATCTACCTTCAGTTAGCCAAAGGTCCTCTTGGGCCCTAGTCAAACAACAACTCGCCTTATATGCTTCTTGACTCGCTCGAGGGAGAAAGCTACTCGTGTCGCTATGCCTCGAAAAGAGAAGACGAGGGACTTGATGTATACCGGGTCGTAGATGCCGATGCTTTGGTTCTGATACTCTGCTTCGTCTTTGAAGGGGTCGGCACGGACCTCATCGATAGCCTCGCGCAGTGGACGAACGGTGTCCTCGCGAAGGAGCTCATAGACTGTTCTTAGGTAGTCCTCTTTGTCTTCGTAGGCACCCTCTGCTTTGTGAGGACGAATGTGTTCATCCAAGTCGATGAGCAGTTCGCTATCGGTGACGCTGGGCTTTTCACGTAGCACCTCTGATGGGGCTGGAATCTCGGGTTGTTGGAGCCATGCTCCACCAGTAACCTGCTCAGTGGCGCTCTTGAAGTATTCTTGAATGTCGTTATTACGAGACGAGCCAGAGATTAGGATGTTCTCGCTAAGTAGAGGGCTGTTGCCGGAGACAGCGGGCGAGCCGCGAAACCGCTCTGCGAGATGGGAGTTCATCTCCGCTTCTGTGATATCGTTAGCGGTGTCTTTTTCTCGTGAGGTGTTGTTTGTAGTGAGAGTAATTTCAGAAACGACAAGAGATCGATGTTTCAGTGTCAACTCCAAGGAACTAACTTACCATCACCTGGCATCTCGCTCAGGCTCGCATAGGAATTGACAGAGTCCACTTGGAGACCTCTGCGAGTAGCCGTGCCGTGGCTTCCCGGGTGGATTGACTGGTTTGACTTCTTGTTCTTGCGGCGTGCCATGCTTGCCTAGCAGTTGTCTGGCAGTATGGGTATGGAGAAGTGAAGGGGCGTGTAATGAGTCGGATGGCAGCACCGGGAAATCAAAAACTGCCAATGATTTCGGTGTGCATGTTGCCGGATGCTGCGTTGAGCATGTAGTGGTGAAGTGAAGCATCAAACAACATTACCTAATCTGCAAGGCGGGAAGGTGCAGTGGAGGCAGCAAACAGAGCAAGTCACGTGGTGCAAGAGTCGGGCGTGTTTGCAGAAAGGACTGGAGTAAAACCATGGTGCCACTGAGAGCAGATAGATAGTACATGTGGATTCAAAGACCAAAATGCCAGAACAGAGCGGGACATGGTGCAGGCAACAAGCGGTATGCGGCGGCGAAGAGGAAGAAGAAGAAGAAGCACTGTATAGGCAAAGCCTGGGAGTAAAGGTGCTGCGTTGCCAAGCTGGTGTATACTCCACCTGTGGTACTGGAAATGTCAGGTACTGTGCAGAATAGAAATGCTGTACGGCGACATGGCTTTGGATTCTAGGCGCTGGGATGCCGGCAGGCTATGCTCAAAGGGGCGACATGCAGACAGGCAAGCAGGCACAAGCATATTGTGTGCAGATGGCAGCATGGCCAAAGCCTGCATATGTACAGAAGACATGTGGTGTTAGCTACCGTGAGGTTTGCACGCGTCACCCGAGCGGCTCCCACTATTGCCTACTGTTACTATTACTGGGGCACGCACGCTTGTCGCTAGACGCAATCCGGGCTGCGGGAAGCGGGTCGTGCTCTAGAAACTTCGTGTCCGTGCCCGTTGGTGCTACCCTTGATATGTATTGTCGCTAGCACACGTGCGGTAGAGTGACAGCGAATACATGAGATTGTCTGGTACTCTAGGTAGCAGACAGGCATCTTCTCAAAGGGCTGTTTGGGTTGCAAGCAGCAGTCGATGGCAGCCATGCCGGGCGACGTCATGGTGCATACACAGCCGGACAGGGGCAGAGCAGAGGGCGCCGGCGGCGTGAATCGAACCAAGTCAGGTCAAGGCAGCGCAGTCAAGGCCCGTCAATATCAGCGGGGGAATAACACAGCGGCATATAGGCCGTATGTGTATGTACATACATGGTGTATGTAGTAGAGCAGAGGAGCATGCCCTGGCGGCTGTGCCTTGACGTCGGCGCAACCGCAACCACAACCACAACCACGCGCTGCGCGTGGGACAAGCGGGTCGACGCGGATGTGCCGTCGCGGTCGCTTGCCTGCTGTTGGGCACGAAGATCTCACCGGGGGAATTGACTTGACAGCACCTGAGGTTCGAGGCCTGGGTCGTGTAGATCGGGCCGCTCCAAGTTGGGCCCCGGCTGGCAGCCAGCCCAGTAGGCGTGTTCCTGGGGCCGTGGTTCGTGGTTCGATGTCAGGCATTCAACCCGCGCCTCGACGTGCCTGATGTCTGTCCCGGCCGCAGGGGCATGGCTGAGCTACCGCACACTTCGAAACACGGCCTAGGGCGTGGTGGTGTTGTGCGAACGCGCGGTTCTGACCTGTCGGTAGCCCCGTGGAGGTTTGCTAAGCGTGACCGATGACACATGACGGCACCGTCTCAGACAGCAGCTGGGCTGGTCGAAATCTCTGGTGCTCATGCCCACGGCGGCGGGCTGCTGCTGGCTGTTGCTGGCTGCTGCGTCGGCGGGCTGCCCAGCACTCAGCAGCACCAGCCGCCAGCAGCAGCCGCACCCATTGGGCCATTGGGCAGGCGGCATCCTGGTGATCAGGGAGGGTGGTTTGGCGTAGCGTGCCGGTTACGTCATGGGCAGACAAGAACGAGCGCCCGACCTTGGTCTTGTTACCAACCCCACTACTGTACATGCATGCCCACCAGGGAGTCCAACTGGGCCAGCCTTCTCGATAACGTCAGGCCACGGCACACCCGACTGTATTCTTCATTACCTGCCTCACCACCCTCTTCCTTTCTTCCCACCCGCCCGTCTTCTCCCTTCTTCCTGCCCATCCGCAGCCTTGCCTGTGCGTGAGCGAGAGCGGCACATCACCCCACCATCCTCACCACTGCCACCACTACTACTTATACCCCTCCCCATCCCGCTGCCCCCTGCCGTCGCCCGCTTGCTGCTCACCAGCGCAATGTCGCGACGCTACCCCACCGCAGAGCTCTATGAGGAGCGCGAGCGCGAGTTCTACCGCAACGGCCGTAGCGACCGCAACTATGAGGAGCTCGACTTTGAGCTGCGGCGTAGCGGCGTAGGCGGCGACCCTCGCCGCAGCATGCCCGATTTCCTGCACGACGACTACAGCCGCCCAACTGCCGGCCCGCTCGTCATGCGAGGCCGTGACGACGACAACTTCTCCCGCTCGGGCGCCCGCAGCAGCCGTGGTTTCGACGATGACGTGCGCTCCACCCGAAGCCGTCCCCCGCCTCCACCCTCGTCGGTGCGAGAGATCGAGCGCGACGACATCACAATCCGCCGCCGCGAGCAGTCGAGGGGACCGCCTGAACGCAGCGATATCGTCTTCCGCCGCGGTGATGGTCCTCCGGTCCGATCCATCAGCCGACCTGCCCCACGTCAGGTGGACGATGAAGAAGTGCGCTTCCGAGGCCGCACTAGTGACGACATCGACTTCCGAGCTTCTCGCAGCGAAGTCAGCCGCCATGGCCGCGACGTCTCTGCTGAGAGAGAGTCGATCCGCTTCCAGGAAAAGGACGGAAAGTTTGAGATTCGCGCAAACCGCCGAGAATTCAGCCGCGATGGTAGAGACAGCAGCAGAGAACGGAGTTCGCTGACGATTCGAGGCCGCGAGAGGAGCTTGCCCCCTCCAGCACGCAACCGCGGCGAGCTGGTGGCTAGGGAGCGCGAGGAGTTTGTCATCCGCCGCCCACGCGCAGAGTCTCCGCCCTCGAACAGCCGCGAAGTGGTGAGAGACGAGATCATCATCAGACGCAAGGAAGAGCGCGCTCCCACGCCTTCGCCTTCGCCATCTCCTCCTCCCCCACCACCACCGCCAGCTCCTGAACCAGAAATCCGTCCTCCCATTATCCAGGAGATTATCACGCACCACAGGCACATTGATCATGGTGAGTAATGCAATCTGCAGAATCCGAATCTCGTACTGACCATCTTGCAGGTGTCGTCCGCGCGCGCTCCCCAACACCTCCTCCACCACCGGCGCCTCCGTCGCCTCCACCACCAGTGAACGAGACCCTTGAGATCGAGATCAACCGCAGAGAGTACGTATACAGTCGGAATACCATACACATATGCTGACGCCTGTCCAGAAGCCACAGCCGTGGACGCGGAAGGACCAATTTTGAGGAGCTCGACATTGACATCAACCTCAAAGAGGTATGTTTCCATCCGCAGCTATTCTCTTTGTCGTGCCACTAACCATGACCAGGGAACCGTCAAGCAACGCAAGAAGGACATGTGGACTGAAATCACCAAGGACCTGGTCATCCGAGAAGCCATCGACTCGATGGGCTACGCGTGCGAGGAGACGGATGACTTCTTCTACGTGATGGAGTATCTCCGATACGTAAGTTTTGAAGCATGTACAAGCCTAGAAAGCTGCTGACTCAATACAGGAGGATGTACTGCACCTGGTAGAGCTCTCGGATGAGATCCGTCGCAAGCGAAAGAGCCGAATTCGGGAGATTGAGATTGAGCGCAAATCCCTGCACAACTCCAGGCCCAGCTACGACGAGCGCTACTACGAAACTGATGTGCACTATGACAGCCGCCGCAGTCGGTACCACTAGACGGCGGGTGTAGACACGTTTGTTTGCATGATTTTCTTTCCTTGCCGGCTCTGCGGGTTGAGACTACAAGTCTTATGCCAGTATTTGGGTTTACGACACGCCGTCCGCTTGTCTCGGCGGGTGGACTGCTCAACTTGACCAAAGCGTTGTCGCGATGTCTCTAGATCACTCACACAGGATCCGGGTATTCCGGCATGTTTTGATGGAAAAAGCCTCACGGTGACGCGGAACGACTTTTCAAGATTTTTACAGTCTGCTACGAGGACAGCCTGTATGGACTAATGACTATGATGATTATGACCAGCATACCCGGAATGAAGAAGTAGGAGGAAGAGGGGGTTTCATGTTTTTTCTTTGTCATGATGCAGTTTTTATTCTAGGGTGGGGCAATAGGGTTTTATGAGCATGAATGAATTGGGTACGAAGGTACATAATTCTATTTCTGTTTTTGAACAATATTGCACAGCTTGTTGGCGTTGCTCGGTTTTTGCAAAGGTTATGTCGCTACGTGAAACTATGAATAGAAGCTTGTGTTTGTGAAAGTACTTTGACAGTTTGGGGGTCGGGTTTTATCTCGCGGGTGGCTTGCTTTTTTTGGGTGGGAGAGGAGGCTGTGCTCGCATGCAGCCACAGGCAAGAAGTGGGGGGGGGACAGAAGAGCGCGCATACTGTACTGCACGCACGACCGGACCACAAGTTCATCTCGAGAGAGAGAAAAAAAGAGAGTCCTTAGAAAAACCCTGTCCTATCGGGTCCCATCGGAATCCACTGCATCCGTTGCTCTATTCCCCCTGCTCACCTAGCCACAGCACACACATCGCAGCATGCAGCAGCACACAGCATCTATTCGCGTGAGCGTATAATCTCCTCGTGTTTCCCAACCGCACGCGTCATGCATATCCCCTCCCTCCATTGGCGCCGTGCTTCCCACCAACCAACCAACCAACCAGATCCCTCCAAGCCCCAGGTACCTAAAAATATGCCCCGCGTTCTATTGGTGCCTTCCTACTGACTAGTCTACTTGCCGTTCAAGCCACTCAGCTGCTTTGCCCTCCCCCTTGGCCCTCGTTTCCTCCAGCCGCAGCCCACGCATCACATAGCACATCACAAGCCACAGCTCTCTGTTCTGTCGCTCTCTGATTACGGAGCTGGGTCTTAGACTTTTTTTTGACGCAGGCACGGCGCTTGCATTACCTGGATATTGTTCATGTGGCTGATTTTTTTTAATGCCTTTTGCAAAGCGTTTCCGTCCCCTACCCGCCGTTGTGGGAAAGACGTCTCTCTCTCTCTCTCTCTCTCTCTCTTTTTTTCCCCATCAAAGTATACACTGTATGTACTCTACATAGCCTTAACAGACGAAGGAGGGGAAAAGATGAGCATTTCCAGTCAGTGGGGCCCTCGCACTCGCACTCGCAAAAAACTCCTTTGGTTTGGGGGGGGGGGGAAAGCTTGTTGTGCTGGGCTACTAAGCGCCCGGCACCCTTAAACCAGTTAGTTAAAAACTGTTTTTTTGGCTACTTTGCTGCAAAGGCAGGAGTCAGAGAGAGAGAAAAAAGGAATGTTAAACGCCCGTGTTTGATGGTGTGCAGGGCATGCTGACTAGGGGTATCGCTTCGAATGAATGCGCTGGATGCGACTGGTTTCCCGGGGGCAAGGGCAGGGCGTTTCAGAGTGCCTTGCGGGAATAGTTTCTGGTCTACATGTGTGCGTGTGTGATTACCTTGCTTTGCTGCGAGACTGGGTGCATTGTACGGAGTGGGGTATGCGCGGCCCCATGGGCGTGTGCCTGTGTACGTGTGTCTCATGTATAAGGTTGTTTGGATATCCGCTTGTTGTTTTTGTCTTTTCTTCTATGTCATGGTGGCTTGATATATTAGATTGATTCTCTTTTGGCCTCCTGTTCTTTGCGAACCTCGCCGAAATAGTCTTGTCGAGCCTGTTTCCCCCCTGTTGTTTGTGGATTTTGCTCTCTTGTTTTTGCTTTTTCTGCCATTTCCCGTCGTCCATCTTCCGTTTTCGACACTCAGCTGCTTGGGTTGAGCCCGGGGCTTCTTCTCCTTTTTCCCTTCTTGTCTTCCCTTTCCATACAACACGTTATTATTGTCGTTGTTTTTTTGGTTTTTCTCTTTCTCTATTTTCCCGCGCGGAAGAATTCAGCCTTCGCGTCCCTCAAGTTCTTTTTTCCTGGGGGATATCTTGTGCGCACGCTCCCCCCGTTCCTGAGAGAGCATTCCTTTGTCGCATGTCGCTGCGGGTTATGGGCGCTATGACGAGTATGCAGCGAGGCAAGATGCGCGTGGTACTTGCACTGCTGGGATGTAAGTCTTCTACCTCGACCTCGGTCGATATGTATAATATCAGTGAGGGGAGAGATGACGTCGCTTTGCTGAACGGTTTACTGACAGTACCCATATGCAGTCTTCATATCAATTGCCACGGCACAAAACACGCCTTCCAACCTCACTGCAGCATCGACCTTCTACTTTGACAAGACACAAACCCAGTTCTCAGTCAACGTTGCAAACGACTCCAACGATGTCTTTATCTACTTTGCCAGCCCGGCATATTCATGGGTCGGAGTTGGATTCGGCCCAAAGATGGAAGGGAGTCTCATGTTCATCATGTATTCCAACAGCAAAAACAACAGTATGGTTTCCTTGATGCCACGTCTAAACCCAAGGAACCAGAAGCAATTGCTAACATCTCAAACAGACGTGACTATCTCCCCACGCATCGGCGCCAAAGGTGCTGAGCCCTCCTTCAACTCTTCAATCGATCTGTCCATTCTCCCCGGCACCACCCTCAACAACGACACCATGCTCGTCCTCAACGCACGCTGCGCCAACTGCCGCAACTACTTTGACCCGAAAGCAACGGCTCAGCCCATGATTTATGCGTTCGGCAGCGGACAAAACATCCAGTCCGACTCGCCATCTGCAAACCTCGCGCGGCACTTTGGCTACGGCTCCTTCACCATGAACATGCTTGCCGCCACCGGTCCCGGCGGCGTGCCGGCAAACAGCAGTGCACCCAACGGGGTCGAGATGAAAGGAGACTTGGTTCGCGATCACGACCGAGCAAAGCTTCCCCACGCTGTTCTCGGCTGTCTCGCACTGTTTGTTATCTGGCCCCTAAACATCATCATTGTGGCGGTCTTCAAGAACATCAAGATCCATGTCGCCGTCAGCGCAGTCATCATGGTACTTTTCATCATCAGTTTTGCGCTGGGAGGAGTAGTCAGCGGACAGTATAATCGGGTAGGTCTCTCTCTTCCCATCGCTCATTCCAGACGTAAAAAAAAAAGAAGATGCTCGTACTGACACGTCCTCCTAGTCCAAAGCCTTCAACTCCCCCCACCAAATTGTCGCCCTGATTGCCATTCTCCCCTTACTCTTAACTGCCGTTCTCCCCGCTCTCACACGCCTGACCACCCGCCTCCGCAGCCTGCACACGCCGCTGGTCTGCACCTCCTTCATCCTGCTGCTCGTCACCGGCGGCCTAGGCCTCAATCTGGCGTCGCAAACGCGCCAGATCCAGCTCATCTACTCGGCCGTCTCCATCGCCATCTTCGTCTTCCTGCTGACGCTGCACTCGTGCATCCGCAAGCGCGGCTCTGCCTACGCCCGCGCACACAACAGGCGCGGCACCTCGTCCAACGACGATGACTACGACATGCCTTCCCACGGCTCTGTCATGCTGGCCAAGATGGACGAGACTCGCAGCATCAGTGCATCGAGTCTCGGTCATGCACCACCCCCTTACGCGCAGTACTACGCTGCGACCGGCCCTGGTGGTGCTGACAACGCGCAGCCAGGCGCTGAGGGCCAGGTGCCTGGGCATTCGAGGAACTCGAGTCGGACAAGGCAGTATGGCGGGGGCACCATGCCTGGACCGCAGTATCTGCTGAATATGCATCCGGGGGTACCTGTGCAGGTTAGTCGTATGTGAGGAGAAACGCTGGAGATGAGGTGTGGAGAGGAGGTTTCACGATGATATATGATTAGCATTGGGTGTTTGACATGGCATTTGGAAGGGGGCTTGTGTGGTTCCGTCGTCTCGTTTCTTCTTCTTTCCTTTTCTTTTCTGTTTCAAGCATTTTTTTGCGAGCGAAAGATACCATGTAGCGTTGTTGAGCATGTTTCGATGGACATCTTGTGTTCTGAATGAAATGACATGAGTTGTATCAGAAGCGTTCTATTTTTGTAGTTGACGTCGAGCCAGAAGGTTCATTTCATCTAGTGATACGCTGATCTTCCGGTCCGCTACCTAGAGCCGATCTGCACTCGTTTCATTGGTATGCTTGAGAAACATATTATGGGACTGGATGTTTTGGTTGTTTGGTTTCCAGTCTTTTTCCATAGAGGCGCATAGTTTGACTATGAGCGGTTAGGTCGAAGCTGAACACGATGAAGTTATGACGCCGAATCGATTTGTTTAATGAACAACTCCATCCGCTCTGTCTCAGGATATCACTTTGAAACCATGCGACAAGCATGAGGAACTTCTGGATTGTGGTATCAATCGAGCATGCCGGTGTTCGGACTTTGCAGAAACTGTTGCATTCCAGAATGTCCATCTAGCCACATGTACTAGCAACACCCGGCTAGTCTTGCTAACGCGCCCCAAAAGTATTGTAATAGCCCCGGTCATCAATAAAAGCTTTCTGCACGTCGGTCCGGCGCCTCTTTTTAGTTTGTGGGGGCTGGCTTTGGCTATAGCCTGAAAGATACGGACGCAACAATAACGCGTCAGCTGAGGATCAGTGCCGGAGATCATGCCGATTGGCATAAACTAGTCGTGTTGATGTGTACCAGCGCGATGAGTAGAGGCAGTATGGAAGCGCCTGATGAGAGACTCACAGATAGTGGTTCGCGGTGGCTGGTGAGAGACTGCGTCCGATCGAGTGCTGCCGACTTCCATTCTAGAGTCGCTCAACAACAATAAAAAGCAGCAACTCGTTTGCTTTTTTGTTGTTGTACATTTGCCACATCCAACGCCTCGGGCCGCGATAGTGTTGTTAGCGCATCGGTGCCGGTAGGTGAGGGCGCCGAAAGTGACACTGGCCGTAGAACATCTGAATATGAGGACATCGCTGGCAATTGCCCCACATGTGTAAAGGGCATGTAAGTTGCATCAGAAGGCAATAATAGCTCTGCTTTGGATATATTGTGATGTCCAGCGGAGTCTGTTTGCCAGTGGCTGCTTGCTTCACCCGGTGTTTCAACTGGATGCGAGACATTGACAGGCGGATTTCAGGGTCCGTTGGGCTCTCACGTGACGATGACGCGGCGGTTGTCCTAAGGTTACGCCATCTGAGGCAGTGCCTTCCTCTATCCTCGAACTCCCTTTTGCTTTGATTCTACATCACTTTTCACTCCCTCAGCACTGGATTTTGTCCCCGAACGATACCTATGATGTCCCCTAGCAAGCTAGGCGTCTTTGCGAACCTGGCGCTGGCCGCCAGCGCCGTCCTCATCCCCTCGACTATGAGCATGGACGACGCTGGCGAAGGCCACGCCTTGGAAGCGCTTGCGATCAACCCGTTGCAGCGATCGGTTGCGCTCGAATGCCCAGACTGCGCTCTCGCAATTCCAGAGGGCGATTCACTCACGTGGAAGGCTGATGCAGGCAACACATTCGTACGTTGTGGATGCCGACACCAAAGCTTCGTATACTAACATTCAGTAGCGCCTGGACTTTGACGTTGGGCCCCAGGATGACACTCTCAATCTTGACAGCTTCCCAATTTTCCCTCCTTCGGTCGGCGTGGCCTTTCACCCATTCCATGTGACCCAAATTGACCCGTCTTCGGAAGAGGGCCTGCGTCTGCGTATTACCAGCTTCGAATTTGAATTCAATGGCGCAGAGACGATTTCGGAAGAAGGCACTGAACTACTACCAATGATTTTCAAGATTACGTCGATCGAGAACATGGCCGTGAACCCTCCTGCGCTTCAGATCAACATGCTGAAGGACTCGGAGGGTCGCCTTATGATTGCGTCCTTCAACAAGGCCGAGCCCAGCAAAAATGGACCTTCGGAGCAGGAATGCAACAAATGGCCTCTGTACTGCAAGTGGAAGGGCATTATGGCCGATCGACTCGAACAGCTCAAGCACATGGGCAGGCCTAAGCCTGGGTGCCACAAGCGACCTTACAACCCTATGGAACATGACACGCCCTACGGCAAGCCTCCGCACCGCTTCCATCCCGGCAGGCCTCATCCTGGCCATCCCCACGACGGTCCCCACGATGGTCCCCACGATGGTCCTCACGATGGTCCTCACGACGGTCCTCACCGCGGCCCTCACCACGGCCCTCACCATGGTCCTCACCATGGTCCTCACCACGGCCACCACCGCGGCCACCATCGCTTTGCTATGTTTGCTCGTCGGGCCTTCTTCACCATCTTTGTGCCGATTCTCATTGGCGTGTTTGCGGGTACGCTCACCTACCTGGTTGGTATGGCGCTAGGATGCCTCATTGCCATGACGGTTGCCAAGTTCCGTGGCCAGAGTTACCAGCCGATTGCTCTGCGTGAGGAGGATGTCGAGGATGTGGAAGAGGCCGAAGATGTTGAGGAGGGCGTCAAGACGGCTGAGCAGAGCGAGAAAGAAGTCTATGCCGAGCTTCCAGCGTACGACGCCCCTCCTGTATACGAGGAAGCGGCAGACAAGAATACCGACGAGACAAAGTAGAAGAGGGGCCAGGCGGGACAGAGGGGCAACGTGGGATGGCGTGACGCGTCGATGTTGACGAACGGACTATGATGGTTCCCTCGCTCCTTGACATAGCAGATGTTGAATAGCTAGAATGTAAAATGGAATCCTTTGTCTTTGAGTCAGTGTACCGTGGGGTCATGTGAAGCGGAGGCAGGCGTGTTGATGTAGGCGTCTTAGGATGACGTGGGCGCTGTTGAGATTGATGGTGGCTCAAGCACCCAGTGTGCAGTGCCCGTGTACGGCCACGTAGTCAGGCCGGGGCACCAAGACGGCGAGAACGTGTCGAAGCAAGATGCTGTTTTGAATAGACATGCGAGCGGACAGCGCGACGGCCGTGGGTTGCTGTATGCCCCGCTGCGCAGGCCAGCCGTGATGGTGGAGGAGGACGCGTCGGGATTTGGTGTTGGCGCACGGGCCATGGCGCCAGGGACAGCAGTCGCAACCCGCCGCGCCGCGCCCGCCAGGCCAAGGCGCAATTGCAAGAGCAGCTTTCCAGGCGTTTGATTTTGGTCGCAATTTGAAGGGGCAACGCGGTCGCCTTTTTGCTTTGATGCTGCCACCCGCCGCGCCCCAACCCGGCTTAGCGCCACCACTGAGGACTGTGTGATCTCGAGGCAGCCGCGCCCGCCCCCTCGTCTATATAACCAGCCCGCCCACGCCGGCGCCCTCTTCTCCTTCCTCTCTTTTTGAACAACCCCCAGCTTTTCCATCTCAACCACCAACCCCACCCATCCAAATCGGCGCCTGCACCCACCCACCATCAACTTCCATCTTACCTAACACTCTCCCAACATGACTGGACGTAAGTACATGGCCCCTCGCCCCTCGCTCGCCGTCGCGCTCTGCAGGGCTGGTGTTGCATCGGTGCCTGCACCTTGGCCGTGAAGCGCGCTTGGTGTTGAGGCTCAACGCAACGCGTCGTCGCCCCACTATTGCGCCGCGCAGCCCAGCAGCCCAGCAGCCCAGCCCAGCCCAGCCCACGCGCGTCTCGCCTGCACACCACGACGGCGCTGTCGCTGCGCCTGTCTGCGCCTCACATGTTTGCTGCAGCATGCTAACGTCTCTCCAGGCGGCAAAGGTGGCAAGGGCCTCGGCAAGGGCGGTGCCAAGCGTCACCGAAAGATTCTTCGTGACAACATCCAGGGTATTACCAAGCCCGCCATCCGTCGTCTCGCTCGCCGTGGTGGTGTCAAGCGTATCTCTGCCATGATCTACGAGGAGACCCGTGGTGTCCTCAAGACCTTCCTTGAGAGCGTCATCCGCGATGCCGTCACATACACTGAGCACGCTAAGCGCAAGACTGTCACCTCCCTCGACGTTGTCTACGCCCTCAAGCGCCAGGGCCGTACCCTCTACGGTTTCGGTGGTTAAACTTCTCATCACACATTGTTTATGGATATGATCTGGTCACGGCTATTGGTCTCTACGGCGTTTAACTTCATGGGTGGTATGGGAATGATCAATATATGAAGCTTCCGTCTTCATCGGGCTAGTCAAAGTCAATGCAAACACGTTCAATGCACACCATCTTCGCCGCACTGTGATGTTCGCTCTAGTCTTTGCTTGTTTGTAGTGGTGTCGTCTTGTCCTGCACTCCTATCCAGCTCCCCACGGCTTCCTCGACAGCCTGGCACGTCCCCGTTACCCCAAACAGCCCGCCCTCTATCCTGATGCTTTCCAGGCTCCACCTCTTCAGCTCGTCATTGACGCTCTCGACTCCATCCTCGACGACCAGCACATCGTATCCTCTATCGCTTGCCTCTCTCACCGTGCTGCTCACACAAGCATCTGCTGTGACGCCACAAACCACGAGATTCTTCACGCCCTTGGCCCGGAGTGCGAGATCCAGTTCTGTGTGCGCAAATGCCCCGCGACCCGGCTTGTCAATGACCAACTCTCCCTCCGCTGGCTTGAGTTCGCTCACAATATCATGGCCCTCTTCCCCTCTCACTAACAACCGCCCCAGTGGCCCTTGACTTCCTATTGCCGCCCCGTTCACAGCACTCCTGTGCGCCTCTCGGCTGCTCACCGTCGCCAGATGTGCTTCGTGCCCTTCCCGCGTATGGATGACATGGAAGCCCGCGTTTCGGAACGTGGACACGAGGGATGATAGACGCGGAATCAGGCAGCTGAAGCGATCGATCGAGTACCCGGCAGAGGAAAGATAGCCGCCTGGGTGCAGAAAGTCACGCTGCATGTCTATGACAATGAGGGCGGTTGTGCTGGGATGGAGAGTGGCCGTGTGTGGAAAAGCATAAGGGACGCTACTGGGTATTTGCGTAGCCATTGTGACATAGACAAGATGGATGCTGTTTGCAGCCTACTTGGAGAAGAAAAGAAGATTGCTATCTCCACGACATGGCATCTTCGATTCCGGGCAAACCAAATGCTTACCAAGTGTTCTGAATAAGTTGCAAGATTGAAGTTTTGCTGCTGTTTGCTGCGAGCGATAGCGGGCGCAATAGTTCATCCACTATCGGGAGGAAGGAGGGACGACCCGCAACAACTACCATCTCCACGCTTTCTTCCCCGTCTCCTTCTGCCATCAACTCCACCAGCACAAACTCTCTTCGTACTGCCTCGCATCACCATAATGCGGTACGGAAAAATCAAAAGTCTCCCAAACTGCTGGAAATTGTCAGAATTAAGACTTTGCTAAGAGCACGCCACCCATCTTCGTTTATCATCCCCGCCCCACCTTGGGACGCAGGAACCCCGGTTCAGTTGCCTCTTCTCCTATCACGGCCAATCGCACTTCCTCACGCCCAGCTTCTCCGCGATAAGAAGTGTAACCTAACCCCACCTTGGAACTGGCAACCCTACGAGATCATGAATCGACCTCGAGGGCTCGTTATCTCAACATGACACAGCATCGTCGTTTATGGCGCCTATCTTTTACTCTTTTACTCACACCCGTTATACCGGGAACGATGGGCGGAGATATGCTAGCATCTAATCTAGGAATGTGTATCCGTATTCTGGGGTATGCTAAACATTAAATATGATTGTTGGGTGTCGTTTTAGATCTTCATTGCCTCTTTCTTTTTGTTATCATTTCTGATACCAGATCACGGCTGGATAGCTGGACACTGGGTAGCCATGGATACACCGGATGAGAAAAAGGTGCTTGATACCGCCAACGCGACCGATGATGATGTACTTGCACAACTCGGATACACCCAGGGTGAGCATGCCCCACATTACATTTTTGATCAGTGAATTAATGGCTGCTCTCAGAGTTGAAGCGCAGCTTCGGGCTGCTGGGTATGGTCGGCTTCTCCTTCAGTATCGTTACGTCATGGACTGCGCTGTCGGGTGTTCTCGTCATTGGTGTTGAATCAGGCGGGCCGCCCGTCATGATCTGGGGTTGGACGCTGGTTTGCTTGGTTACGCTGGCAGTCGCATACTCCATGGCTGAGATGTGCAGCGCGTATGAAACCCATTTTCCGACGTCGAGACTTTGGCTGACAGTTTAAGATATCCTGTTGCTGGCGGTCAGTACAGCTGGGTGGCCATACTAGCCCCAACCCGCTGGGCTAGGTCCATGAGCTATCTCTGCGGATGGTGAGTGTGGAGAGCGATTCGAGTTGGCAATATAGACTGACCTTCTTCTAGGTTCATGTTGATCGGCATAATATGCATGGGCGCAGTCAATAACTTTGTCGCTACAAACTTCGTGCTCGGAGTTGCTCAGTTGAATTACGGCTTCACCATCGAGCGTTGGCATACTGTCCTGGTCGCATACTTCATCACATGGCTTGCGGCCGGCTCAAACATCTACTTCCCGCATATTCTCAACAAACTCTCCAAAGCCATTTTCATTTGGAACCTGGTCTCTTTCGCCGTATGCATGATCACCATCCTGGCCACCAACGACGACAAGCAGTCGGCGAGCTACGTATTCAGTGATTTTCAAAACTTTACGGGATGGAATGCACCATACGCTGCCTGCCTTGGCCTGCTGCAATCGGCCTTCGGAATGTGCTGCTATGACGCGCCTTCGCATATGACGGAAGAGATCAAGGATGCGCGCAAGCAGGCGCCTCGCGCAATCGTCATGGCAGTGTACATTGGCTGCTTCACCGGCTTCGCGTGGCTCGTCGCGCTGTGCTTCTGCATGGGTGATCTCGAGGCTACAGCCAGCACACCAACAGGAGTGCCTGTCATTGCAATCATATACCACTCTACCAAGAGCGTTGCAGGCACTTCTACGCTAGCCTCAATGATAGGCATCATTGCCATTGTCTGCGCCAACTCGCTCATGGCAGAAGGATCACGGGCTGTGTACGCATTTGCTCGCGACAATGGACTGCCATTTTCCGACACACTGAGTACCGTCTCGACGAGATCGGTTCCCGTATATGCTGTCCTGCTGACGGCCGTTGTCCAAATGGCCTTCAACTCCATCTACTTTGGCACAACAACGGGTTTCAATACCATCATTGCCATTGCTACCCAAGGATTTTGTAAGTCAAGGTCTGTCAAGATCTACAGCTTCATGCACTGATGCCCCACAGATCTCTCGTACCTAATGCCGCTTCTCTCCCGTATCCTCGCCCACTTTTCAGGAAAAAAGACGCGTCTAGAAGGCCCCTACTCCCTCGGAAGATGGGGGATAGTACTCAACATCATCGGTTTCTTGTACCTCGGCTTCATTTGCGTCATTTCCAACCTACCCAGCGTCACGCCCGTCACGAGCGAGAACATGAACTACACTTCTGCTGCTACAGGAGTTGTTATGCTGATCAGTCTCATCTTCTGGATCATGACGGGCAGGAAGAAGTTTACGGGACCTGTGCCTGACGAGTTGATGAGTACAAGTAGAGGTGTGGCATAGGTCGACGGTGTGGAGCCAGGATGAAACAGGCCCTGGGAGTGTCGTCGGGAGATTATCATTTAGCGCGATGCTTGGCTTTTCCTAATATGAATATTGTGCTCAAAGCAGTAATGTGTAAACAATATGTGAGAAGAAGTGAGAAACGAAAGGGGTTGAAAGGACGGTTGTGAAGGGGAAGCAAGAAATCCACGCTTCGCACAAAGATGAATTCACGTTCGACGACCAGGGCGTCTGGGATGTGGAAAGCACAGAACATAGAGTGTTAATTTGCTGATGCACATGATAGTCAGGTTAGTTAACGAAAATAATGTGAATAACTGTGCTCACAGTTGTGCTACGGGTATCTCATCTCCTGAGTCTCCTTTATTAAAAATTTCTTGACTCAACCAGAGTCATGCTTTTCCGAGCATGGGTAGTAATAGAAATATCTCTCATGCTAGATGCATTCTGTTCACGAAGATACTACCGATCAGCAACCCAAAAGCACGTTATTGTGCCCTGCAGTTGCACTCTCTGTCCCTGCCTTGCTAAACTCTGCCAGCCACCCAAGTTCTCACTAGCTGAAGAACCAAAGCAGCAGCTAGCAGCCCTTACTTTGAGCAGGAAGTCTTCCCGCCCAGTGTGGAGACTAGCGCCGGGGCTAGCGCCGGACGCGGCGTCTTGGCGCGTTGGACAATGCCAACAAAGAAGCTAGCCACGCCATAAAGACTTCGAGGTTGCGGTGAGGAACCCCCAAGTTGCGCCGTCATGGAGGAAGCAGACTACAACCGTACGGAGGAGGATGACTATAACCGTATAGTGGACCTGACGAGAGAGACGGACGATTTGAGGAGAAATGTCAGCGCACTCAAGGATGATTTGATAAAAGCAGAGCACGCGCTGCGCGCAGCCAACAACGAGCTTAGGGATAGCTCCGATGCGCTGAAGAAAGAGGAGGACAAGGCTGCGTCACTGCAAGCCCAGATCGAAAAGCTTTTGCGGAATATTGAGCACGAAAGAGCGGCCACCAAGGACGCCGAGGGGCGCGTCGAAGCACTCTACACAGATGTCGACCAGTTGCGCTTCGCACACCGCAGTATCCTCGCCGACCGCGATGAGGCGCTCGCTGACAAGAAAGACATGGAGCTACAGCTCGAGGAGCTGAAGGAACAATGGCACGAGTCTGAGCGAAGAATTGAAGAGCTGCAAGAGGAGCTCGAGGACGCGCAAAAAGCCGCGGACCATGCTGCCGACGTCGAACACGACATTGCGCGACTGCGCGACCAAATCCAGGAACAGGAGCGCACCATCATGATCAAGGACGAGCGCATCAGCCATCTCGAAATGCAGGTCCAGAAGGAGAGACAGCAGAACTACATCGCTGCCGATGCCATTGCTAGGAGCAAGGCTGCTTCTCCCGTCGACGACGACCGGCACATTGGCGCCATGGGCTTCGACTCGCTGGAGGCTGAGCTTTCTGCTATTGAAGATGCAGAGTTTTACGAACTATCTTGGAACGACTATTCGCACATTACAGAGACTCCTCTTACCTATGAGCCGGTTGCGCCAGCCGCCGAAGCGCCTTTGACCCTGCATACCCAAGAGGCTATCAGCGTCTCACCTGTCGCTGCGCCTGTGCCCCAGCTTACACTTGATGTGCGGGAAGCCGGTCGCCTGGATCCTCGTGAGCCTGCTCCGGTTGCGGCTTGCACTGTCAGTATTAGCGAGAGCACCAGCACAGAACCCGTTGCGGCGGTAGTGCCTACACATGCGTTGGTTGTACGTGAGGGTACTAGCACAGAGCCCATTGCTGCGGTGGTACCTACACATGCACTGGTTGTGCATCAGATGGCAAGCACCGAACCCATTGCGCCTGCTCGCGCCCCTCCCTCAAGCATTCATGCGCACGAGATTGCTAGCTTCGAACCAAAAGCTCCTGCGCCTGTTCCACAAAATACCTTGAACGAGCATGAGATTGCCAGCTTTGCGCCCAAAGCCCCTGCGCCCGCTGCACAGAACACGCTCAATGAGCATGCGATTGCAGATATTGCACCAAGGGTACCTGCGCCTGCTCCACAAAACTCCTTCAACGAGCATGAGATTGCCAATATTGCACCAAGACTACCTGGTGCCCCGACATTGAGCGTGAGCGTCATGGAAGCTGGTAGCACGACACCAATTGTGCACCACATTTCAACCACGAGCTCACCCACTCAGACGGATGTCCCTCGGCTCACGAGTGAGTTCATCCACCATGCGACTGTCAGCACAGCTCCCTATGCGCCTGTCGAGGTTGCTACCGCCAACTCCCTTGTCCAGACGGATGCGCCTGTGCTTGCAAGCCAGTTGGTCGGTTACGCGACCGTCAGCACCACACCGGTTGAGCCTTTTGAGATTATTGACGCACCAGCGGTCCAACCGGAGGTTTCGGGGACATTTGCCGTCGACATCTCTCCTATCGAGCCCAAGGCGGATCAACGCAAACTTACCACAACCATCAACAAAGGCACCCAAACAGTGCCCGAGAGCCCGAGATCGAGCCCAAGCAATGAGTTCGTGGCCGCCACAACGACGCACGAAGTCGAACCTGTCGAGCAAGTTGTTGCCAAAGTCGAGCCCAAGCGTCCGACTGCCAGCATGGGAGTGCAGACGATTGTCGAGGCGCCTGTCGTCGAAGAAGCAGCAGAGCCAGTTGAAGCAGCACCTCCAGCCATTCCCGCCGATGCAGCGAGAAAGTCTAGCAGTGCGGCAGAATGGATGCTAACCATCCTCGTCACCGTACTTGCTCTGTTCTGCCTGCACCTCTACATGGAGCTCAACGCATGGCGGACAGCCAACGGCGTGGGGTTGGGCAGCGGATACAGCAATGTGGCGAGTCGACGCGGTGCGTACGGCAACGGACGCATGCTTTTCGGCGTGTTTCCCATTGGCATGGGCGACTCGTGGGTGGAGAGGCAGATTGCTCGCCACATGTTGTCTGCCATATCGCGGTTTGAGCACTGGGCGGGCGCCGAGTATGAACCGCTTTATTGAGCTGAGTGAGTGGGTTCGTTTGACATGGCCGCTTTCTCCCATCAGATACCTGGACCCGACTTTACTCTCTCTAGCGGACTCGAACCGGCTCGCAAGATGAAGAACCAACTAAAGCGATAATCATCAATGAACCAACAAAGAAAGAAGAAGAAAAAAAACTCGGAAAAAACTCACGACAATCATGAAACGAATGGCATTGCTTTTTGTTCTTTTCTACTACAGCCCCCTTTCTTAATGATTGGGCTTAACCCTATCATTGTCTTTTTGTCTTTTTTTGTTCTTTTTGTTTTTCAAACACTCCGTCCCCCTTTTTTTGTGGGAGAGGAAGAGCACCACCACTACAAAGATGAATGATGTATACCCCCTTTATACCCCTTTTTCTTCTAGAAACGAAATTGCAAGGACATGAGATACTTAGTATACATAGTTTTATACACACACGCGCGCGGAATGTGAGATGAATGATTGATGTGGGGGGTTTTCGTAATGATTTTGATTAATGGATGGAGGGAGTGAGGGAAGCTACTGTGTAGTACTCGGTGGGTGAGAGATGGAGGGGTTTGAATGGCCATGTGTATGTATGCATGCATGTGTCTTGGGATTGTATGTAGCAGCGAATGAAAAAATTAATGAATGGAGATATGTTCAGATTGGACTTTTTCGGGGGTGGAGTACAGCACAGGGAGGTTTTTGAGTGATGTCTTTGGGCTCACGCCTTCCATCCCGTTTTTTTCTCTCTCTCCTAAGAGAGGAGATAGATAGATTGACACTAAACGATTTCAACCTTGATTGATTTTTCTTCTTTTAGACTTTCTATTCTTCGCATCTCGCTCATCTATTTCTCCTTCCCCTGGATCCGAACAACAGACCTAGATGGAGGCTGATTTATTTCTTGAACATATAACTAAAAGTCATGGTACACATGCATTTCAAGACAATTTATTCCCCATCTGCCGGGAGATCGGGCACGATAAAACGGCCATAGAAGCGATTACTTAACCCACCTTTTCTGTGCTAATTGGGGAGCCTAGGCCCAAAGCTCAGGTAAACAGAAAGGACATGCTACGATTGCTGAGGTTTGATTCGAGGAAGACAGCGCTCCGGGAGCGGTGAAGGAAGAGAAACGGCTTGGGCATCGACGCGGGGGAAGGGGACAAGGGAAAGGGACACGTCGTGGACATATGACCGTACATGGTACTAGTAGATGCGAATATGCCAACCAAGTTGGACGGAGCATGAGAGAAAATGCTTGACATGCCGGCAAAGGACAAGAAAAAGGGCAAGTGGACTACTGTTTGAGGTTTCCAAGCGACGGAGTGGAATACGTCAGCTGGGCAGGAAATGGGCGAATGTGCCGGGCTGGTCAACGTCATTGTACGGCTGGTTGCGGGCTGCGGGCTGCGGGCTGCGGGCGAGTGCGGGCGTGTGGATGATAAGTAAGTAGCGATCGGCCATTTTTGGGCTCCAGTGCTGGGTTGACGACGGCTGGCCAGCGAGACTGTCCATGCTTGGGGCTTTGCTGTCTTGCCGGCAAGCACGGGACGCTGGACAGTATGTGTGTATGTGTTGGAAGGGGGTGGACGCTGGATGCGGGATACAGTACTATACGTTATCATGATCTCGCTCAACGCTGGCATGCAGGCAGGCGCGCCCGTTGAGGAAAGAGAAAGCAAGAGAGGCAGACGCAGGTTGGGTCGTTGGCTTGGGCGTGGGTAGTTATCAAGGGCAATTTACTGCGAGCAATTACCCTTCCCACACCCCGCATATGTCGAGAGCATGCTCCGGGTGCAGTCGGGCCGGGTGTGACACGTCGGTAGCAGCAGAGCCCAAGATGGCGGCGAGGGGGCCGGGTGAGATGACGGAGGCTGGAGGCTCCGGCCACGTGAGGGAGTTTAAGGTTGGGAGAGCAGCGGACTGGGACAAAGGGTCTTCATGGAGCCAGGGGTGGCTGGAAGCGGCCAAGGCTGTAGTACGTATGCGGTGCAGGTGCGGTGTGGGCGGGTAGTGAGTCGTATGTCTGTCTTCCAAGGTGTGTTCCGTCTCTTGTGCTCGAGGCCATGGACAAGCGAGTAGGAGCCGGGAAGCTCCGCAGATGGGTGTGGTGAATATGCAGGACAGCAGCGAAAAACCCTGGAGAGGTTCGCGGCGGTGAATTATACGGGCAAACGACAGGCACGGCAGCGAGTGGCAGGGTGACGGGGAGTGACGTGGGTGACGTGGGTGATGCGGGCTTGGGCAGCAGAGCATGGCGAGAGGCTGCGGTTGGGGTTTGGTTGCGGTGTCGCCAAGTCACGTGCCGCTAGGCCGAGGCACCGCATCTCTACTAGGAGCGCATACCGCATACCGCATGCCGCCTATCGCATACCGCATATCGCATATCGCACGCCGCGTCTCGTCTCATGGCCCTACCCACCACCCTAACCCAGTGACAGGCGCACGACGACCTGGTGCCTGACGACGAGGCGGGTGCAGAGCTGCAGGACACAGACACAGCGGCAGCGGCAGCGTGGGCGTGGGTGCAGTTGGGCAGTGGGGGACGAGGCCGACTAATAGCAAGCGGCCACGACGGGGGAGCAGTAGGAATGGGTCGCAGGCTCGGGGTACGAGGGAGGAGTTCCTATACGTCGTGGGCGGGGCTGGAGCGCACTGGAACGCAGTCGGTGAAGGCTGTGTGGCCACGGCCAACGTCACTCGGCTGGAGCCGGCGTCTGGCGTGTCTGGCTTGTCTTTGTCTTTGTCTGGCACGACCGGCGGTAGCCAATGTGTTGCAAACCCACCGTAAAATCTGCCGTCGGCTGGGCCCGAACGAGCCCCGTACCCACGTCTCGGCGCACACACCACAGACTCTTGAGCGTCGCAGGGCTGCAGCCGGGCAGCGCATCCAGGTATGTATGTATGGTTAGCAGCGGGCACGAGCAAAGGCTGGCTGGCTGGCTGGCGGCGCCGTGCTGACCGTCAGGCGTCGGCGTGTGGCAGTTGATGCCCAAGCGGCGCCATGGCAGGGCCTGTTGCCCGTCCCCACACCCTCGCATCGCCCACTTTTGCGCTTGCTACCCAAGTCGCGCCAGAAGGGAGCGCTGGCCTTTTTTTCTATGGGGGCCTTTTGCCTGCAGCCCACGCGAATAATTAGATCGCCTGCCGTCGGTGCGCCCGGCCTGTTTAGTCTTTTCCTTCTCTTTTCTGCCTGCCTGCCCGCCGGCTGCTGCACTCAGTCGCCATCACCAGCACCACCAACACCATCAACTCCCCTCACCCCCAACCACTGACGTGCATATCTGCGCTCAGCCTGCTGTTGCCGCCCGCCAATCACCCTGCCCCCTCTGCGCGCTGCCCTCGACTGCGGCTCTGTCGCAACCGCTTCCTCATCCTCCACTCGTAGCTGCGAAAGCGCGCAATATCGCCTCTCGCATAGTCTCTAGTATCCCCTCCGGCCACCCTGCTGTCGTGACCCCCCGACACAGAAGCTCTTCCAGGAACCTGCATCCATCCCACCCTCTCCGGTATCCAAAAACGGTCTCCGGCAGCCACGCCGTCAAAAGGTCCACTCTGTTATAGGCCGCACGCCTCCCAAGTGCCGGTATATTGGTCCACTCCCTCCCCCTCCCCGCTCTTGCGTGCTGCACCAGCTCTCCTGGACATCCCTTGGACTTGATAGCTTTTCCCCCTTCCGGACTCACCCAAGCCTGCACCGTCATTCCGACGTGGCTAGACTCTGTCCCATCCTTCTGGAGCACATCCTTGGTTCCCTCAAGAGAGCTTCTTCCTTGTCTGTCTTAGCTCCCATAGCTTGGCCCACTCTCCTCTCACCCCCCCTCCTGGCATTGACAGCAGCGTCATCTTTCTTTTCATCACCTCACATACGTGTATCACCCGCTACCAACCATGTCGCGCGCAAATCAGTGGTTTGTGCCTGGTGATGGCATCGCGCGAGAAGTAATCACGGCCGACATCCAGCGCTATCTGGGCCCAGATGCGCTCGTCAGGCCAGGCGTAGGCACCGGAGAATACCAGGTCCGCACTTGACTATGCCGCCAACACTACGGAGCAGTACTGACATGCTACACAGGGCCAGGCAGGCTACTGGATAACGGCGTATCGGACCCTCACATCGGTATGTCTGCGAGACGCGCCCGCCCGCCCGCGCGCATATAGACACAGACATGATACTGACTGCGACGCTACAGCAAATGATACAAGACTTGAAAATGGATTCCCAACGCTGGCAGCAGGAAAGACAGCCTGGCGAGACGGGCCGCGGAGGTAGCCACAGTCCACAAGTGCGCACTACAAAGGTATCAGCCGGCCCTAACGCTTCATTAGTGGCATATCAGGACTCTCGCACACATGCTGCTCGCCAGCATTGGGGTCCTACAAAACCCTACGACCATGGCTCGTCGCATGCCTCGGCCGACCCCTACGACCAGACGCGCTCATCGACAGCCTCAAGGACTCCTGCATACGGCTCTAGCTACAGCAGCGACCCTCACTACACCACCACCCCCACATCCACCTATGGAAGCTCACATCCAGGCTACCAGCCCTCGCCCGCTGCCGCTGCGCCCAGGACATCGCCGGCGGACCCCTACTCGGCATATCCCCAGCCCGGAGGACGGGATTACCCCGCGCAATCTCCCTACGCTGCCTACCCAGCCGCGACCCCTGATCCCTATGGACGACAGGCGCCTTCGCAGTCCACTCCATACGCTCCCTCAAGGTATTTTGGTTACTATGACGAGCCCTTTTTGGTCTATCGCTAAGCCCCTCCGTAGTGCCACAGCAGCCGCTCCAGGCTACTACATCGCCTCGGATGGTCGGCGTAAGTACTTTTCATGACTGCGCACCACGCAACTAACAAGCTTTGCGCAGAATACCCCATTTCACAACAACCTCAGGCGTCACGCAACCCACAGTCTGGCACCTCTAGGTACAGTACAAGATAGGCTTGTCCTTCTGTCTTTGGGCCTTGTTGTTGTGTTCCCGCGTCCATCTACCGAGAGCCAGGAGATACCCTTTCTTTCCAAGCTGCTGGATGGTGCTCTGGAGTCTGGCCACTCTCTAATATTTTAATGGGCCGTCTACTGTCTTTCTGGGAGTCCCCCCCCCAACCCGCCTTCGGGAGTTAATCCATTTGCACAAAAAAAGATATTCCTGCCCGGATGGAGAGCCGTTTTCCCCCTAGGATCTGAAGCCATGAGCCATTTCCATCTTCCACCTTGTTGGAACCACCCATGGAAATTTGTCCATCTGGTCTTTTTCCTTTTTCTTTGTGTTTGATGTTCACGTGTATGTTATCTGGGAAGTTGGGCGTCGTCTCTCATTCCTCATCTTATAGGCTCTTTTTGACTTGCGGGGTGTGCGCGCAACCATTTATTGCCATGGGATTTTCCACCTCTTCCATCAGGACATTCATTGCAATGATGGCCATCGCTATCCTGGTAGTTGCATCTATTTCCGGATCTTGCTTTCTTGCAATGTATATACCTGCGACCTGGACGTTGCGATATCGATGTTAACGAATGAACGGTTCTTTGCACATGCAAAACATGCATGCTAAACCAGGGTGCCAGTGCATATGATTGCTGAGTTGCTTCAATGTCTGATTTTTGCTCCGTCCCTATTGAATTTGATTGCGTCTCAACTTTGACTGACCACCTGAGTCGGCTTAAGGTTTCCACCACACCCTTCAATGTGCGCTAAATGACTCGTGATGAACATTGGATTTAATGCCCGCTGATCAGCGCCAACTGGGAGCCATTCTACCGCCCTACACCGTCTGGCTGCCAGCTTCCGTTCAAAGTCTCCAGGCATATACCGACACCCGAGCTCGCTTTCGCACCTGACCATGGCCTAATAGATTAGCCTACCAGGGTGGTTGGCGAGACCTGCACAAGCGTTTATGCACGCTAACGACGGCACGTGACCAACGACACGTGCTTGTCAAAATCGTGGCGACTTGTGTAGCTTGACGAAGATACCAACCACAATATCTCCTTGAGCGGGTCGGCCCTTAACCGCGTCAATCTTGCACGGATGCAAAAATGCTATAGTCTGGCAAACAAAACGACGTCGCAGCCTGCGCATCCAAGGCATGTGGTCCGAGACTTGTGGTTGGTCGTTTGGTGTCGTCACCGTTGCTCCACACGAGTCATGCTTCGACATTCCTCTTTTGACTCCAAACCCGCAACTCATACCGCTAACTACAAAATTATCCGGGCCCATACTACCATGATCGACGCCAGCGGAGATAGCAATCCTTATCTCGCAACATCAACTCCCGAAGCCCCTCTTGTCCATGTAACGTCTCGGATAAGGCCTCGTATTCTTGGTGCTAGGGTCGTCGGAACCTGTGGGCATATGTACAACAAGTACACCATGGGCCGACGGTTGTGCTGTGAAGGTCCTTTGTCTCTTTCGCTCTTGCTGCAGCACTACTCGACATGATTGCATTTTCAAAGCTGTCTGTAGCTTCGGCACTCCTAGCACCGTGTGTGTTCGCAGGACGCAACCTAGTCCCACGCAATGACACACAAAGCTTCACAGCCAACCTGCTGCAAGAGTCAATGGACTGGATGGACATGTACTATGACAGTGAAAGGGGCTATTTGTACGACTTGGACGCCTCCGCGTTGGTGCATGACACGAGATCGAGCGCCTGGTATGCTGCGGGGCTGCTGGCACGCAACAAGAACGACGATGTAGACCAGGCGGTTAAAATCGTGACGAACATTATCCAAGGCCAATTCAAGAACAAGAGTGAGCAATGGTATGTCTGCAGCTGCTGTGTAGCTTTCTCTTGCTGTTCTCCAGAAAATTACATCTCTCGTGAAGAGAGTGGTAAAATCATGTATACTGCAGAGCTAACACAACACAAGGTACGGCGACTACCAAGTGTACCCTGAGCAGCCTTATGTCGGCACGCCAGCGTATCCAGCTGTCATCTACAACTCGTGGGACCCCAATTGGCGCGGTTTCATTGGAACCACGTTTGTCCTCATGCTGGAAGAATTCCCGCATCTCCTTCCCCAAGACACTCAAACCTACATGCTCGAAAGCTTGTATAATACCACTGTTGGAGATAGCTACCGCGTGGGCGGTGTCGACAACGACAACCTATATCCATCATACAGCAATCCGTCCATCATGCGTGCCTTTGTATCCGGATACACGGGACGACGCCTCAACGACGCAAACATGACGGCAGCAGGAGAAGCGGATGCCAAAGCTATTGTCGACCTCTTCACACGTAACAACACCTTGTCAGAATTCAACTCTGGTACATATGCGGGTGTGTCGCTGTTTGCGCTGACGCTGTGGGCCAAGTACTTGACTCCAGAAGAGAGTATCATGGGCAAATATGGGCCTCAGATGGTACGAGACACGTGGAGCGTGCTGGGAGAACTGTACAATGCCAATTTGAAAAATGTCGCTGGGCCGTGGGATCGCTCGTACGGCTACGACATGAACCGTTACTTGAGTATTTTGGCGCTGCACATATGGACGCTGGTGGGCAAGGAGAAAGCGCCGATTAACGCAAAGGTATGTTTGATGCCATGCGACCCCATTATACAGTCTCCAAGGGCTCCACCTTCCACATTGAAGAATACAACCACGAAAAGAAATAATCTGTAGCTAACCACCAAAACCCCCACAGCCCTACGCAATGGGCCATAAAGACGACTTCGCCATCGGCCCACTCATCGCCATTCTCGCCCCATTCCACAACACCCTCGTCCCCAACACGACAGTATCTTCTCTCTCCGCCTTCCCAGGAACCCACTCCGTCTCACGATCCGCCTTCTCGCCCCCCTACGACACCTACCCACGCAACGTCTCGGCCTGGCTCTCGCCCCACCTCACCATCGGCGCAACCTCCTTTTCCGAGAACGTCATTGGCGGCCCCAGCATCAACCCCAACTCGTTCAACCCGGCTGTCGTGCAGTGGTCTCGCGCCGACACAACCAGTGTGGGCTGGATGACGCTGTACTCGACGACCAAGGCGCTGCAGGCGGTTGTTGAGCCCGGCGTGCTGGATCTGACGTATCCTGATGGTAATGCAACGAGCGTGTTTTCGTTCCTTATCGCGTCGAATGGGTGGGGTGCGAAGAGGACGGTGTACGGATGGGAGGATGTGCAGGGGCTGAAGATGAAGAATGTGTCTGGTACTGTGGATATGGAGTATTCGGTTAGTTTCAGTGGGTTGGTTGGTGGAAGTGGGAAGACGATTAAGTGAGTTTCCCTTCTCCTTCCTGGTTCTCTTCCTCCTCTCCCCCTTTTTTGGCCCTTTGTTTTCTAGCATATGGGTCTGGCTTTTGAGTAAGATAGCTGACGATGGGGGTTATTTAACTCGTGATGAACAGTTCCTTTGAGTTTTGGAATTTTACCTACGTCATGCCCGAGGGAAGCCAGGAGGTGCCGCACATACGGCTCGAGTTTGAAGTCGTGTAGGAAAGAAAAGAAGAAGAAAAGAATTCTGGAATGAAGAGAATTCGTCGATGAACGAGCAGAATTCGAAGAGAAAGTGTAGGGAATTAATATTGATCAAGGAGGTAGTAGCAACCTGGCTTGACCTGCAAAAAACTCTTTTTATGAATGCCCTAAATATAAGAATAAGAAGGGACCTATGGTCTGATGGATCGATAACATCACACGACCTACAACAAAGAGAGAAAAAACATTCACAATCCTCACTTCATAAAATACTTCACACACACTCACATTACACCCCCCCTCTTGCCAAACACCAGCCTCGCCTGCCCCTTCTCCACGCTCCCCTCGCCACCACCACCAGGCGGCCTCCCGCGGCCCCTGACTGTTTTCGACACACTCGTACCTGCACCTTTTCGTGCGCTGGGCGCTGATGCTGCTGCAGTACTACTACTAGTCCGGTCTTCCT
Source organism: Curvularia eragrostidis (assembly GCA_020744315.1). Classification (NCBI taxonomy): domain Eukaryota; kingdom Fungi; phylum Ascomycota; class Dothideomycetes; order Pleosporales; family Pleosporaceae; genus Curvularia; species Curvularia eragrostidis. Next base: position 112,453 of record JAIRCK010000024.1, on the reverse strand, counting down.
GGCGCATTTCGCGCGACAAATCGAGGGCAAAGTGGTAGTCTTTGTGCTCGGGCTGCTCGCTGGACGGCAGGTGCATGTTGCAGCGGGGACAGAAGAAGGTGTCGAGTGTTTTTTGTCGGGAAGAAGAAGATGAAGAAGAAGAGGTGGAAGTTTTTGCGTGGGGGAGTGGGTCTTGAGGAGGGGCGTGGAGAGGTTGTGGGGGTGGAGGAGAGTGGGAGGCTGACTGTGGTTGGGCTGATGGAGGGGTATTGGGAAGGTAAGTATCTGCTGCGTGTGAGCTGTGTCTGCTGAGAGGTGGCGGTGTAGATGGCCGTTTGGGCTCATCGTCAAGTCCAGCGGATAGTGTGTCTTCGTCTTCTGGTATGTCTTCTTCGGAGTCGTCTTTGGTAGATTCTGCGTGTGCTTTTAGAAGGACTGCTCTCGCTGCGTCAAAGTCCTTTTTCTTTTCGTCTCGAGGGCCGAAAAAGTTTGCAATGTTGCCTTTGGTTCGTCTGCGCTTGGCTGGTGGTGGCTCGCTGCTACTACCGCTTAACGCTCTGCCTGTCGACATCATTGCTTTTGCCTCTTCGCCTCGAACCAAGAAGCCACCGATACCTTTGTTGTTTGTAATGCCGTCTTCGAAACCGCCGACGCTTAATGAGAGGTTGGCGCATGGCCATGCTCTTCCGTCAACGACAACCTGCGCCAGTAGATTCTTTGCAAGATCGAACAAGATTGCCTCAGACAGCGGTTTGCCCTGAGGGATGGGTGCTTGGCGACTTCGTGTTTGTGTGCCTTGCCGATGGTGAAGGTTGATGCTCTTGGGTCGCCGCTTGTTCTCCAGCACACCTTCTTCCACGCACCTTGAGAATATGTCTGCAACGAAGATGCGCAGCCACCGTACGCCTTGCTCGAAAGAATTGATGGCTGGTCGAAAAGACTTGGCTGATAACATGCTCTTGATCTGTATCCGTGGGTTTACTTCGCTATTGTCTTCGCCTCTGATGATGGAGTACAGCCAGCTGCCCGTGTCGTCACCCAGCTTCTTCAATTGATCCAACGGTTGTTCCATGAGATCTTTGACTTTGTCTGTGCCAAACATAGAGACCACCTCATCTCCCAACTTGCCTCCAAGCATTCGGATTTTTGTAAACTTCATGTCTGACAGGAAATGCTTGACCGCACGGTTTCGTATTACGGTTTGCTGGTTTGGCTTCTTGTATCCTGACCCCAGCTTTGCAAGCATCTTGTTTCTGGCAACACCACCCGAGCATGTGTATCCAAGAGTATCTTTTATGCGCTTCCTCACGTCCCGAACAATCTCGGACGCAATTACCATGCACACATCGTCCCAATCTGGGTCTCTGTCCTCCCCATCCTCCTCACCCGTTCCCACAAGCGCATCGGCTGCCCAGTCTAGCACTGTTGTCGGAACCCTTAGCAGCGGCTCTGTCGGGTCGTCGTACGGTGCCGGCCCCCTCAACTCGGGATATCTCTCCAAAAGTACTGTGTGTACCTGTGCGCTGAGGTCCATGAAAACTTCGTCAATACTCGCCTTCTCCACACGTTGCTCATTTTCTGGCAGGCTTTCTTTGATACACTTCAGGATCTTGCGGCTTTCCTTGCGATATGGGTCCAAACTGACTTTGTGCGTCGCCATGTCACGGAAGGCGTTTTCATGGTATGCCCAGTTTTCATCTCCTTCCTTCCACGTCGCTACGTGCTGCAGTATAAGTTCGGGACATTGCTTTAGCGCCTCGGCCGACGTGACGTGACGACTCAGACCGAATGCGCGGGCGGGGTAGTTGATTGCTATGAGGCCCTGCCATTGCTGGACAGCGAGGGGCTTTGAGGGATCGATTCCGAGACGCATAGTTTCGCACTGCGCATAGAAGGCGTCGAGGTCGATATGGGCAACAACGCGAAGAGGTGTCTGCGTGCTGTACGATTTGAGCTGGTGCAGTTGTTTGTACGTGAACTTGGATTTGGGGATGCGCCGTGGAGAAGTGATGGAGAACTGAGACGAACGGAAATCCGGCGACGGCGACGACATTGCATTTATGTGATCATCTCAACGCATTTCGGAATTATAGTAGAAGGTCATAAAGTCGTCGCGAGGCGTCAATACAGGCGCTGCATTAGGAAAAAGATCGTTGTGGTGCCACGCGCCTGGAAAGGCGCGTGTGCTCGTGGTCCCGTGCATGCGCGTCATTCATTTGTGAGATCGCGCTAGCTAGATCGGGCTGTGGGGTTGACAAAGACAAACGGACACACGTTCTGGCATACAGCTTATTAGAAGACAGCAGGCTCGCGGTGTAACTCGATATCTCTACGGTTACCAGGAAAAGGTATCTAGTTGGCCTCAAGTATAGATACAAGCTGAGGCCTACGAGAGATGCGCATTGGACAGGCATTCGCTGCATGGGCTCTGCCTGCTGCATACCTGATGATCCAACCACAGCTTCTTCCATCCTTTATCTGTAAATCATCTTGTTGTGATTGGCTACAGAGGAGCCATCCCTGACCATAGTGGCAGCAACGCGCAGACGTCAACAGTTGTATCGCGTTGCCATCATGCTCACCACATCTCTACGCAATCATTGTAGCGTGCCTGGGCTAGAGAAACGCATTCTACCGTGTAGTAGTCTGCTTCCAAGAGCGCGCACTGTCATACCAAGCCTCCTTCGCTCGGAGTCATTGACGTCATAGTGAGCCTCTGATCCAATGGGAGCATGCGTTTGCATTTTCTGTGATGCGTACAAGATGAAATGCGAAGTCACACGTGGGTTGAAATTATGTTGTTTGATCGCGTTATGAAGCTGTTTTTTCCAGTTGTTGAAGTAGGATAACAAACCCTTATGATGATTGCAAGGATAGATGGCAGTACTATGGAGTCTGCGGTTCTGGAAGATGGCATACCCGTGTACGCGATACGCGAGGTGCCTGTTACTGGGGAGAGAAAACCATGGTTTAACACTAAGGAATCTGAACTCCCGCACCCAGGTAAGCTTTTGTACAATCAAAATCCCAAGACACAAAGTGGCTCATCACAAAACACATAGAGGTAGCACGGGCGAACCTTGCACCTTCACTGGATACACCCCAAGGAAGCACAGAAGACAATTGGGCCAAGGATCACTCTCACCAAACCGTCCTTCAACAACACTGTGATTTCTTCGACCGTGACGGCGATGGCATTATCTGGCCACAGGACACATTCGTCGGTTTCTACCGTCTGGGCCTTGGGTTCCTCTTCTCTGCTTTCGCCGTCCTGGTCATTCACATCAACTTCTCATATCCGACCTCTCCAGGATGGCTACCAGACCCTTACTTTCGTCTCTTTCTGAAAAACGTCCATAGAGCAAGACATGGAAGCGATACGGGGACGTTTGATGCTGAGGGACGATTTATACCATCAAAGTTTGAAGAGATCTTTTCCAAATATGCGAACGGAAGGGACTATCTTACAATCGGGGATCTGAAGAACACTTTGATGGGGCAGCGGAATATCAACGATCCCATTGGCTGGTGTGGATTCATTTTCGAGTGTGCGTACAGCCCTCTACCGGCACATAGAAACGAGAACATGCTTACAGATGACAATATCAGGGACCGCCACGTATCTCATGCTTTGGCCAGAAGACGGCCGGATGATGAAGGTCTGTAGCTTTTCTGGAAGAAACTACGCTTGTGGCTCTTACGTATGCTAACCCTTCCAAGGAGGACATTCGCGCAGTGTACGACGGCAGCATATTCCATCACATCGCAGAGAAGCGCGAAAGGAAGCTCCGACAGCAAAACCAGCAGAAGAAGCAAAAACCTCAGTGATTGGCCACCCTGTCTTGCGCAGGAAATATGCAGCAAGCCACAGTAGATAAACGAAGAGATATACGTCGGTCTATGGACGTCTCGCTACGCGCCTTAAGCGCGGTCCCGCAATATCCAAAACCATTCTCAGAAGCTCATATGCACAGGATTCATCCATAACTCATGCTATTTATAGTCACAGTATTTGATGCGAAACAGTGTCTCTGCTAACACAAGTGCAATGACACACTGGGCTCAGCATGCCTCGTAACTACGAACCTGTAAACTCACCTAGCTAAAGTCCGGGCGGACTTGGAGCTCGGGATCATCTCTCCAGACGGCACTACATACTATTAATGCACGTTGCAGAAACCGCCAACTTCCACTCCTTGGGTCAATGCCGGTTGGTAACGCCACTCGGTACAAACTTCCGCGAGACAGGACCATTACGGAATTTCGCATCGAATCTACCAAGAAGGCTAGTTTGGAAGAGCCGGGTTTCTTTTACCGGCCCCGGTCAACGCCTTGTCTTTTTTCTTTTGTTGCCAAAGAAAGCGGACCATCCCCGTTCACAAAGCCTCGCAGTTCATAGCCTTACTTATTGAGGTGGTTTAACACTGATTCTTGACCGCTCTCAAGTCGCCCATGGACTGTGTAAGAGACTGGCACAAGCATCATTCCATTGGATTTGTCCCCACTGGCTACAATCCACGGGATACTGAGACAGTGCATCCTTGGTAAAAATAGGATGGTTGAGCAATCCGGGAGACAGAAGTAAGAGTATCAGGACACATTGTTTTCATTCTTGAAACGATCCTGAGGGATGCAGGTGATGTTGTGGGTCGCCTCGGCGCCTGAGGCAGCACAGAGTCCTGAGTGGAATGTTGACATTCCAGAACAGCAGCACGCCAGAAAAACAGGGCCAAGCGAACTGCATGATACAGTCTACTGAAATTAGCTGTCCGAACAGCCTGCCATAATCGGCTGTAGCTCCTGGAACCCAGCTTACCATATTTTGTCGACACGTGACATAGCTCACCAGTCCATGATTGGCTGCGGCATGAGTATCCTAACCAATGACAGCGCTTCTCGCTCCCAAACTCATCTCATCCTTTACCTAGTATTGTCTGGGCCAGGCGCATGTGTATTTGATAGTTGCGCGGTCGGCTTTCGCTATTGCTGCAGATACGTACCCATCTTTCCACCTCTTCAGCTGAGCTTGCCCAGCGATATGTCGCCATCTCTCCTCAGTAACCCTCCCTTCTAGCCCCCCAATACTATGGAGAACACGAACTGGCAGTATACGCCTGAGCACCGCAGCTCCTCGTCCAAGCCAGACGCAAAGGTGGCCATTCCACGGCTGCAAAACACTCAGTACTCTTTACCTGCTCCAGTGCGACCTCAGCGTCCACGCACTGACGTAGTGAGCAAGGCCGTGAGTGATGGACTGCTGCCAGTCATTGGGCCGGAACTGACAACCGATAGTATACCTCATGCCGCAAGCGAAGTGGGCCTCTCTCCCCAAGCTTCCCTTTTGCAATATGGCTTCTTCTCTGACTTGAATAAGCTGCCTGTACAGAGCTAGGAGGCAGAGCAGGCTGACCACAACAGAGATCAAATGTTCCGGTGATCGTCCACGCTGTACCAACTCCCAACGTCAGGGCCAGGAAAATGCCTGCCACTATGAGCAGGAGCGCAGGGATCGTCTCCGAGGGTGTGTAGGCCCGATGCCGCTTGCTCCGCGCTTTCTGCTGACACAAGAGAAAGAGCGATACAGAAGACCAAGATCCTGACCGAAATTTTGCTTGAGATCAGTAGCCAACTTGATGAGAAAAGCAGGAAGAAGGTCGAAGAAACATTGGCGTCTTTCGAAGATGATACGCCTCCTCCCTCAAGTACCACAGTACCCCTTGCGACGCATTCCAAGCGCCAGAGACAAGCCTCCTATTTCGATGACGATGCAACAAGTTCTCCCTCTGCAGACACTGCAGAAACACACATTTCGGCCTCAGTCGGCTCACACGACGATCTGGACTTTGTTCAAGAAGACCTTTTGCGTACCAACGAATCGGAGAGTGCAGGCTTTATGGGTCGTAACTCTCAAGCGCAATGGCTACGTGCACTCGAGGCCAAAGTCGAACAGCCTGAGGGAGAATCCAATGTGGCATACCGGCCGCCTGGTGCTAGCATAGACGCCTTCGACCGGCGTGCTGACGCAGTGCATGGGCGGCAACAGAAAGCTGATCAAACACAGGGCAACCAGAATTCTGCCACAAGCTACTACTTCTACCTCGACAAGACTGATATCGACATTGAAATTGGCGACCCAAACATCTTGCCCTCTGCTGGCACAGCCCATAGACTATTCGGCTACTACAAACATGCGGTGCACAGTCCGTTCAAGCTGATTGACGATGAATTTGAGCAACAATTGCAGGTCTTCTTCAACGGGGCTGAAAGCAAGGACGCAAAAAATGTGTGTCCTAAATGGAGGGCTGGCATGAATCTTGTGTTTGCCATTGGTGCGCGGTACTCACATTTAGTTGGTACTGAGTGGCGAGCAGACGACCAAGACCATTTAGTCTACATGTGGCGAGCGATCCATCTATTGCAGCTTCAGAACATGAAATCTCTCGTTTCCCACCCAGATCAGCGGCTTATACAGGCGATTGGACTTCTCTCATTCTATTACCTCACAATCGGCCACGTTAGCAGGTATGTATATGTCGAAAAATTCTGAAGTATGTGGTGTGAGGAATTGCTGAGACGTCATCCAGAGCCTGGTTCATGATTGGTATGGCTATCCGCCACGCGCAAGCTGCAGGGCTTCACCTTCGATACGAGAATCCGTCCATTCACTACGACAGAAGAAATTCTTTGGCTGAGCTGTGGTGGGCGCTAAACTCTGTCGAGTGCGTTCTTACTACAATACTGGGTCGACCTCGTGCAATGTCTGCCAATGATTGTACGGTGCCCCCACCGGGAGTCAGGGCTGAAGCCGAGTCTAGGTCGCGCAGGTCCACAGCCCCCAATATCTTCACCACCTTTTCAACATTCAGTGGTGGCTCTGGCCCCCCTCCTGTCGAAAGAAACCCCGGTAACAGATTGGACAGCTTCCCCACAGCCTATGTGAGGCTTGACATTCTCATGGACAAAATCCTTTCCGGCCTATACTCCCCACGAAAGGCTATTCAATCCTGGAAGGGTGCACAGAGCATGATTGCCTCGCTGGAAGAAGACCTCGAAACTTGGGCTTTGCAGTCTCTGCCGCAGGGACCATCTGCTGCTGTTGCTGCTGCTGCTGCTGCATTGGATCACAGTTTGGATCGTGAATGCTTGCTGCTCTATCTGTACTACTATAACGCTAAAGTATGCATTACTCGGCCATGTCTCTGCAAAATGGATGAGAGAATACAAGGTCAAAGCGAAGAGTCTTCTCATTTCAACCAGAAAACAGCTGATGCTTGTATTGGTGCAGCCCTGAATATCGCCACCCTCTTGCCCGATCCCCCGAACCCGGCTTGGTATTACGAGAATGGTCCCTGGTGGTGTGCCACGCATATGAGTAAGAGCTTTCAATAGCATCGCAAACTGTAACAAGCTAATCCATGCAACACAGTCATGCAAGCCCTCACAGTGCTTTTGATTGAGCTTTCATTGGACTGCGTCCACTTGACAGTTGACAAGTCCCACATAACATCATGTGTTGATAGGCTTATCAGATGGCTGGAATCCATGAAGACTGTTGATGCGGTCAGTGAGGGCGCCTACAATATCGTTACCAAAGTCCTCAGCAAACAAAGCTCAGACGAGGCTGCCAAACGGCACATGACCCATCCCCGTGCAGCTGAAGAACGCATGCAGCAGGAACCTGGGGCAATGCAGCACCCACCTGGTTTGCGACAGCCATTTCAAATCCACCACCAGCTGCCTGGGTTGCAGCACATGGACAACCCATGGCCCGGCCCCGATGCGCCCAACAGAATGACTTACTTACAGCCTGACACTTCAAGCTTCTATCAGAGCAACTTCCCTAGTTCTGAGTACCTGGCTGGATCGAATGCGGGTATGTATGAATTTGGACAGCCACAGATGAGCTTATTCTACGGGAACCCTTACACACCTGTGACGTATCAGTGGGATTGGGAGTCGATGACGGTAGAGGGTGCCGGTCACGGGCAGCCGCAGTACCAGGGACAGAATCTTGGGGGTGCGCCACCGCAGTGATATCGAGAAGTGGGTCCTATTCTCATCATGTATCATAGTGAGCAGAGGTTTTCCGTCACTATCACATGAAGGGATTGTTCAGCTTGGTATGTTGGAGGACTTAGCCAGTGATATTGGTTCTTTTTTTTTCTTTTTTAAAAAAGATTTGAATGACAGCATCAAGAAAATCTAGAGGCCGTGATTGCAAGGGAATTGACTTTCCACATAAATGGACTCCTTGCTATTCCCCAAAGACTCATTTCATTATTCTCTTGCTCCCTTTGAAGTTCTTATTTGATTCACCAGCTGCCAAGAAGACGATCAGTGCTCATCACAGAAGATATACCCCTCACTCTTTACAAGCTTCCACCCTAAACATGCCCTCCACAACCGCACAATCCCTCCCATATCGATGAATAGCGTCGCGGACTGCATCCTCCACATTAATCACCTCGACGCCCACGGTCTCATTCTCTACAAGCTGACTGAACTCGTCCTCCCCTCCTTGCCCCTCCTCATAAAACTGATTACTAACCGCCAACCCCTTCAACGCCAGCCCTATCTGCTCTGCGCCAGGTAAGCCCGCCCGATACCTATCCAACACACGCAAGGCCCGCTCCCAAATCCGCTCTACATCCACATTCTCCACCGAAAATCGTTTCTCCAAAACTTTCTCAAGCACCTGCAGCAGAACACGCTGCGTGACGCTCGACGGCTCCCCGCGGCGCGTCACAAAGGGGCAGATGTGCACTGCTCTGTTCATGACGGGCAGCGGGTTGCGCAGCATAGACACCGCGGCGCGAGCGATGACGGGTAAAGGGGTCCAGTACAAAGGCTTGTTTCCCGTGCCGTAGATGCGGGCGTGGGTTGTGGGCAGGGAGAAGCCGGCGGGTCCTTTCATGAGCCCTGTGTTGTTCTTGTGTTAGATGCGCAGGAAAAGAATAAGCAAGGTTGTTATTTCCCAGTTCCCAGTTCCACCTTCTTTGTATATATTTTTTTTGATATCGAGATGAAAACTCTTTCTTTGTCTCCAGAACCTAACCTGTGAAAGAAAAAGGGACATAAAACTCACACATATCGAAAAACGGCCCGCCTGTCAGACTCGTCCAAGCAATCTCCCCCCGTTGCGCCAGGCCCTCCAAATCCCGTCTAATCCGCACTTTTGCGCCGACAGACTCCTCGGGAAGCCGCTGGTACCGCGGGCTCTGGATGTTGCCGACGAATTCGTTGGCGAAGAAGAATTTGACGCCTGCGGCGATGGCGGCGTCGATGATGAGGCGCGAGGCGGCGTATTGTGTTGCACTGCCCGTAACGCAGTTTACGATTGCGTCTTGTCCGGTGAAAGCAGATTGGAGGGAGGAAAGAGACGTGTAGTCGACGGTTTTGTGCACAATGGTGGTGCTGGTGTTGTTGGAGGGGCGGGCAGGAGGGGTGTAGGATGAGGTTGGGCGTGTGATTAGGGTGATGGCGGAGGGAGGAGACGAGGATGGCTGGAGGAGCTCATTCAGGATGGCGGTACCTACGTTTCCTCCGGGCTGTTTGTTCAGGTAAAGATAAATGTTAACAGGATGTTCAGATTGGGGTCAGACTGAGGAATAAGTATCTGACGTACACCGAGGATGGCGATGTTTTTCAATTCCATTATTGAATAGAGAGGGTGTGATATTTCGGTTGAAGAAACCTTTATTAATTTGATTTGGACTCTTGAGGACTCTAGAGAGTGGATTTTATAACGACTTCAAAACGCGGTCAACATGCGCCTTTATATCCTCATCCAACTTCAAGTATTCAACTGCAAATGGGCCTCATCAGTCACGTGCGTGCAATGCTCTGTCTGGATGTCCCGTTTGGGTCGAGGTTCAAGCCAGGCTACAGTAGGCAGCTTACCTCGAGTGCTGCCTTGTTGCCTAACCTCGCATCAGCCATGAACAGACATTGGCGCGATACCAGAAATAGACAATTCGAGTCGGCTCCGGGCCAGACCAGCGCCCGACGAGCTGAAGACGCGCTTGTCCTGATTAAGTATGGCGGATTGGCTAGCCGCATGGCGCGCTCACGTGCCATGGTCGGCATTTGAACTTGTCTGGTCGCGTAGAGCAAATGCCGATGACGTTGGTCACCATTGGAATCAGGCACCTCGTGATCTTGTGAATGGCGCTATATTCCAAAGTCATACCGAAGGCGATAGAAGGACTGATCAGAGAGCCTTTATCGTGACTTGCGTGGCCTTTGCCCTGCTTGTGTGTGGCGCCGAGTGTGCAATCAGTATGACGATGGCGGGGCTGCAGAGGAGCACGGCGGGGTAGTCAACCCAGTATCGATCGCAGAAGAATCTCGACGGCAGACAGCGGTTTGTCAACAAACGACCAGGACAATTAGCCAGACGAGTAAATCACTGCACTCTATCCCTGCGTGGTGGAATTCTCGGTCCGAGATGTGCCGCTTAGAGGAGCTCCGCTGGCGGAGCAGGGTGCGCAATAAAACCATCCAAATGCCGCTGTGCTGGAGGTGACATTTCCCAACCGCTCGTCACTTTCATTCCTCCATTCCACTCCGTCCTGACAGGCTTTGGATTCAATCTTGCCTAGCTGTCTTTGCCCTACACACATCCACCATGTCTCAACGAGCGGCGCTATTAATTGGCCAGTTGGTACACGCTCAGAAAGAGTGGCAGGCGTGTGCCCAGGTCGCGTCGAAGCTGTACGAGTACCCCGATGGCAACCGTGAAGACTTCATTTCCAAATGCAAGAGCGGCGAGTTTGACGGCGTCTACGCCCTCTACCGGAGTAACGACTCCAACCCCATTACCGGAGATTTCAACGCTGAGCTGCTGGATGCGCTGCCCAAGAGCTTAAAGTACATCTGTCACAATGGCGCGGGATACAACAACATTGACGTGGCAGCATGCACAAAGAAGGGCATTTCGGTGTCGAGCACACCAATCGCTGTCAATGACGCAACTGCCGACGTCGCAATCTGGCTCATGCTCGGCGCCCTGCGAAACATCAAGCAATCATACATGGCCGTCAACAACGGTCAGTAGACATTTCTCGACTTTTTTTTTTAATTAATTTGTTGCTGACACGTCCAACAGGAAAATGGCGCGGCAACTTCTCCCTCGGACACGACCCAAAGAACAAGACGCTTGGTATCCTGGGTATGGGCGGCATTGGCTCAGCCGTGGCCCACCGCGCAAAAGCATTCGGCATGAAGATACAATACCACAACCGGCGCCAGCTGCCGGCTAGCGAGGAGAACGGCGCAAAGTACGTGAGCTTCGAGGAGCTGCTCAAGACATCGGATGTGCTCAGCTTAAACCTGGCGCTCAACCCTTCGACCAAGCACATCATCGGCAAGGAGCAGTTTAGCGCGATGAAGGACGGCGTCGTGATCGTGAACACAGCACGAGGCGCGCTGATTGACGAAGCGGCGCTAGTGGACGCGCTCAAGAGCGGCAAGGTATGGACCGTGGGACTGGATGTATTCGAGGAGGAGCCCAAGATCCACCCCGGGCTCTTGGAGTGCGAAAGAGCGGTACTGCTGCCGCATGTGGGAACGGCGACATTCGAAACCCAGGTATGTTTTTTTCTTCCGTATGCAGGGAAAAGAGGAAGCTGCAGATTAAGCTAACAATTTATCCTAGCGCGAGATGGAGATCCTGGTGCTAGATAACCTCAAGTCGGCTATCACGAGCGATAAGCTTCTGACACAAGTACCGGAGCAGAAGACAGAGAAGGCGAATATGTAGACGGTGTTGCGTGCGGATAGCGCTGGATTTATGAGATAGACTAATTGACCCATTATGGCAAAGTCCAAGAGTGAATACCTTCTTATCGTTGTCTGCGCGTCGTGCAATAGTGTAACCATGAATTTCTCCAACCCTTGTTGTACTACAAGCGGATCTACAGTACCCCAGGCATAATAGCTATGTTGAAATTTAAAACAGGCATCTATGACATCACCACGAGCACAACGCTGATCTGTTGAGAGCCCAATAACAAAGCCACGACACACTTCTCCTACGGGGACCAAAACAAAATTGCGGAGAAATAGATGTGGGATCCGGGGTCGGTCTTTGAGCGGGTAAGTCAAAAGGGAGAACATTCAGCTCGCACGACCCTTTGATCGTGTGGCTTGCTCGCCATCGGGATTTGATTCCAAGCGTCCCGTCTCATTGGCCGTCATACGATGGCGATTACCTTATTTCTCCTACTCAGAATGCCAGCACAAGCGGCAAGAAAAAGCAGTTGCCAGGTATCTTTTAGCACATTACTCCACATTCCGAGGAGGAAGGATGAGCAGTAATGTACTATGGAAAGTATGTAAGCAATCACAGATAGTGACCCTGCAAATGCCGCGTCTGGCACACCGCCACACCTCTTCTCTCTCTGCACCACGAGTCCAACATCACACTGCCATGTCAAACTCTGGCGTCCCTATTTAAAAAAAAAAAAGTCCAAATGATCCTTCGCAGTGGGAAAACCCGATATGCCTCGTTTTTTTCCATCGTCCCATCCGGCAACACACACGAACACACACGTGTGCACACCGGCCACACCGGCATTTGACCCACCAAAAGGGCATGCGGGCGTTGCGCATCTATCGGCCTGGGGAACCCCGCTTAACCCAACAAAATGAGCCAGCCCGAGTGGAGACCCCACGAAAAACTAGGCCCCAAACCGGTTTGCTCCCTTCGTCTCTGTCTCTTGTGTGCATGTGTGTGTATGTGTGTGTGACTGCCCCCCGCGCGCATGAGTCGAGCAAAACGTCACAGTCACATGTTATTGCTGTTTACATTGCCGTTGCCGCGCGTGTTTGGCCGCCGCCGTTGTTTGTATGCCGACGCAAAGAAATCAAGATATTGCCAAGAAGGCAAGTTTCGCCTCCGCTCCCGCCCGCTTTCCCCCCGGAAAAAAAGAGGCTTTTCGCTTTTTGATGTGTCTCTGGTCTTTCTCCACAGCGGGCTTTGAAATTTGGCATGGGGTGGGGTGGCTTTTTGTGAGTTCATCTCGTGTATGTGTATGTGCTGTGCTTTTATGCATGGGGAAGGTTGGGGCCCGGTGTATATAGTCTGAAGTTTCTGGCCTCCCCCCAGTTTCTGCATCCCCCCACCCCCCGCGCTTCATTGTTTCCCCAGGATTGTGGAATTACTTCGTTCGTAGGAAAGAGAGGACTTCTTCCTCCCCTACCCTCCCCCACCACCACCCCTGCGGTCGCATATTGTCTAAAGGGTTATTTTACCGCTGGCTATTGCTGTTGTTGCGGTCAAGCTTTTTCCGCTTTTTTGTTCTTTTTATTCCGTAGCCTTTTTCTTACGGACTTGTTTTTATTGCTGACGTCCGGCTCTCACCGCTGACGCGCATTGGACGACAACGACGGGAAAGAATCATGGCTAGGCTTAATATGGCAGAGGTCTGGGCGGACATCAAGACATACCGCCGGGCCTACCTGCTTACAGCTGTGGCTTCGTTTGGCGGCATGCTGTTTGGCTGGGATACAGGCTTGATTGGAGGTACGTTGGATGGTGTCTGGCATTACGCATGTTTCATGTTGGCTGACCGCTCATTTAGGTGTCCTGACTATGGACTCTTTCCAGCATTCTTTCAAGCTCGACAAGAATAGCCCTGATTTCGCCAATCTCCAAGGAAATATCGTTTCCGTTCTGCAGGCGGGCTGCTTTTTCGGCGCATTGGCCAGTTTCTACGTCTCGGATACGTTTGGCCGCAAGTGGGCGCTTATCATTGCCGACATCATCTTTATTCTGGGCTCGTTGATTCAGACGCTATGTGGACTTGGCACATCGAATCTTGCCCAGCTCTATGTGGGACGAGTGATTGGTGGGTTTGGAGTTGGCCTCATTTCTGCTGTTGTACCTACGTACATTGGAGAGAATGCGCCCAGAGCGATTCGAGGCCGTTGCATTGGATGCATGGTATGTCTTTCTTTTTCTTTTACCAAACTCGTTCACCTGAATCGACTGACCAAAACGACAGCAACTGTTCAACGTTACTGGTATTTGCTTGTCGTTCTTCGTCAACTACGGCATTTCCTTGCATATTACTAGCCCTACGGACCCAACGAAATGGCGGGTACCTTTTGCTCTGCAAATGCTCCCTGGTTCTATCCTGCTGGCAGGTATCGTCTTCATGAACGAGTCACCCCGCTGGCTCGTGGAAAAGAACCGGTACCACGATGCGGCCAAGGCGCTGGCTACCGTCCGCAGCAAAAGTATCGACGACGCAGAGGTCATCGAGGAGTTGGATGAGATTATTGCAGACTTCAACGGCCACGAAAAGATGCCGCTGATGGCTCAGCTCAAGGCTTCTTGCTCTGGCAAAAAGATGTTTTACCGCTCGTCCTTTGTAGTCATTCTCATGTTCTGGCAGCAGTGGACTGGCACAAACTCGTAAGCATCATTTTCGCTACACACCAGACTATTTGCTAAACCCCGAGCAGGATCAACTACTATGCCCCGCAGATTTTCCGGCAGATCGGCCTCACTGGCAAGTCATCGGGCCTATTTGTAAGTGTAGCGGAGATAGTACAACATGCAGAGACGTTGTGAAACGGTGCTAACGTGGCAAACTAGGCGACTGGTATCTACGGCATTGTCAAGATCGTGGTAACGGCCATCGGACTAATGGCGTTTACCGAGCAGCTCGGGCGCAAGTGGTCTCTGATCATCGGCTCGCTCGGGCAGGCCTTTGCTATGTTTTACATCGGGGTGAACCAAGCGGTGCACCCGCCGTCTGGCGACCTGGACGGCAACGCAATCTTCGCCATTGTGTGCGTGTACCTGTTTGTTGTCTTCTACTCGTTTGGCTGGGGACCCATTCCATTTGTGCTGGCGTCTGAGTGCAGTCCGAACCAGGTGCGGTCGCTGCTCATGGCGGCCTCGCTCATGACTCAATGGCTGTTCAACTTTGTGATTGCAAAGATTACGCCTCTGATGCTGGCGGACATTACGTACGGGACGTTCCTTTTGTTTGGCTCGCTGTGCATTGTCATGGGCATTTGGACAGTGTTATGCGTGCCCGAGACCAAGGGAGTCCGGCTCGAGTCGATTGGCGAGCTGTTCGAGGGCAACATTATCAAAGGATGCATTCAGGACACGATTCCGAGCCGATCCCGGGCCAAGCAGCTGCGGCATCATCATGCGACTGCCGACGACAGCAACTCGATCAAAGGCGGCGGGGGCAAGGCGGCGAGCGTGGAGCAGATCGAAGACGCATAGGGCAGCAGCGGCAGCGCGATGGCAAAAAGCACATGCGGGCGGCGTCGAGTGCTTACGTTGCGGCGCATGCGGCGGGTTTAGTGCAGTATGTAGGAATGCGACATGTTTCGGTTCAGTTGGTTGCAAGATGCCCAAATCATGAGGTTATAGTGGGCACCGTGCGCATCATGGCCTCTTTACACCACGGCTTGCTCGATGGCAGGCAGGGATTCGTACAACGTGTCCGTACAGTGAAGATCGTGAACCGAACAGGCGTTGATTCGGGCCGCTCATGGCGAGCATGGCCAGCGCAAGTCACGGGCATGTCCTGGCCAGTGAGGCTGGGCAGCAGAGTGCGGGCAGGGCTATGGCTGCCTGACGGGCAGCCATGTACCTGTAACGGCGTGGGTGCAGATGAGGCGAGGGCCACGGCGGAGCAGGAAAACCGGAGCCCGGCCAGAGTGAAGCGTGGCGGGTGCAGGTGAGCAGCGGACAGCCTGGTAGCGGAGTGGAGAATGGGGTGGTGATATCGTGTTCGCCAGAAGGTCGGACAGGAACATGCTATGCTGCAAGTAGGCAGGAAGGCAAAAGAAAAAAAAAGCTGCGGCCGAGGGACCCTGGCCGGGCCGTGCGCTGTGAGTGGCTGCAGCATGCAGGGGTCCAGGGTCCGGCGGGCGCAAGCGAGCGATGACATAGTGAATCAGGCCTCTTGCGACGTAACCTCGCAACCAGGCGGGCGGGCGCTGTCATCCTTCTCAGCCCAAACCCTCGTCTCGTACATACACACTCGCACACACGCTCTACACACCCTCTCGTCCTATACGCCCGCCCCCATACTAGTCCATACATCCATACTCGCACACATCACCCATCCACACGCACCCCTCCTTGCGCTCGCCGCCCGCCCGTCGCGTGCCCTTCCTTCCCCGGCGCCTACCCCGTTGCCCGCCTCACTCGCGGCCTCGCCAAGTCCCCACTATCGCGCGCCCATCGCTCCCAGGCACATCCTAGAGGGCCACCGACATACACCACCATCCTCACCCCCGCCCCCTGTCACGCCTCGGCGTCACCACTCGTTGCGGGCAGCTTGGGCGCACTCGTCTCAGGCCTGTACGTCCAAGCCGGCAACCGGTTCGCGCCTCCTACTAGTCGTCGAACCACGATACACCTGCGTCCCCCTTCCGGCACTCGCCCGGCATTGAGACGCTTTTATGTACGTCAAGCTGCGGCTTCACTCGTCGCCAGTCCTAATTTCTAATCCGCCTTCGTTTGTGCCATGTCGACCTTTTCTCCCCACTCGGCCGTCTGCTCTTGTCTCTGCTGATCTTACACTGTACGCTCCGAACTAACAACATGTTGGGCAGCGTTCTCCTACCCGCCAGCCCGCTGGGCCCAAGGGGCACTACTTATTCCCCCACCGCTGCGCCGCCCCTTCCCCCGCGTAGAAACACCCTAGCAACTACGCCTGCTGCCAAAACTGCTGCCAAAGCCACGCCGCTGCACATCAAGACGGTCAAGTTGTCGGGCACCATGGAGTCGCGGTACACCCGCGCCTCGTCCCCCCGGAGGGCCTACGGCAATCCCGCCAGAGCCTCAACTGGTGGCTTCGCCGACCCCTACTACGACTCGTCGTATTATGGCCGCCCCAGCTCACCACGGGCGAGCGTCGATCGTCTGGCTGCTGCCGCGTCTTACCATTCGCCCTACTGGAACCAGCCCACAAGCTCCCTGGCCGCTGCCCGCTCCAGCAACTACAAATACGACTCGTACACAACACGCCCCCGCCGCAATACCAACGATCTGAGCCGGCCCAACGTGAGCACCAGTGCCCTTCCGCAGACGTCCCTGCCGCTCCGCACTCCCTACTCGCCTCACACCTCCAGCCATGCCGACCGTCCCAGAAGCCCCATGGCCTCTTCCTACGACAAACGGGCCGACACATACATCACCGGAGGCTCTTCACGAACGCATAAGAAAGTCTATAGCGTTGACGACACCAGCCACTTGACCAAGCTGGTAGCCGAGGTCGACGCTTCGCGCCACCGAGAGCACGCAGATAGGGGCTACAATGTAACGAGCGGTGGCCGTACCTACCACGATACCAAGCCCGTACCACGCGTTTCCGACACGAACAACGATGGCTACTCTTACACAGACCCTGCAAGCATGTACCGCGATACCGAGCCGGCCTGGCGACGACCACGTGCTGGCAGTATAGAGCGAAGCACCCGTCCCACTAGCATGATAAACGACCGGCCACCACGCTCCTCGACCCGTGAACTCGGTCCGCCACCATCCACTCGAGGGTTTGATAAAATCCACAGCGCTCCACGGGCCCATGGCAGATCGTCTTCGATTGACAGAACCCCCGTTCCCAAGTACGACCCCTATCCAGATACACACCTTGGTCGATCTTCTTCTACACGCTCCCGAGCCCCCGCCGCCATTCACCAAGAGCCTCGCGAACACCGCCGTGATACATACCGTGATGACTACGACCGTCGGGATGTCGAAAACAAACGCCACCCTACGACTTTCGAAGACCGTGACGTCACTTCTCGAGGGTTCGGCATCGCTCCCGGTCCTCCGACCCTCGCCCACGACCACCATGCTCTGGACCGACAGCCCATTTATGCCCCTCAGGAGCCGCTTCGGCCCAGGCAACAGGAGCCTGCTAGCTCGTACTATCAGCCTGAGCGTGCCGAGGCTCGCATGCCCGAGGTTCGTGTGCCCGAAGCTCGCAGCTCTCGTGACCGCGACGCCCCCGCTGCTGACTACGACCGGCGTCCCCGTGAGCGAGACCATGGCAAGCACGACAAATACGAGATCAACGGTAGTTTTGTTCCTACCGCCGCCGGCGCTGTTGCTGGCGTTGCTGCTACCCTGGGTGCCGCTGGTTACATGAAAGCTCGTGAAAAGGAGCGAGGCAGTGAACGAGACTCTTCTGGGGAACGAGAGCGCGAGCGCCGGAAGGAGTACGATGAACGTGATAGGCGAGATCGTCCTGATGAGCGACGCGAGAGAAAATCCGAAGGCCGCCGTAACTCACTAGCACCAGCGCCGGCTGCCCCTGTCGTTGCCCCCACTACTACGACTACTGCCACCACCGCTCCTGCCGCTCCTGCCCAGATCGCTGCCCCTGATTACCCACCCTACCCTGAGCCAGATCGTTTGTACCGCGATCGTCGGCATGAAGACGATGAAAAGGAGAAGGTTTCTTCTAGGAAGGAGGAGAAGGCCCCTTCTAGGAAGGCCTCATCACCCGAAGGCAGTGGTGATGAACGGCCAAGGCACTACGTCGACCGGGACGCCGAGCGACGAAAGGAGCCTGCTCCACAGCCGGCTGCTGTGGATCCAGACGAAGAGTACAGACGACGGATCCAGCAGGAAGCTGAGCGTGCCAGCCGTAGCAATCGTGACCGGGAGAGTGATTCTGACCGCGAAAAGGATCGACGGAGGCGAAAGGAGGAGCGTGATAGGTCTCGGTCTCGAGGCCCAGAGGAACAGTCACGTGCATCGCCGCCGAGGGACGACCGTTCATCAGCCACCCATAATGGAGGTATGGTGCAAGAACCTGAGGCTCTCGATAAGGAGTCCGAGCCTGCTAGCAAGAGCGTACAAATTGTCGAGCCACCCAAGGAACCTGCGGCACCTGTCAAGGGAATTCTTCGCAAGCCTACTGCCAAGTTTCCAGAGGACCCCGAGCCTATCCGTGAAGGTGTAGCGCCCCATAAGGATGCCCTCAAGGGCAAGGATATTCCTGTTGGCGCTCGCTGGACAAGGATCGATCGACGCCTGGTCAACCCAGAAGCCTTGGAACAGGCTAAGGAACGGTTCGAGGAGCGAATGGACTGCGTGATTGTACTCCGAGTCCTGACCAAGGAAGAAATCCAGAAGCTTGCCGATCGTACGAGAAAGATTCGAGAGGCAAGAGGTGAGCTGATTAATGGATCCACAAGATTACTAGCGCTAACAGTTGTTTAGAGGATAGTGAGTACGATCATGAACGACGCGAGAGAGAGGATCGCGACAGGCGGAGTCGCCGCTCCCGGGACGACGACGATGATGATGATGATCGCGATGATGACCGCGACCGCTACCATCATGAACGCGAACGACGTGGCCGCTACGATGATGAGAGCGATTATGATGACCGCGATCGCTCCAAGAAGTACGAGAACGGAGATAGAAGGTGATGATAGTGAGCGAGTTTCGTGCGTTGGAACCAAACACTTTGGAACATGCACCTACGTTCACGTCGAGAAAGCGAAGAAAACCTTTAGTTCTCAAGGCAAAAGCGTCCTTTCCGGAGACGATGTGGACAGAAGAACTATTGTAACATTATCATGGACCCAACACTCACGCGTCTGACAGTAAGCACAAAACATAAAGCGTAAAACAGCTTGCCCACTGTCAGACAGCTCGCATGGGCAAAGGACTCCAGCCCAATCATTGTTATTTGAGTCAAGCCGGCCGCAGCAGGAGCACATGAGGCTATACGGTCTCTCATTCTCATTCTCTGGCGCAATACAGGAGTCAAAATGCATCCCCGAACAAGAACCGCATAGCTAAAGTACCGGAATGGCTGTCAAGGCGCTTTTGTCTGATGAAGCATCAATTCTGCAGCGTCTTGTCGTTATTGTGCGTAGAGTTTCATCGCTTTGGCAAGGCGTTTTTGGTTTAGTCTTTTTTGCATTAGCTATGGCGTAGGGTGATAGACTATGGAAGGGGGAGACCAGGTTAAGCAATGCCTTTTGTGTACATGATTGCATTTCTCTGCTTGCTGCCTGTTTTCTTTTCTTCGGGCCAACTCTTGTTAGGAACAGAATACAAATATTCTTTTTACAAATGCTCTTTCCGTATGCGTGATACATCTTTGAAACTTTAATGTCATGATTATGTGAGGCACGTGGAAGCTTTTCAGATTACTTTTTTTCTTTTTCCTTGGAGAACGGTGAGGCAGTCTATCTTTCTCTCCCTTACTGTCATCAAACCACCTCTTACATACTTACTCCACTACCCTATTCCTTTGTTTCACCATTGTACGTCCCGCTCACCATGTTTCCTTCCTACACACACACACACACACACACATGATACCTCATTCGTCCGCCCATCCCCTCTTTCCCATCCGCACCCATGACGCCCCAAACAAAACAATGACGACTAGCCCACGCCGCCAGACTAAGGCAAAAATGAAAAAAGGGGGGGCAAAAGCACACACGTGGCTGTGCTACCCGCCCCTCCCGTCATCACCATTACCATAACCACCCCCCTTTTTCCGCGCTAGTTACAAAAGCCGGTTAACTAGGCGTGGACCCCCTCGATTCTGCTGGCGTCGTTTAGCGTGCAAGCGGGCTGGATGCACACCTACGTATGTGTGTTCGTGTGTGTATGTATGGATGTATGGATGGATGGATGGCATGTTGCGAGCTTGGTAAAGGTAGAAGGGGAAGAGAGGGAGGGGAGGGAGGAAAATGATATTTTTTTACTGGGCGATGTTCTCAGGTAAGAAGGGTAAGGGCCGCGGTGTGATGCAGGGTAAAGTAAGGTACACTGGGGCATAGGAGTGGGGTGGTGGACGGAAAGTTTAGGTTTTAGTTTTAGATTTAGGTTTTTGGGGGCTTTGTGTAGTTTGGTTGAGATGACTTCATTTTTTCTTAGGAGTGTGGGGCAAGATGGTATTAGTGTTAGGGGATTGAGGGTCGGGGAAAAAGGGAGTGCCGGACTAGGTATGTTGCTTTTTTTGGAGAGTGCTTGGCGCGATGGAATCATATCAGGGTTAGTGGGCGTGAGTGACGTACTGGGTGCCAGACGTGGATAGAGGGATGTGGTTTGCTGGCAGTGGCAGGGGTGATTTGGGCGTGCTGAGATTGTTCGGTGAGTGGGACATGCTCGTGATATGGTCGCATGACACGTTGGATGGTCGCGTACGGCGTGTTTGAAAAGGATGAGATGCATTTCCCTTGCTCCAGTCTGCCATACTAGCGCTCAATGAAGCTATTGCTTTTGTAAACATACTTTTGTATCGGTTCAAAGAGACTTTGCTGTGCTGTATTCGTAGCTTGCTTTTCCGTTTGATGTATTGTAAGTCTGACCTATCCTGCAGTACCTTGATACCTACTCCTGCGACCGATAGACAAAGTCAGCCGGTGCACCAGTACTAAGCACATTGTCCGGGCCTATCTGCTGCAATCCACCCTCGCCAAACGCAAAGTCGTTTTCAATTTGCGTAAAAAGATACTGATCTGCCTCGTCCAAAGTCCAAGACCAGGGCTTCGGACTGGCTGTCGAAGGCGTAACTATTCCCGACGGCTGCATGTTGCGAGCTACGCTACCATCAGTAGCTTGCTGCGCCGAGTGCTGCACAGTGCCAGAAGAGGTGGAGGGTGCATCAGGCGCCTGGGCTGCGGCATCGGGATTGTTGCCGGCTTTGTCTGGCTCCATAGTCAATCGGGACGCTGTGTCTCGATCGAGATACTGGAAGAACAACTCTAGAACCCAATTTGTTACTTCCCATGTCTTCTGCAACTCCTGCAGGCCTAGGAGGCAGAGTTTTGCTCGGTGCTCTGCTAGTGCACGATTGATTCCGCTTGAGCGCCTAAAGTGCAGTACATGGATACAGAGTGTATTGAACAAGTTTGTGATGACGTGCATCTGTGCATGACAAATGTTACCATATGGTAGCATGTCTTCGACTATGCGCGAGTTGCGTGCTGCAGCTTGAAGAGCGACGTTGCCTTCGGTTGCCGCACTGCGGCTTTCATCCATGATGAAACTGGTTCGATGGAGAAGAATGAGAAGATTGTTATAAGCTAGGTGGAGCATGCTAGCCTGGAAGTTCGGTACATCTCCAGCATCAGTATGTAACCGCATGGCGCTAGGAAGATCATCTCTCCAATGGTATAACTCATCACGGAGCCTGGTCGTGTCTTCGAGTGTAAGCGTACGTCCGGGTAGGTAACCAGCGTCGACTACGCGGCCGAGGAATACCGCCAACTGCACCATACTTATTGCATAAGCAGTGGAGCGGTGGCGGTCTTCCACCGGAGTTGATGATTTAAAAGCATAAGTGAAGTCGGTGTATGACAAGGGCTCGACATCGCAGTCTTTGTCGCGTATCCGGCAAGGCAGACCCAGAGCCGACGCGCACTGTCTCTCACGAACATAGATAGCCCACCAAAGTCTTCTCTTGACTTTGGTTAGCTTCTCTTCTGCATTTCCCCCACGACGATGCAGCGCCCGTGTTTGTGATAGGCTGATAGCTGTCCCAAGCCAGTGGCGCGCGTCTTTTTCTAACAAAGCGCCAGCTCTCCAAAAGCTCATCAGAAACAAAGCCTGGATTACTTTTATCTTATCGGGCTCGATAGTCGCGTCGTAAATGTCTTTTGCTCGGATATAGAAGAACCACTTGGCTCGATGGCGATTGCCCCACCCGAGTTTAGTAAGCGTCGATTCGTCGCAGTGAATTACGCCAATGAACATCATAGCCTGTAGAAGCACACCAGAAATGTCAAACTTGTGATACGAGTCCCAGAAGTCCCCTTCGTCAAGGATTGCAAAATGTGGATGGAACCACTTGAAGTACGCCTCTAGCAACTCTTGTCGAACATGGGTCGGAGGAAATGAAAACACTCCCTCTGCCTGCAAAGCCTTTTTCCTGGCAACGCGTCGTTCCGTCTCCCACTCAGGCACGTGTGCTTCTGCCCTCGCAGCACTAGGAACGGCATGGCGGAAGCAAGACTCGCGGTGCTCTGCTGCAGCGGCGGTAGGCTCCCTTGTTACGTAACGCAACGAGCTGGATTCGCCAAGGAAGACTGCATCTTCTTGCTGGATATTTTCGGCCCTTGGATGAGTGTCGCGTGGTTCTGCTGGGGCGGAGAACTGGTAATGAGTGCCAGTGGACAGCGTGTGGCTGTTGACAGGACTGTTGAAGTTGGACGATAGAGAAGCAAGTACGTGCGATGCCGCGACCTCATCCTCGTGCCGCTGCGGGCTGAAAGCCGGTGCATTCGGTGGACTATCTGTAAGTCAGCTTCTGTATTTCATGAGTGGTACCAGAAGCATCCCGGCATACGTTTTGCTGCGTGTCTCGGCCTCACCACGCGGCTTTCTGATGTGTTTTCCGCGCTTCGATTCTCGGGTCTCGCACTGCACGTCGCCAGCTACACAGTTGCTGCAAGGCTGTCGATCGGTGACATCGCATTTCACTCGCCGCGCGTTGCACGTCACACATGCTAGTTTCGCGCGTTTGCGCGGCCGTTCAGACATGCTGTTTGCCGAAGCGTGAATTTTGAAAGAAGCCGAAGTCGGTTATCAAACTCTGACTAGGCGACAGCGGGGGCTTGGCAAAGTTGCAGTAATCTAAATCATCAACGCACGTCTACAGGAAACGTGTTGACGACGATTCATAATCGAATATCTGAAATCTATTGGTCGTTATAGAAAGAGGACATGCCATAGTGCGATTTCGTCTCTTCCGACACGGGCAGTGTATGCGCGAGTGAAGAACCTCCTTATCGATATCGGCTATGCGTCGGCCATGAAACCATCATCGCCACTTGCTCATTACAAACGATTACGAAACAAGCTCAGTGAAGTCATTCCAATCATAGAACAACGAGACCAAAGCAAAGGATCAGGTCATGGCATACCTGGCACGTCGACTCTTCGCAACCACATCTCGCAACCAGGCCTCCGCATCCGAGGCATGCGACGAACTCCTTACCCGCTTCCAGAAAGGTCCAGTCTCCATCCGGAAACAGCTCCTAGATGGAAACCAACTCCAGCTTCTTAGTATAACGCTGAATCGCACACCATCATCCTTCAATCCACCACCAGCCGGAACGCCCATCCCGCCAGGCTACCATCTCATCTACTTCACGCCTTCCATTGTTGAATCTGAATTGGGCTTGGATGGTACAGATCGCACAGTCAATCCACTCAGTCCGTTTACGAGGCGCATGTGGGCCGGAGGCGAGTTGAAGTGGACAAAAGACCGCAACGCATTACTGAGAGTAGGTCAAGAAGTACGAGAAACGACCAAACTCCTCAGCGCAGAGCCCAAGAAGCTAAAGAACGGCGGAGAAATGCTGGTTGTAGGAGTTGAAAAGACATTTTCAAATGACCACGGCATTGCTTTGACCGATCGTCGTAACTGGGTTTTTCAGCGCGAGCTCACGCCTGAAAACCCAATGAAAGCCCCGCAGAAACCGGAAGAAGTACCGTTGCCGACGGGCCAATATCAGCGAGATTTCTTCCAAACGCGAACTTCGCTGTTTCGCTTTTCAGCCTTAACCTTCAATGGGCATAAGATACACTATTTGCCTGAGTGGTGTAGGGAGGTTGAAGGACACCGCGATGCTGTTGTGCATGGACCGCTGAATTTGATTAATATGCTGGATTTCTGGAGAGATACCAGTAAGAGTGGGGATACGGAGGCAGTGCCAGCTTCCATAGCATATCGAGCCATGAGCCCGCTGTATGTTGAAGAGTCTTACCGCATACTACTGAAAGAGGGCTCGACGAACCAACATAGTGAACGCAGCTCTCAAGAGTGGAGCGCAGAGATCTGGGATAGCTTCGGAAAACAGAGCATGAAAGCAACAATAGTAGAGTGATTTATTGATTATCTACTCATAAAGCAGAGCAAATATAATTCAAAGGTCATTATAAAACATCATAAGAGGGGGTAGGGGAGTGATCTTTCTCGCAGAAATCTTTTCCACAGCAATCTGCAAAGCGTTCTAGTTTTAAGAGTTTCAATCTCTTCCCTTTCATAAAACCAAAAAGAAAACCAAAAAGAAAAGACTGCTCCTTTTATTTCACGTGATTCGAGACATTGAATTTTTAGATAACTCTAATGTGCTATCTTCATTTCCGTTTTGTAAACCATTATACTATCTAGAGGCCCTCAACACGTCTTACTCTAATGTGATTGCGTAAAGTCATGACTTTGAAATTGTGAAAATCTAACTCTTTTCTTGACATTGTTTTCAAGCCCATTTACCGAGAACACTCATAAGAATAAGTCCAGCAATCAAGGCAAATATCGCAGATACAGTTCTTGTCAGCCCCGCATTCATCAACTTGCCATGCATCCAGTCTCTCGCCAACATCTCCACAATACCGACCCATGCAAGGATACCAGCTGAGAGAGCATCAAGCGTTCCGATAGCAACAAGAGTGCTGGGGTCACTACCGTTGAAGTGGTCGAGCACGCCAATCCCAATGGCCATGCCAATGGGCGTGATAAGCGCAAAGATACCAGCCATGATGAGCTTATGTAGCATCCCCGCTGCAGCTTTAGGAAGCTCAGCGATGCAGGTTCCGAGGGCAATGCCTTCGAACATTTGATGGAAGAGGATCACAACAAAGAGAGTAATGAAGAAGCCGTCACTAGCTACAACAAGCGTAATCCCAATAACTAAGAAAGTTAGCTTGGTATCTGCATCCAGAACAGTGCGAACTTACGGATTGAATGGAAGATGATACCGGCTTCAAGGTTCATCACATTGATTCTCTCTTCCATATGCGTAGCCACACGCACTGGTCCATGTGTATGTCCGCCATGACTATGGCTAGACCCATGGTCCGAGCTGGGTGTAGAAGAGACCTCCCCAGTCTTGCTATCGCCTGTAGTTGCTGCTACCTCCGTGCTGATGCCTGCATGCTTTTCCTGGCGCCACTGGACAAAACGGGCACCAAGGTAGTCTACCAAGAAGGAAAGAAAGAGACCAGCCATGAAGATTGCAGCTGTAGTACCCTCGTATTCAAGCCTACCAAGACACTCATTTGAGAACATGAGGGTGGCGTGGGTGAAGAGATGAATAAAGGCTGTTGAGATGACAATTCCAGTACCGAACTGCTTCAAGACGACAAAAACAATGTTGTCATCGCCAACAAGGTTGAACTTTTTCGTGAGAATTGGAGTGAAAACACCTATTGCGCTTGCAACGAGGATGACGAAGAGAAGGCCGACTCGAAGACCAATGTTGTAGTTACGGGTAGGAGCTTCGCATACGGGTCCAGAGCTTCCACCAACGCAATGTGGGATACCAGCGTGCTCATGGCAGTGTTGACCAGCGGTTCCTGACTCGCTTGCTGAGCCTGATTCGGGCTCACCATGGGTATGTGAGCTTTCCTCAGTACTATCTGAGTTCTCTGTGTTGTCGATGAGGATTTTAACATCTTCGCCAGCCTTATCGACACAGTACCTGAACGAGTTAGTGCCATAGCTTATGCAGTACTAGGACAAACATGTGTTCAGGCAAACACAGGTGACTGTATTACACCACTGATACCTACATTTGAGAAGAATGCGAGTGACAGTCTGTGTATTCTGCTTGGAATTCTTCGGTGGCCGTAGGTCCAGATACTTGGTACTCATTATCGCCAACCATGCACCATCTGGGTAACGTCAGTCCGGGAGCATCCTTTCAGGACTTAGAGAAGGGCACTTACAGAACAGTCGAATGTGGGTGACAGTCTGACACAGCAGTAAATGTTGGTGCCGAAGACGTGGTGAACACTGTAGTCGTTTGGTTGGCTACTGTTTTCGTGGCTGTTACCGTTGCCGTCTGTGCAGTCACGGAGCCTGCAAAGAGCAAGACTGCGGTAGGAAGGAAAGGGACCATGTTCGAAAGCATCTCCAAGAAGTACTGAATGTGCCTGATCTAAGAGTCGACTGGTCTAGGTGGGACGAAAGCAGACCAGCGCACCCTTCCTGATATATTATGGTCGAGCCTCGGTGGTATCAGCGGAGCGGAGCGAAAGAGCCGTGATGGGACGGCGCAGGCCCGCCCGAGCCTAAGAAGAGCCTTCCGATTTTGCTGTATGCGTACGGGAGGCGCCATGGATGCGCTTGGCATTGAGTACCGTGTTGGATGATTTCCCTTGGCAACTCTCGACCTCGAGGCGCACATCGAATCATGGTGTGGACTTGACCAATCAGCGTGCCGGATGTCGCTAAGCGTATGCTATGGGCCAGCGGGGATTTCTCCACAAGTAGGTGGTACACGGCTTGGCAGTGTGCGTTGGGGTCATGTATAGTGGAATGCGTGGGTCCCATTACCGCCTCCGTACCCAAAATTATATTGACATTTGACATGCCGAAACACTTGACATGCCGAGAAGAATGGTCATACTGGTAAAAACTGTTGGTTTATATCTATATGTTATTTTAGTGAATCTCTATGAAACTCTGCTTAACTATTGTACGGGTAAAATGAATTTGCTGTAACAACATCCGTTTATATCTAAGTGTAACTGCGTACAACTATCTCAAATTCTTTAAACGTGTGGTGGCATGTCACTCAACAAGACACACCGCATAAGAGGCCTTTCAGAAAACCACTACAGCCCCCGGTGGTTCTGTCGTTTTTCCTAAACGTAGCTATCTTTCCCGACAAGTCCTTTCTTGGATGCGAAAATTTCTCTCCATTGGGCGCCCATCATGGTACTTAACTACACCAAAATCAACTCCTCAAGCGGAGGAACATGTCTTCCAAACCCCACGCGGTTGAAAGCCAAGCTCTACCATGCGGGTGATACGTCAGGCCAAGGACTTGACTCTCTTCTACACCCATGTAGTGTAGCATTGGCCTATCCAGGCTGCTGGTAGACCGAGAACACACCTACTGTAGCAGGTTGGTGGCGTTTTTTTCTTCAGGTCTCGGCGGTTCTGTCAAAGGCAAGCTCGGTATGTGAGTACCGAGACAAATAGTGTCCACTGGTAAGAGCTGGAACTCGTGGGATATAAAGAGTCTGCAGCTCGAACCCAAGTACCCTCGCCAGCACCCAGCATCTCGGGACTTTAATTGCATACATATCAATCCCCAAGACTCGGCCAGAACCTCTCAAATCAATTACACCATGTCTGCACGTGCTGCTGCCTTCATGCTCCTTGGAGCCTCCGCTATCATGGCTGGACCTATCGCCCCGCGTGACACCTTCACGATCACTACCAGCGAAAACGCACAAATTGCTTCCGGTTCCTCTACATGGAACGCTGGTGCCATCGACACATTCCCCATCCATGCATCTTGCAATGCTACTCAACGCACGATGCTCCAAAAGGGTCTTGATGAGGCAATCATCCTTGCCCGTCATGCCCGCGATCACATCCTCCGCTGGGGTAACGAGTCACAGATCTACACAAAGTACTTTGGTGACTCTCCCACCGGTGAGCCAATTGGCTGGTACACTAAGATCGCCGACGGTGACAAGGCGGGTATCCTCTTCCGGTGCGACGATATCGACGGAAACTGCCACCAGAGTGGTGAGTAACATTTCTCCTAATTGAAGCACAAATTCCTTGCTAACAGAACTCAGGCTGGGCTGGCCACTGGCGTGGATCTAACGCCACTTCAGAGACTGTCATTTGCGATCTCTCCTACCAGATCCGCAAGCCTCTCGAGGCTATGTGCATGTACGGCTACAATGTAGCTAACGGTCCGACGAACTACTTTTGGGCCTCTGATCTTATTCATCGTCTTCTCCACCTTCCCCCTGTTGGTGAGGGTGCGGTAGAGCACTACACTAATGAGGAAGAGGAGAAGTATCCCAGTGTCATCAACCTTGCCAAGAAAAACGCCACCTATGCCGCCAGGGACAGTGATACCATCCAGTACTTTGCTCTTGAAGCATATGCTTATGATATTGCTGTTCCTGGTGTCGGGTGCCCTGGCCGTTACGCTCCCGTTAAGGAGTCCCCTTCTGCCACTCCTTCCGCCATTCCTTCCGCCACTTCTTCTCCCCCCGCTAGCGTCTCTGCTACCTCTACCGCGGCATCTGCTACGGCCATCGGTACCGCTGCTCCTGCTGAGGCCTGCGAGCCCCACAATGACCACTGGTAAGACACGAGTTCACTGTTCATCTGTACATTTCGTCTAATCGAATATTTAGGCACTGCCCTCCTGGCGTCCCTGAGCCCACCTCTCCGCCCTCTTAAGCGCTCATTACGCTATGATAGCTACTGAAAAACACTATGATTGACGGGTCAACCTCGACTTTGTTATGAGCCTATAGAACGAAATCAAAAGTGACGATAGATATTAATGATAATCCAAATGACATCGATTCTTGTTTAATATCTTTCCTTTCTTTCCCTTCATATTCTGATTTACGAGACCTTTTCTAGAATAGCAGTCGACGAAAATTCGTCTGGGAACTGACAAAGTACTCACAAGTGCACCGTTGCAGCTACAGCTCTGAAATGAAACAGGGATATACTTGTGGCTTTGAGTGCGAGGTTGCTGAAGCTACAGGGCCGGTTATGTTATTCAAGGAGTAGCTGTCCATTTCTTCTGCATTCTGTATTAAGAGGAGAGCAGCAAGACGAAGAACCAGGATGCCAGTGAGAAGGATAAGAAGACAGATAGTCGCTTGAGTAAGGAATAAGACTCGATCACAGATTTGACAGCCTTCATGAGGATCTTGATCTTAAACCTTTCTCATGTCCACCTTTAGCTGGCTACATGATGTATAATAGCTTCTCAAATCTCGCTTTAGGTTCTTTGCTTTGAGTTATAGGTGTTCATTTACAGCAATCAAATTCTCAATCGAAATCTAGATGTTCTCATAAGCGCCTAGCTGCTGCTTTGCTTAGGCTCTTCTCTCCCTCCCCTCTTCACTAGCTGTCCCATTTACAATGTCTACAAACTAGGTACCCCGCGTTGTCACCGCTATGCCGGAGAATGGCCGACCCGCTCCTGCTACACCCTTGTTGTAAGGTGGGAAATCTATGAATAAGTAAACTGGATTGAAGAACCGCCAGGGAGATGATCGAGTTTGATCCTGAGACCACAGAGCTTTGGTTGGCGCGCTTGCTTAAGCTTTGCACAGCGATAACTCTAATAGTCGCCACCCCGTTCCAGGTTGACAAATACATATAGAATACTCAGCATGAGCAGGGTATTTGCAGTTTTTGTCCGGTCATTGAAGTATACCGAGAAGTACCCCGTCAGGTGCCGTGATATATCGCAAAAATAAGCCCTTTGATTGGCTAAAATACTAGCGAAGGTAGGGGTATAGGACGGCGAACCACACTAGCGTTCGGGCTTCATCGGGTCCCCAATGTCATCACCGCCTTATAATACACCCCACACCCCTTGTGCAAAAGCTATCACAAAAGCAACTTCACCGCCGATCGGACGCAAAGTCTTCAAACACTGTACCGCGGATATAAAAACACTCTCGAGTTGAAACGAAAGCATCTGAAAGGCGGGCTTCGATGTCTTCGATGGAGAAAGAGTAGGCTGAGTCTGCTTGGGCCATGGAGGGATGAGAAAGACTTGCAAGATTACAAGCTTTTTCAATAGCGCCTTCTCATATCCGAATTTCATTTTCGATATAAATCCCTACCCCCACCCCTACGAATGAAGTGGGTCCACCGGGAATATCTGGGCTTCGAACGGTCAACCTATGCGAAAACCACGCACTCGGGTACACTGGGGAATCCATGTCCAACGTTCTATGAAAGCGACTACGAAATTGCGTTCACGGAGCTCTCTTCGCGAGCCTGCCCGGGCAGATATCAGCAAGCCCACTTTCCCAAATGCCCGAAAATGCTCTGCTCCTAAATCACAACTGTATTCGAAATGGCGCACAAGCATAAATCTGGACGTGGCAATAAAACTTCTCAGGGTGTACCCTGGTCATAGTCTCCGTGGCATTTTACAACCGCAGCCCTCGCTGTATCTAAACTCCAGAAATGGAACACCAGGATTGTAAGCACTGTATACACTCCGAAATATGTAAAAAGACGAACGTTTTGGCATTCCTAATACACAACCCCTCTATCCAACGATCATCTTCAACATTGAGGTGAGTGAGAGCTGGTAAGTCATTTCGCCAGCAACAAGTGGTTTCTATGCTTTCGCACCTGAGAGGTCTCCTTTTACACTATACCTGGAATACTCACTTCCCGTGTTGCTCCATCTTCCGGTTGCATTTATGGACCTTGGATTGAATTGAATGCATTCCTCAACAAGGTCTGCATCACAGGGATGTATCCTGGAAACAACGTCGAAACTATCGAATAGATGGTTATGGCTGCTGATCCAAAGCTATTCGGATAAACAGCCAATTTAAGAGAACGCTGCGGTCCGGTAAGATCCCGACAACACAGGTGAAATACAGATGAGATCTGCACAACGTTTCATCATTACTTTCGCTCAACGGTATGTTTAAAAAGAATTTCTCTCGGGCAGTCTAGAGCCCACATTATGATATGGGTGGCTGAGATGCTTCAATGGGGCTTAGAATGTCGAACAAAGGCTTAAAATTCTGATCAAATGCCATTGCTCAATGGGTCTTAGGTATCTAATACCAGCGTCTCCAAAATATGGAGGAAATCCGAATACACTCATCGCATTCAGAGTAAAGTATTATACGCACAACGAACATCATTGCTACCACTACAGTAGAGCAATAGCCGACTTTCCAGAGTAAACATAGATCCGTTCAATCACCTTACCACCTCCAAATCCACATTCCACGTCTCGTCTGTACGAAGACCTGTATTCAGGCCCAAGGCCAGCGAAATGAACGCCTTGACATTATCAGCCGGTCATCGCCCTCCAATTCCTCCGCAGTAGCCTTTGGAACAGCCCAAGCTAGATTCATACCAGCATGTCTGCGCCTTGCGCGCGAAAAGTTCGGCAGTCCCGCGCATCTGCCAGCCATGCTTTAGGAGCGGTACGTTGGGCTCATTGTACGAAGTTTCGTACGTGCGGCGGTCCATATCGTTAAGGTGCTTGAGATATTTGCGGTAGTCAGCTGCACTGCATCCTTAGGAACCTTCATGATCTGTTTTGAGTGTTTAGTAGACGGTTTAATTTGGAGAGAGATATAGAGAAAGAGGAGAAATACATCAAGGGCGCCGCACTCCTCGACTAAAGCTGTGTCGGTGCTGGGATCAAGAGCAGCAACAGCACCAGTAGCGTCAGCAAGAATTGCGCTGGCTTGGAAGGCAAGGGCAAGAGGACTGAATACAAGCTTCATAATGGAGATTGATACTTGAGTTTCTGAGGTAGGGTGCAAAGGGTCGCAGTACGTCGGATGGTCTTCTTTTCTTCGCAAGATACCACTTCTCTTGGTACCTTCTTCTGTCAATATCATAGCACGCTTATTGATCTATGCACTCACCCCTTTTTCTGTCTCTACCTAACCAAATTCGCTGTCATGCATCTCATAATATTCTCATGCCTTTCTTCTATCTTGCCCTTCTCATCCAATCCGAGCTTCTGCATACACTTCCACTGCAGACCCTTCCCCTTTTCCCCTTTCGCCATCAAATACTCACTCTCTGGACCTCGAATCCCCTCCTCATAAATGTCAGGTTTCTGACTAGATCAGACACCTGGAGGAACCAGGCCAGCGACTTTCGACACCACGACTTGCCTCGCTGGGAATAACCAGCGCTTTGTACGACGTGCGACATGAAAGAAAAACGTAAGACGGCAAAACCGTTATGCGCTACACACGAGAGCAACTCTGTTTCGGTCACCGAGCAAATCGAACCAGAAACGAAACGAAACACGACAAACAGTTTGACGTATGTATGCCTTCAGCGCACAAATATGTAATGATTGTGCAGGTATTACAATGCTGTAGTATCACGTTGACGCCAGGTCCCCACAAACACATATGATTGTACCATACGTCGCTTGTACGTTCAAAGCAACACCTCACAAGACGAAGATCACTGGGTGTGGAACTCTAATTGGTCTCGTTTCCGGTTGCTGTTCAGCTAGATTGCTGCGTACATGCAGCTTCCGCTGTTTTACATACCACTTGCATCAATTTCCACCAAAGAAAAGAAAAGAAAGGTTACAGACAGCGGGGGGCTTTTCTTTGAAAGTTTATTTGGTGGAATGGAAGCAAACTAAAATCGTATCCTGTGTATGCATGTGTGTGAGAGGGAGAAAGAGATGAAAGGGCACACGAAAATCAGGGCCGGACCGCCGGAGGCGTGTAGATCGTCCCTGCATCGAAAGAAAAAAACAACAACAAACGTCGCTGTCAGGCGTCCCGCACTCCCGCGCTGCGACGAGAACTGACGTGGTGATTAATTCCTACTGGACAAGAGATGGTGTGTGTTTCGGGAGACGATTACTCAATTTCGAGGGAGCAAATACAAGACTCTTCACCTTCCCCTACTACCGTACCAAAGTCTGTTATTGTTGTTGGCAGTCATCATATACACTTCCAATGCTGTTACAAAGGCATAAAACACCGTGCTTGTTGAGACAAAATTTATCGACCATTGCTCAACCGTGTAAACCTTCTTTAAACCAGCGTTTCAACTTGCAAGTGGGTGGCTAACTTCTAGCAAAGTGCACTCATGGACCGAGATAAGAAATTCGAGCACATAAAAAGTGATAAGGTTTACATTGGTGAAACAGATAAGCTAACTTCGCTAAATGATATCGCTAGAAGTACCAGAGGAACGATGAAAAGAAAAAAAAAGAGAGTAAGCAGAAGAAATTTACAAACTGAAGCTCGGACGATGCCAGAGTGCCACAGCTACAAATGACTGGCTGCCTTGAGCCAGGTATGGTTACAGTTATTGGAGCGCATGCGAAGGCCGACGCGGCTTGTACTCCTAAGACAAGCTGTACCCCGCTTGACGCTGGTTGCCGAATGTGGCGGTTGTCACGCGGTGTGCCCTAAAGACGCCCACTGCTACTGCGAGGCATTACGGCGCGAAATTACCGTAGACTGTCCTTCTGAGGATAGGCCTCGGGGGATGCCTCAAAGGAATCAAGGGGCGTTGTTGGCTGCAAAGGAAAACCAACGAGGTATGAGAGATACCATGATGTATGCATGTTTCTCCAATGCTGGTACTGACACGAGCCAACGAGGCCGTGAACTGACAGGGAGGTTTCAGAACGCTGGAGGCAGATATGCCACTGACGTCTCATGAGGAGACGGGCAGACCGCTAGCCATTCGAAACAGCTCAAAAGCAAGACTAGGCGTTTCTCGTACCATCAGTTCGACGTCAGGCCGTAACGAGAGACTGGGGTTTGCACGGAAAGCCTGGATGATAACATCTCTTAGGCCGCGATCTGTGTGGAAGGTGGACTCGTAGGCCTCTTGGCACGCCTCTGAAAACTCGGGGCTGCTGAGGTGCAAGTCGATCTGATCGGCGAACTTGCTACGCGCAAGCTCTTTCAAGCCGGCAATGCCATATCTGCAAGGAACTGTTAGCCAAAATGCATGTCATTCACGGCGCTTGGGTAGCTGGAAATGCAGAAGGAAGCTGACGCGTTCTGTTTCGAAGCTGCGTTCTTAAAATTTGGAAAGAGCAATCATTGGTCGGTGTTGTAATCGTCGACACAAAAGAAAATGGACGAGAGGTGTACATCATATCGGCGGTGACAAGGGGGAAAATGCGTCGGGGCGCTGATTGGCCTGGTGCTGATGCTGGTGACGCCATGGCGGGGTTGGTCGGCGTTTGCAAACGCCGTGGGATGCACAGCATCACGGGAAGCAACTGTGCAGGTGCAGGCGCAGGCGCACATGCAGGCGGCCCCGCAAGCCAGGGACAAGGATAAGGAAAAAAAAGCAAGCAGGAAATTGGACATGCAAAGAGAGTGGTACGTACTTCTCAGCGATAGCGTAAACTTTGGCGTGCGTGACGAGATGTGTCGACTCAGTGTCTAACTCGGTCTCAGAGAGCACGCTTTCGAGATCGTCCTCTTCAACAGATTGCTCGGCGATCGGAGAAGCGGGCATCTTGGCAGAGGTGTCAATGTTCTGGAGCATGGGCTCGCTTGGGGGAGGGGTCAACGGCATAGCGGCGGCCACGAGGGCCAATAACGGGTCCTCGCTAGGGTCAAGTGTAACCTTCCTGGATGGTGTTTGCTTTGTGGAGCGCGGCGATCGTAAGGACGTTGGTCGATTTGATCGTTGTGAAGAGCGGCGCGAAAGTGGTTTCCTGGTGAGGTAGTCCATGTGATAGAAGTCTGTAAAGAATCAGCATAGCCCATGGGGATTGCCATGGTTGTCTGGGTGCCTACAGTGGATCATGTGTTCAACAGCCTCGGCATCATCTTCGCTCAGGTCAATGACTCCGCTCTCTGCCTCTCTAAAGCCGCCCCGGCAGGCGCCTTCGAAGAAGGTCGATCTGGTTGCGAGAAGTAGGCGATGTACTGGGTATCTTTTGGCTCCACAAACGATGGTCAGATCTGAGTACTGGCTAGATTGAAATAGTCTGAAAAGACTTAGCTGGAAAATTGGATAGATGGCGAGGTGCTACTTACGAGGCCAGCGCCGACCTCAGCTCGATCATTGGGGCATCCATCGTGCAAGTATTGTGAGCAATGGTTGGAATGTAGAAGAGAGTTTTGTTATGTCTTGATTAACTTGAGCTGGCGGAAGGCGGCTTTTTGAAGCAGATGTTCCTGGGACCCTGCTTTAAAAGAAGAAAAGAAAGGTTCAGGCCAACGGCAGCGTTTGTTGTGAATGACTTGACCCTAGTGTCCTACGCAATGGCGCGAGGGGGTACGTAGGGGTCGGCGATGATCTCACGGAAGCGCCGTGTGGGACCGACTGTGTGGTAGGGCTGAGCCAAAGGGACCAAACTGGCCGGATCGTCAAAGAGCGGCGGAAGTGGCTATGGCCGGGCCGACTGTGGAGAGCTTGTTGTGATATCAGGAAGTGCAGATCGAAGTGCGAGCAGAGTGGTGATGGCATCAGGGCGGGATATGGGCTCTCTTGTAGGCTTGCACGCCCACATGCTGCCAGCCATGGCACACTGGCGTCCGTCGCAGAGGCGCCCTCATTTGGATGACATGGGCTGGTCCATGGACCGCTCCCAGCCAGGTCACAGGGTGTCCCTTCATTGCATCGGCGGCCCAAATTTTGAGCTGACACGCAACGCTTTGCCAAATGGACCCAGTGGCTTGGCCGGGGCGTAGCGTTCCCTGTGCTAGGACTGGATTGGACAACTTCCCTACAAACGACAGGGTCAGTATTGTCACGCGAAAGCCTAATGGTCTAGCGGCTGGCCGTGCAATGCCGAACGCGAAGTCTGAGGGCGGCATGAATGCATGCGAGGCGCAGGAGACGTGGAAGCTGGCCAAATGGGCGGGGCTAGAGCACGACGAGTGAGAGGCAAGTGACCTGAGAAGTGCAGAAGATGATGCGCAATTCATTTGCTTTGCGCACGAAAGCCTCTCCCGCCGCTACTGACTGACTCTAGGCAGTCGGCGAAACAAGCCTGCCGTACGCCGCGATGGACACAGGGCATGGATGCGGAGGCGACAGAGCCAACGAAACGTGGAGGAGTGGAGTCAATAGCGATGGTGATGGCGATGGCAGCACGGAGACAAAGAGAGAGCTTCTAGGCTCATGGTGAATACGCGTGGAGGTGCGCCACAGTGACAGAGCGGCATGTGGTGCTTCTTCAAAGAAGTTTCAAACGTTGCTGCATCTTGCCACGAACAGGAGACCAAGGAATTACGCCGGCGTCACCTTTGTTGCCCAGCCTGCCATGCAGTTCTGTTGAAAAGCGGGTCTGGAGTGTTGGCCGCCCACGCCAGTCGTGGCAGCGAGAGCTGGGCAGAGTCATTAACCCGCATCGTGGCGTCGCATAGAACGATCGAAGGCTGACAGCGGAGATGCGACAATCGCGGCGAGCGGCATCGAGTGTTGTACGGTACAGATTCGGTAGGCGCTTGCGCGGTCCCCGAGCAAGGCGGCTCATGGCCTCATCTGCCTCACGTGTTACGTATCGAAGAGGCCAGACAAAGCACTGGCCTCGAGCCGCAAGCCGCGTCCCAAGCTGATGGGATAGAGATCTGATCTGCGCTGGTGTGGTCGGATGGGTGGCAAAGTTTTTGCTCTCAGTCTAGACGGTGCCATGGCTGGGAGCAAGCTGAGAAAGAACAAGAAGAGGCGCACGCTATGGGCTGCGGCTATCGGTCGAGACAAGGTGAGAAGCTCAGCCGAGGCTCAGCTGTATGTATGGTACAGGGGCGAATGGCCAGCTGAGCCGCGGAACGTGTTTCGTGGTAACAGCACAAGGGAAAAGATCGTGAAGTCACGTGCGTGGTGTTGAGAAGCGAAGCTGGGGATTGTTTTGCCTTGCCAAGCCTAGGGCGGGACAGTAACGGGAACAAGAAGCGGCGACCGGGGGTGGGTGGGTCGGCCGTCTCGCCAAAGGTTGACGTCGACAGTCTGAGTGGCTTCAATGACAAGCCCTCAACCGCAAACACGCATTGTCTTTTGCTTGACTGTGGTGTCTCTCTGATGCGCATTCCTTTGCAGCTGGCGAGTTTCTTGACTAATTAGCGCTTTTTCCTTTGCACCTCCGCCCGGCGTTGCCCAGCTCCCCCACCCTCCGAGCAACCCCGCCCAGATTCATCATGGCCGATTTCAAGCTATCAGCCACTCTTCGCGGCCACGAGGACGACGTAAGCACAGTCTAGACTATATAGGCCGTGCAGAGACAACCAGACTAACGTGCCGTTCAGGTTCGCAGCGTAGCCTTCCCATCCCCCGCCTCCATCTTCTCTGCGTCGCGAGACTTTACCGTCCGCGCTTGGACACAGCTATCAACCACCCCGCCCGCATGGGATAGCTCCATAAAGACGCATGGCAAGGAATTCGTCAACTCTCTCGCCGTCGTCCCGCCCTCATCGTCCTTCCCCGAAGGCCTGATTGTCTCTGGCGGTAAAGACCAAATCATCGATGTCCGGTCCCCCAGCAAGAACCTCGACGCCGACGCCGACGCCCTGCTGATAGGCCATGGCAACAATGTCTGCGCACTTGACGTCAGCGAGGACGGAAGATATATTGTCAGTGGCAGCTGGGACATGGAAGCGCGGTTGTGGGAGGTTGGCAAGTGGGGCGAGTCTACTGTGCTACAAGGTCACACCGCGTCAGTATGGGCTGTCCTTGCCTTTGACTCTAATACCATCATCACCGGTTGTGCAGACAAACAAATCCGCGTCTACAACATCTCAGGTGCTGCATCGCCTGTGCGCTCTTTTCAGGCGCCCGAAGTCGTCCGCGCTCTTTGTCGATTGCCTTCGGACCACCACTCGGGAGCCCAATTTGCCTCGGCCGGTAACGATGCCGTCATTCGCTTATGGACCCTTACAGGAAAGCAGGTAGCGGAGCTGCATGGCCATGAAAACTTCATTTATTCGCTCTCCGTCC
The DNA here is from genome assembly GCA_020744315.1 of Curvularia eragrostidis. Lineage (NCBI taxonomy): Eukaryota > Fungi > Ascomycota > Dothideomycetes > Pleosporales > Pleosporaceae > Curvularia > Curvularia eragrostidis. The sequence goes on along the minus strand of JAIRCK010000024.1, from coordinate 74,078 downwards.
TTCCCAACGGTGGCATAGTGAGCGCCGGTGAAGATCGGACCGTGCGCGTGTGGGAAAACAACCAGTGTATACAAACTATCACCCACCCAGCCATCTCAGTATGGTCAGTGGCCGTGTGCAAAGAGAATGGAGATATCGTCACTGGTGCGAGTGATAAAATTGCTCGCGTTTTTACCCGCGACCAGTCCCGGTATGCTGTTGAGACTGAGATTCAACAATTCATCGACGATGTCAAGGCATCAGCAATTCCACAACAGACTGTGGGCGATATTAACAAGGAACAGCTGCCAGGACCTGAGTTCCTCACGCAGCGGTCCGGAACAAAGGAAGGTCAAGTTCAAATGATCAAGGAGATGAACGGCAACGTGTCGGCGTATCAGTGGTCAGCTGCTGCTAATCAGTGGGTGAATGTTGGCACCGTAGTCGATTCTGCCGGAAGTGGTGGACGCAAAATCTCTTATGCGGGCAAAGAGTACGACTACGTGTTTGACGTTGATATTGAAGATGGCAAGCCTCCATTGAAGTTACCCTACAACCTCAACCAAAACCACTATGAAGTCGCACGCAAGTTCATCGAAGACAATGAGCTGCCTCTTACATATCTCGATCAGGTCGCAAATTTCATCATTCAGAACACACAGGGTGCAACGCTAGGCCAGAGTGGCGCACAGGGCGCAGATCCATGGGGCACAGACGCACGTTACCGTCCGGGAGATGCTAACCAGGTCCCCTCACAACCTCCGGCTGCCCCGTCGCCAACCAAGATACTTCCACAAAAGGACTACCTACCCATCACAGCTGGGAATCACAAGATCATATTCAAGAAGCTCACCGAGTTCAACCAGGCACTGGTCGATGATGGCCAAAAGGGCATTTCGCTAAATCCTTCGGACATTGAACAGCTGAGCGTGACTGTGGGTGCGCTGGAAAAGGGGGATGGCAAAGGGATTGACATCACTGGCGTCGAGCTTCTTCTCAAAGCAGCAACCCAATGGCCGGCAGAGAAGCGGCTGCCTGCCCTGGATCTGCTGCGGCTAGTTCTAGCGTTTGAAGAACCAGCAGCCTTCCTTGTGTCGCCGGAGCAGAGCTTGTTACCAGCCCTTATGGAGTCCGGCGTCTTCAGCGCGTCATCTCCACCCAACAACACTATGATGGCAATACGGTGTCTCAGCAATCTACTCCAGACCGAGAAGGGCAGACTTCTTGCCAGCACAGAGTTTGATACCATCCATCCTCTCGTCTCGCCATTCCTTGGCTCGACCAACCGCAACTTGATTATTGCGCTCACCACGCTATACATTAATTACTCGGTCCTTCTGAATTCCGAAAACAACGCAGATCGCGCGCTGTCGCTCCTTGACGATCTTTCAAAGGTACTCACTACAGCTACCGATTCAGAAGCCGTCTACCGGGCGCTGGTGGCGACTGGCACGCTGCTCTGTCTCGGCTCTGACTTTTGCGAAGCTGGCCGTGATATTCTGCAGATAGGTGATGCTGTCACCCGTGCCGAGCAGAAAGTCAAGGAGCCTCGTGTCAGAAATGTCGTGGCTGAAATCCGCCAGCGGCTGCAGGGATAAATGGAGCTAGTCGGCTGCAACCGCTCCTACGTTCTGCATGCAGGCGGATATTGTATTATACAGATGAAAAGCCGCAGATTGCATTGCATTGCATGAAGCCAGGTACCTCTTTTCCTTCTTGCTCGGGTATAGATGGAGAGGTGCATGTGAATGATGCAATGATATGTGCTAGGCAGTTAGAGTGGGGCATCAACGTCAATACATACCTACATACGTATGTGTGTGCATGCACGCCTGCCGGCAATGCACATACATAGTCTTATCAAAGTTTTTGCCTACAGACTAATACTATTTTGTTAAAATCCGTGGATCTCACCCTGTCGAGCCTCCCTTTTCTTGGTGTTGCTACGTTACGATAGGTCTCCAAAGATTTCTGTCCTAACCTGCAGTAGACACTTATGTCGGCTACGTCAGCCCACAGCTGACAGTGACGGACTCTGAAAGGGCACAGCAAACAAATACCAACACCATACAAAACGCCTGCCTATCTAGTCCTTCTACAAACCCCCTTGCCTTTGCGCCTACATACATAAGCTTACCCTCATCCTTGCTGTTAAGATCGCCATTATGTACATTTGCACCGAATATAGCAAATGCGCCGATGCGGTTTAGACTGCTGCTGCGTATGCTTTGTTTTTCCATCTCCTAATTTCTATCCAAAAACCGGTATCCCGCTCCGGTTCCTTGGCGCTACGGAGGGTACCTACTGTAGTAGAGGGAGGAAAGGCGTGGCGAAGAAAAGAAAAAGAAACAAGAAAAACAAGGGAAAAAATACTCAGTGATCGTCAGGATGTAAGAAATCCCAAGCTGCTGAAAAGTAACAAGACGAACCGTACAACGGATAGCCACTCAACGGTCTCTGTTCTTTCTTTTTTGTTTTGAGGGGGGAGAAGGATGAGTGAGTGGCAGAGGGCAGAGAAAACCAACATGGAAGCTTATCATGTTTGAGATATACCGTCGCGTATGTACGCTCATACATAGGATGCAGATTTGATTCTAGGGATCACGGAAGAAGACTAGTGGACCAGCACATATCTCTCTTTCCTTCGCTCAGGGACAACATGGGTACCCTGACTATTCTTTTTTTCGCTGAGATGAAGAGCACCAGAAATTAGGTTTCGTACACAACATGGAAACTTGGCCTCGCCGCCAGTCACTCGTTATTCTGACTCGCGACAATGACCGCAAGGAATGAAAGTAAGACTCATGAGCTCTCCACCAAAAAGGGAAGTGGGTTCGTGTTGGGAAGGATGGGCAGCAACAGCAGCATGCTTGGTCTGTGTGTACGTGTGTGGGTATGAGAGTCAGGAAGGGCAATTTCCATTCTGCATATTGCAAATCTGCAACATCGGGGGAGGTCAAAGAGCGAAAGCGAAGCAGCGAGGGACGAGTTGGTAAGAGTCCTCGCTGTCTTTTGCTGGCCATCGGTTTGCCGCCACCACCGACGCATCGCACGGCGCCTCCCGAAAGCATCCTGGTACGAGTGACGGACGACGGGCGCACGTGAACGCGTGTCCCTGTTATGTTGGCACTCTCTGTCTCTTGCTTCTCCCCCCTCCCCCAACGTGGCTCGACAGCCCTCATGAGCCCATTCTTGCGTCGTCGTATGAACGGGCCATTACGCGGCAGGGCGACCCTTCTGCTACCATCGGCAGTCGGCGGGTCGGCGTTGGCCAAGCGCCGACGTCCAACAGCGGGAAGGATTGTGCCAAGACGTGTTGCGTAGTCGTCTGTTTTTATCGCCTGGGCGTCGAATCTAGTGGCGGTGTGTCAGGAGGGCCTCCTGTCGGTGGTGCTAGTGTGCTCAGAGCAGCATTGCTTGCGTGTGCCAGCAGTGAGGATGGATGGGTGCCGGATGATATGGCGCTAGCGCGTATTGGTACTAGCGCGATATGTAGATGGTGGCCGTGGTGTTGGTGATGCTTGTCTCCAGTCTGAGGCATACGATTACCGATTTGAGCATGAGAAATTTGGGGGCTTGCAGGTCATGAACTATTTTGAGCCTTATGTGGTCGATGGTTCGAATATGAAGTTAGACAGTTGGACCATTTTTACTGACGCCTTCGATGTCACTGACGTCAAGACGCGATCCGAGGAAGGTCATGGAGGCATCATTGTTACGACGTATTTTGCGTCAAGGTAGTTGAGCATAGTATACAAGATCAAAAGGCGTTCTTTCTGAATCTTGCCTCAATATTCTAATTCTCGGCCTTCATATCGTCTCAAGTCGAACCTACATCACACCACGGAAGTTCACTAAACAACCACGAATCGCAACCTTAGATTTAGTACAAACCATCCATATCAAATACCATAAAAGTACCAACAATGTCCGGCAAAAACGAGCAAGGCTTCATCGACGTCAAGCAGAAAAACGGTATACCCCATTTCCCCACCGACGTAACCTGAACCCCAAATCTAACAACAATCACCCACCAGTCCTCAACGCCCCCCTACACAAGCATTCTTCCGAGCGCTCCGCCCCCTCATCATCGCTACCACCCTCCCTATCCACCGGCACCTGTAGCGACCGCAACCCCATCGCGGCGATCCTCACCAACGCCTTCCTCGACTTCTCCCGCAGCACCACGGGCACCGACCTGCGCAAAGCAGGCATCGGCCCGGGCCAGCGCGTCTGCCTCGAAGCCTCCATGTGGAAAAGCGCCGCCGACAAGGGCATCCCGGACGTTCCCCGCGTCAAACTAGAGGCCACGCATATTCAAGCTCTGAATAGCGTCGGCATCGATGTCTTGAAGCGCTGGGCCGCTGAGCCAGAGGCCCAGGGCAAACAGGATATGGTGGTGAGACCCGGTGAGGGCAAGGAGAGCTGGGCGCGCGAGAGTGGGGATATTGGGGCTAAGGATCCGAGGTCTTAGTGGGGCGGAGCGGCGATGAAGGGGAAGGTGGGGAGTGGGGAGTTGGGTGGGTAGTGGGCGGGGCTTGTGTATGATATGGGATGGGGTTTTGTATAATATTGATTATTGTTCTTTTTTCAAGCGTCTCAAGGGGGGAGGGGAAAAGTATGGCATGTGGGTGGATGATTTTACAGACAAAGATTGCATTAAGACAAAGTAGTTGCTAGTTTTGGCATGCCTGCTGCTAGTTAATGTTTGTATCACTTTTTTGTTGTAAGAAAGCTTGAGAGATGTGAATGCTATGCGTATTCTTCTTTTTGTATACTCGAATATCATAAAACATGACAAACTAAGAAATCATTGTTCAGGCGAGAAACAAAGATCAGGCCCAGCCACCATGCCAAATTCCACATATCGCTAACGAGCAATCTTGATTCAATTTTTTCGGAACAAGGCTCTTCTCAGAAGATTGAAGAAAAGACATAACATCAACAAGTAGGTGTAGAAAATCAAAACAGTGGCAAAGACTTTTTTTCAGCAAATCATTCAATTCAATGCTGCCAACGAGATCGTTCAATCAGAACAAACATCTCATGCATTACAGAAAATATATCATATCTTTTTGTTTCATACACGTCCGCCAGAAGCCCTTTTTATGCGCGAAATCCAAACATGCATGCAAATCGCTAAAGCGCCATTAAAATGCAAACCACTTAATGCTCAACTCTTTTCAAGAACAGTCTTCTAGACCTGAATCTCGTTCCTCTCGGCTGGCTCCAAGATGCCGCCGCGAGCACCGCTCTGCTCAGCCTTGCTGAAGGAACGGCCACCAGGGCCCATGTGGAGGCGGTCTGTGTCGACAAGACCGTCCTTCTGGAGAGTGGATGGGTCCCACTTGCTGCTCGTGATGGGGTTGACGTGCAGGACGTACATGGTGTCGATCTCCTCGAGGGAGCGGCCCTTGGTCTCGATCATGAAGAAGTAGACGATGAAGAAGAGGAGGACAAGGGAGACGGCGAAGACAAGACCATAGAAGTAGTCGATGCGGTCAGTGATCAGGGTGGAGCAGAAGGAGATGATGAAGTTGAAAAGCCAGTTAGAGGCAGTCTGAAAAAGATGTTAGTAAACGTTGTGGAGCTGCGGAATTTCAGACGTTGACTTACGGCGAGACCCATGCAGGTAGCACGGTAGCGAGCGGGGTACAGTTCTCCGACAATGGCCCAAACAAGGGGTCCCCAAGTGGTGGCGAAAGCAGCAATGAACAGGCAGGTGAAGACAATCATGATGTTTCCGGCCTGGGGTGTGCTGAGAGGGTTCTGGTGGTCGAGTTGGTAGTGACCGATGAAGGAGTAGATGAAAAGGCAAGCAGCCATCCAAGCAGCGCCAGCCATCATAGCCTTGCGGCGGCCGACATTCTCTACGATCCAGAGACCAGCGATGGTAGCAGCAACGTTGACGGTTCCAAGAATAATGGAAGTGACATAAGAGTTGCTAAGGCCAGTCGCGGAGAAGATGGTTGTGCCATAGTAGAAGAAGTAGTTGGCACCGGTAAGTTGCTGACCAGCCTGAAGAACCATTCCGAGCAGAGTGCGGTACAGCATACGAGGACCAGTGAAAATCTCGTACCATGGGTGATCACCACCGGCGGCTTCAGCTTCGAGCTTCTCCTGAATCTCGGCAATCTCAGCATCGATGAAGGCGCTGTGAGGGTCGACACCATTCAGACGAGCCATGTTTGCGCGAGCATCCTCGACATTGCCCTTGCGGTATGCGTAACGAGGCGACTCGGGGAGGAGCAGGATCGTGGTGCCAAGAAGGATAGCCCAAAGAGCAGAGAGACCGTTGGGGATACGCCATTGGGCGCTGTCGGTGTAGCTCTTGGATGTGCCATAGTTTACCATGTATGCAGTCCAAATACCGAGTGTAATGAACAGCTGGTAGGAAGAGACAGTGGCACCACGGATACGCTTGGGAATAGACTCGGACTGGTACATAGGTACGACGGTTGAGAGAGCACCAATACCGAGACCAGCAGTGAAACGGCCCATTGCGAACTGAACCCAGACATTCTTGCTCGTGATTTCGATAATCACACCGATGATGTAGAAGAAAGCAGAGCCGGAGATAGTGAGACGACGACCGAAGGTGTCAGCAAGAGGTGCTGAGCCCAAGCATCCGAAAAGAGTACCGACGCTGAGTGATTGTTAGGGGCAGACCCTGTATTCTCAAGATTGAAACTTACGCGAGAAGACCAACAATGGCACCCTGACGGACGGCAGAGAACTGGCCGTCATCACCGAAGCGTTCCTTGAAATCACTCATCTCAAGGAAACCGGAAATCTGTCCGGATTCGTAACCGAACATGAAGCCACCGATACTGGCAACAGCGCCAAGGACGACTGCGATTGCTGGCACTCGACCCTTTGGCTCGATGTTAGCCTGCATGGCGTCGGAGTTTCCCCTGGCTGGTGTACCAGCGGGAGTATTGCTGTCGGGAGTACCCTTCTCAGGGACTCCATCAGCCGTAGCCTTCTTGTTGAAGAATCGCGAGAAGGCTGGCATGTTGAAAGTTTGTGTATTAAAGATATATCCAAAAGGTAGTTGATTAAGTAATAGCCGGTCCGCAGCTTAGAGTGGGCTTCTCGAGGAGACTGAGCTGGAGAGAAGCTGGAGAAGAGGAGACCAGTGTGGATGCAGAGGGGGAAGGTTGTACCGTATAAATAGCGAATGCACGCGGAGACGGGGTTTGCAGAACCTATTGACAGTGGAGCCCCAGTGTCAGGTTCATCCGCGTGTCCACAAGACCAACTTTTTCCAGAACGCCCTAGGCATGGAGGCGAGAGGAGACATACTCGCACGAGCCCGGAGAAGACGGGGCAGGTGATGACACCGCATTCCCAGTCTGGAGCTGTCCATGGGGCAGCCTCTCACGAGAGCGCTTCAAGCGGAGGTCTGCCGGTCGTAAAATTTCTTAACCGCTTGACATGGGACAGCAGTTGGACGCCAGAATGCACGGACATTGATAGCGTAGTGATCGGCCCACCGATGGTGTTGCACCTGAACACTACAGTTTTCGTTTCGCTGTTAGCGCTCGAATGACGTGCAAGACAAGAAGCGTGCCAAACAATTCGAGCAACGAAAGTACCAGGCAGTGTATACTCATCTACTCTTGGTGAAAGAAGAGCAGTATGAGGGGAGCTGTTCGAATCCCAAACTTTATCGGTAATTGTCGTCCGTTACACCAATTACTAGACAGTGTGAGCGACTGAATCTGCAGCTTGAGCCAGGGCATAGACGCGGCTGTTGTACAGATGAGGCGACCAAGTGGCTCCTATGACATAACACTCTGCAGGAGAGTGACGTGCACGGTCCCAGATGCACAGATGTTTACCGCAGAGCCTCATTCATTCGTTGAACGTCGGAATCGGAAGACCGGGAATGCGCCAGAAAGTGGTTCGACCCATGGATTTAAGATTTTATGCACCTAATGCCGTCAACGTGCATCCGGTGCGGCAGTGGACCGGTTCGCCACAGTTTCTCCAAACGGCGTGCTTAGTTGGCACCCTGTGGATCATTTGCTGCATGCTTTCCTGCATAGAACAGCGTAAGCGTGCAATCGCAGCGAACATTCCCATAACCTTGGCATCCCGTTTTCATGGAGGAAATTCCAACTCAATCGCAACAATGCCATTGTGCGCGAGTTTTGCAGTTGCCCAGACGCGTGCCGGTCTTGGCCGACGTACGATGAAAACTTCATCTCCGACTCCGAGGTTGCAGCGCTAGCGGCCCGCATCGCTGCATCTGGAAGAAAAACCTCAAACAAGGCTGGCGAAGATTTCGATAAAAGAGGGTCATAGTGGAGCCTGTTGACCGCGCAGCGGGGCGAGTATCGTGACAATTGCCGGTATCCAGGTCCTGGTCCCTGGAATAAAATTTGAGTCCCGGCAAAGTTCGGGGTGACCGAGGCAATACCTGGAGACAGGTACGGCAGTGTGGGATGAGGGTTTTTTCGTGCAGAGGTGGAGTGCCCCCGTATGTCTCCAGATGTCACTGTGATAGTCAGCCCAGATTTCGCGTGCGCAACCGTGGAGACAAATGGTGGGGGATTGTGTGAGTGTGGGCAAAACGTGGGCGGCTTTGAGAACGTACCATGGCGTGACAGAGTTCTGTCATCCTTATCTGTGGCTGATAAGTTGAATGCGACAAAGCCCCATAGTACTTCTGCTCTGCTTCTTCAACGAGAGGGGCCAGATTTTCAAGAGTGCCAAACAGTCGTCATCCCCCATGGGGAGCAGGGCCTCTTATATGATTTTCTTCGGACTCAATTCTCCCGTGTGTGGAGATTGGCGACGAAAGGGAGGCGCTGATCAACCAATGAATGACATGGTCTCGTGACGGCTCAGCCGGCAGCCGTTTCTTTTGCCTAATGAACCGCTTCTTCTGAACTCATTTGGTCCTATGCTTGCGTCGTTCGCTGCCAAAATTTCCCGCTCGTCGGGTGGCATCCCTCTTTTGGGTAAGGTCCAGACCAACCCCAGTGAGGGTCGTTGCGCTGTGATTGTTGCGAGGAAGCTGCAAAAGTGATACAACTGCGAAAAAAGCGGGAGAACAATAGCACACATCAGCACCACTTGTTCAACAATGCAATTTTTGCTTTTTTCAAATATAAATGGGAAGAAATGTCATGTTTTTGGCTTTCTTCAGGTGGAATGTGATGGGGTGTGGAGATGGGGCTCTGGGGTAATGCGGACTAGTCTTTGCCAAGCGACGCTAATTACGAGATGAGTGCAAGCCATACACTTCTCGATGCGTCTTTCGTCCTTCCGATATTGCATCTGTGCGCAAAGCGATCAGGAACAGCGATGTAAGCTGAAGACTGTCGATTTTTGTCTGTAAATATTCACAGGTACTTTGTGGTTCGCCTACTGTTTCTTATTCTAAGAGAGCAGTTTGTCAACAGGCTGCATAGGGCTGGTTTGAGTATGTGATAATTGAAGCTTCATGATTCCATTCCCTCGTTCAGCTCAGATGTGCCCTAGTATTCGTAATCCGTTTATTTTTTCAGTGCGCACCGGCTATCACCATATGTGGCGTTGGAGCCCGACTCCCAAGCCCCACATCTCGAATGCCCCTACCATACTGATTCTAGATCTTTACCGTTCAGTCACTGTTACTGAGAAGTGTTTCTGCATTCTCCATCTGAAGCTACAGACTCATTCTGTAGATGTCGCCAAGTCCTTGGGATCAACGACTTCGACGTCCGTCGTGATCCCAACCTCCTTTTTAAAGCGCGACAACCAAACTGGAAAATCGGCAGGAGTCTGATTCCACGGGTCGTCACCATCATACATAATCCAACGTGCTTGGTGCTGTATCTCCTCATCAGATGGTACGTGACAATTCGGGTTTTTGGGCGACAGTGTGGATGCCGCCCAGCGTCTCATATCGTTGTCAAAGATGCGGTAAAAATTTGTATCATCGGGAAGTAGTGTTCGCAGGGGACCATGGAGATTGGGTTGATTGGTTGGCGAAGGTGCGGCGGGAGTGTCCTCTGAGAATGCTGGCAGTGGCCTGAAGAAGTCTTGGGTCGGTAGAGAGGGGTTCGCCATGTCTAATGCGGATGCTACCGCATTCGGATGAGATGGTTGTGTCCACGAAGAGCCGGACCACGGACCAGTTGTACATGCTGAAGGAGCGCCAGTGGTTTCCACAGCGTCAGGTATCGATGCTCTTTGCTTGAAATTCGATAACCAGTTGGACGCTGAGTAAATGCCCTTTACGACCCAGTTGGCAAAAACATCCGAAGGTGTTTCCGAATTTTGTTCCATCTCCCTCACAATCTGGCATGCCTCGTTGTGCAGTTGTGCATCGTTAGGCACAGAACCTGCTTCCATCTGTTCAATAACAAACCCGAGAAGTCGTGATTCCATAGGGCAATGCTCGAATAAATGCCCTTTGGCGTTTATTCTCAACGGGAAATGTCGGCTCTCAGGGGCTGATCTTATTGGCTGAAATCTCGCGCGTTCAGTCAATGCCGGCGATGACATAACAAGGTCGCATAACCAAGACGCTTGATGCTGCTTCTCCGTTCCTGGAAAACACGCAACAGAGACGGCCTCGGCAGCGAAAATGATGCGGCAAGCCTCAAGTTGTATAGCGTCATTGTCAGGCAAGTGTCCATTCTCATCGAAATAACGTTGAATGAAAAATTCTGTCTCGACTTTGAGTAACTCGTAAGCATTTGGCGGAGTACCCCACGATGGGTCGCTGGCTTTCATAGGTATGAGCGTGCCTCTTTCCCACTCTATAAGGTCTGCTAGTAGGTTAGCCGATGACCGAACCAAACTGTAACTTGAGGTGTCCCGTACCTGGAGGCATTGCCGACTCCAACAAGGGCTCAATGAAACTATCGAAGCCCCAGCCTCCTTGCCAGCTGGCCATTGTTGTACCGGATTTGAAGTGGTCCGCAAGATGGTCGGTCCTTTCGAGCCAAGTCTTCATTACAAGGCCACAGAACCCGCATCTCGACCGGACATCGGGTATAGGTAGCATCCAAGAAGACATTGACCACTCCGAAAATTCTACTTCATGAACTAATCGCAGATGCTGAACTAGATGATCCTTTCGGTGAAATGTCCTTTCACGAAGATTGCGCTCCTGACATGCCAAGTAATGATGTGTCTCAATATGAGTATCGTCAGGTGCATCCTTACCACAAAAGACACAGCATAGATCTTCAAGGTTATCCTTCGTAGAGCGCGGGCCATGTAGTCCACATACCCATCGTTCGAGTGGCAGGTGAATCGATTTCTCGTGGCGTTGCCAATCATACTTTGTTCTGAATACTTCTGTACAGAATGTGCATTGGTAGGGCATGAGGAATGTAGTGGTGATGGGCTCTTTCTCCAATCGGTTCCGCCTTCTAGCTCGTTTCTTGCGTGGCGCACGGCGCAACTTGAGTGAATTCTGAGACCCTGAAGAGCAGTGGCCTGAGAATTCACTTGATTGCGATGTTCTGGTGCTACCCGCTGATGACCTCGCGTAGGGTGACTGCCACGATTCGACATGATCAATCTCTCCAACACCATCTGCTCCTGGAACGAATCAGTAACAACTCAATGAGATAGAGATGATGATATGACTACAAATGAAGTACAACTTACGAGACGAGGAGGCCATGGCTCGAGCAATATCGCTTGCAGCAGCGGGTTCATGCTCCGGAGGCGACTCCACCCATCGCTGCATCGGATCCTTGTAATTCAGAGGACTTCTAACTGCGGGCGTGCCTGGTCTCTGGATTATGTCTATGGGAGACGTCGGTTTCTCACGGACTTGAGGCGACCCTGTGCGCACGCTTTGCACCTTGCCCCTTCGTCGCGCATTTGCAAACCAGTTTGTAAGCTGTGATTTGTTCAGTCCAGTTCTACTTTGTAGAGCGAGCATCTCATTGTCGTTCGGATATGGGTGCTGATGATGAACTGCAAGCCAATCTTTCAAAGTACGAATGACTTCGCGTGAGAAACGACTTCCCAGCTTGGGTCTCAAGACAGAAGGACTGGGTGTGAAGGGCGATGACGAGGCGGTTGAGTTGGCTGAAAAGTCCCGAAACGTCTGCTCCTCCATGCAGTGGTTGTTGGAATGAGATGGTGCAGCATTCGCCGCTATCAACGCTTCGGACAAGTCCGCGAAGATGCCATCGCTGAATGCGTGGTCCAGATCGACATGGTTGTTTTGGAGGGAGAGGAACAGGTCTAAATCACCCGCGGAAACTCCAGATCCTTTGTTCATGGTGGCAGTAACTCGAGTACAACGATAGCATACCGATTGGAGGGAGCATTGCGGGGTGGACCATTACCATGTGTTCAAGGGCACGCGAGCGGAGGGTTTGAGCTAACCGGAAAAGGATAGCGCACATGTCAAGTACGCCTTGTAGAAAAGCTAAACAGATCGCTCGCCGACGGTGCACGTTTTGCTGACCAACAAAATAGAAACATGTATGGATGAGATAGACGATTGGATCGCATGGATGTATTTGTCTATCTGCCGATAAGAAGCAGTATGCCGATGGGCCCTGTGATGCCTTACTCGCATGACGCAAAATATGCAAGCAAGTAACATGCCGCTGTAAAAGATAGTTGAAAGCCGGCATTGGGCGGTGAGCAAAAGAATGACATGTTCAGATTGCTGACGGACGTGATAGCATTCGATACGGCAAGTGGGTGCGATGTCGGAGCAAAGAAAGGGCAACCCTGTTGCATCTGGATTGAAGTATCACGAGGTACTCCACGCTAACTTTTCCAGTGACTCGTCTCACTCAAAACATTGTCAAGGTACAACAGTATGTACAACACCATCACATTTGCTCGCGTAATGCGCACTACACAGTTGCAAACATAGAACCAACTCAATTGCCTTCGGAGTTTCTGAAACCGAGGCGTACGTCGCTACCCGTGACGCGTGATATATCATATCTGCTTCGTGATCATAGAGTTTTTGTGCCCTATATCCGGACGCTGCCGCCTGAACGCCTGGTGCTAGAAAAACCACCATATTATGGTACACGACCTAAAGAAACTAAGAGGAACTAACTGCGGAATGTAAGAACATGACAAGCAAAACAACCAAAAAGGCAATTGATGGGGTATCGGTGGTGTGCCTGACAGCGACGGCGGCGCGCCGTGCTGTCAATAGTAGTAGGGTTTGTGGGTGGACGAGAGAAGCATGGAAGCCATGCCAGGCAAACTTCTAGTACCGGCTTATCTAGGCATGTCAGTACGCAACACCCACAGCCTCAATGTAGACATGCCGCTACTTACCGATAGCCAGGGCCGCTTCTCCGGCTTCCTCTTCTCTCCCGATAGTCTTCGTGTTCTTCAATGACCTCAACGACGTTGTCGCCGGGTACACGATGTCGGTCTTCCACAATGATGCTCCTCGCCCTCACTGGCTGCCGCCTCTCTTCGACAATGACCTGCGACCGACCGCCAGATGTCCTTGGGCTCCTGCTGATCTCACGTACTTCGGAGCGGCGGCGGGATGACCGGGCTCCATGGGAATTGCGGCGCGGCCTGCGTATTACAATTTCCTCTTCTCCTGCCATGGCCGTCCTAGTTCCGCCTCCTCGCGAGGAATTCACAAGCGATTGCAGCAACCAGCATATCAGGAGAAAACCAGCGACACTACCCAGGACAATGCCGACGACGGTGCCAGGCTGCGGTCCAGACAGATCGTAGTAGGTAGGTATTATGCCTTGTTGGGGGAGGGTATATACCACGGTCTGCCGCTTGGCGATGGGTGCTGCATTGGGTGCGTCGAAGGCGATTGCAGGCGCGTCCATCACAGGCTGTCGAGGCGTGAGGGCTACGTCGCGGGCCGCCTTGGTGTCTATTTGCGCCGCGATGGCATCCAACTGCTGGTGGAAGGCCGGCATCGTAAAGATTGGTGGTATGCGACGTTGCTGTGCAGTCGGCCTTGTTGCGCTTTGGATGTGTTTGGTGCTGGTCGTCCGGGGGAACAACTGGGTCTTGCTGACCGGAGGAGCCCGGCGCTGTTGTGGGGGACGTAGATCAGCCTGCAACTGCGCTGCACACAACGGTAAAGAGTGACAGGAGGGAGATGCAGCTTTGCGAAACGTCGAACACCGGTCCAAGAAGGATGCAAAAAGAAAGCAGGACTGACACCTTACAGGATTTGACACGGCACTGTGCTGGTCGACTACGATGCAATGATGCAATTCCGCGGTTTCCAGTGGTGGCTGGGCCCAATAATAGGGAGGCTGTCCACGACGACAACCACTAAACACAACACTATCAACAACGTGATACCGAGGTCAACCCAACACCGCGCTGCTACGCAAAGCATTTCTTCTTCCACGTGTCAGCATTTCCCGGTCTTCTGCCAATTTCCCGACCATCAACCATGCCGTCGACACCGTGCAATGGGCAGCAGACAGTATCAACAAAAGCTCCGCGGGGTCGCGCGCGCCCAAAGCACGACCTCATTTCCTGCCTCGTACCCGGAACCTTGCACCTCCAGATTCGCCAACTACAATCGACCTATGCCCTTCCTGTTTCCGTTGTCGCCCATTTTCTGCTGCAGAATGCGCGTCCTGCATGCTGACTTGCTACCATGAGCCGGCCAGTTCCGCCGGCGTTGCGCACCGAAGCCACAGAGACTTTGTCGCGGCCTCACGTGATGGACTGTTAATTCTGCAAGTCGCTATAATAATACTTGCACCGACCGTGTGCTCCGCTAGGCGATGGTTGCTATATGCGGTTTCTTGCCCGTCTAGATGTTTTGAAGTCGATTGGATCCCCACCCCCTTACTTCTGGCCGCCTGCCTCCCTTTTGAGTACATGAACCTCTACGCTTCTGACGCCACGGCTGGTGAAGCCGCCAAAAGGTCTCCTTTCACGGTCAAGTTACTCGATCCTGCTAACATTCAATCAATCTGCGCTTCTGTAGTGTCAAGCAACAAATGTGGGAACAAAAATGAGCCAGCTGTGACGTCTCTCGTCTTTACAGACCAGAATAGGACGTCAATCCTAGGCTGACCTCCAAAAGTCCAGTGCCATTGTTTTGAGAGATGGTGGGGTGGGACAATCTCCCCCACAGGTATTTACTCCCTGTTCAACAGTCCTGGGTGTAGTGGCAGGAAACCTGCACGACATTCGGCAAACTCTGCACTAATGCGGGTCACCTTCAGCAGGCAAAAGCCAGTCCCCTAACTCTTTTGTGAACTCGGCACACAACTCGACGCATCGTAGCATATCTGGAGCAGTCTGCTTAAGTTCCTTTTCACGCACCATCCGCAAGATGTAATTGCCCTTGACTTCCTTACCTGGTGTATACAGATGAGAGTCACACGAAGATTTCAACTTGCAGTTCTGAGTAACTGAGCTTTGCTTCAGAATGTATCGAGAAAGCACAATCGCGTAACTACGTAGCAATGTCAGTTGTCATGTTCTGCACAAACACGGTTGAGTTACCAGATGATGAGGCCCAAAACATGGCATTACAAGCTCCTGCTGAAAGCATGGAAATGTATCCTCCTATTCCTCAAGTGGCAAACGGTCCGTTCCACGACGGATCGATATCAGAATATTTCTTCTTGGCCACGTGCTTCAAACCGCCGGAATAGAAGTAATATTACCGCTTTCGCAAGACTCCCAAGATACGAAATCGTTCCAAAGTGCCATATGACAAACAAAGCCAGAAGTCATGAGCAGAAGCTGTCGGGCATGGCGATTTTGCTATTTCTTAAGACGCAAGGAAAGCATCGCGAGGCGGACAAGACGCATCGTGAACCCCACACCGCCGGCGGCTGAAAAGAGCCCAGAGACCCCCACTGCGGCCCTTCCCATTGGTCCACTTGTATCTCACTGGGTCCGGTCTAGAGCCCCGCACTAGCCGCAGTTAGCTTCGTGACCCTGGCCCTGGATCCCCAACTTCCTCATCCTTTTCCCTTTCGAAACCTTTCTTATCCCTGTCAGAAACGCCTTCTTGTGCTCAGAGTCACCTCAATTGCGGAGTGGAAAACATCCAATTTGGTAGACAACAATGCCTGCTGCAGCCGACATCCTCAACGACCCTGATATCGCCCAAGCGTACGAAGATGTGCGCTCGGATAAATCGGACACAACGTGGCTGATCTTGAAGGTATGTGACAAGCTCTGTAACCTCAACCTGCTGCTGCATTTCTTGTGCAACGCTTTTGATACCGATTGTTGCTGTAGAAGGATAGGCGGTCCTCCTTCTTTGCCCTTTTCGACGCTTGGGTGGTCGTGTCACGAGACTCTCCTACCAAGCACACCGATTTTTTGGAAAGCCTTTCTCTACTCAAAGCGCTAATACATATTGGCAGTATGCTTCTGCAACATCAGACAACCTGAAGCTGGCAGCCACTGGCACAGGCGAGATTGCCGAAATGACAGAAAGTCTCGACGACGACGACGCAGCGTATGCTTATGTGCGGATGAAGTTGGGAAACGACGAGTATAGTGAGCGTGTCAAGTTTGCCTTTGTCGTTTGGCAAGGTACGTGTTTTTCGTAATCCCCTTTTCTTATCTTTGGCTTGAGTTGAATGGAAACTGCTTGTCTGCCCTCCCGGTGCTTGATTAATCTACGTTCAATGGAGGAATAAGAGTGTTGATATCATTTGGTGTAACAGGCCCCAAGACCAAGGTCATGCGCAAAGCCAAGATGAGCTTTCAGAGTGGGCAGGTCAAGCAGGTTATCAAGACGTATGCCGTCGAGATTCAGACGGGTGACAAGAAGGACTTGGATGCTGAGGCTGTGACGCTCAAGCTGAGAAAGGCGATGGGCGCAAACTGTAAGTCTCGAGTTTGGATATCTCCTAGAAAAGCGGAGATCAAGTCGACTGACCATGCGATGTAGATGACCGGCAAACAACAACCTACTAAAGCCGCCAAGATATGTGTCACATCCACACTTGGAACGTGTCCGCGGCTACGAAATCCAGAAACGCGCCACTTGCTCGAAAAGCAAGCTGAATGTTTATCGTTACTCGTAATCTTATGACGATATACCCTTACATCCAATATACATACCACACGTATCACCATCTAGTCATTCGTTTATTCGTCTATTCGTTCAATTACTTAGAGCGAGGGCTTTTTCATATGCGGAAAAACGTGCCCAAGCCCACCTCCAGGATCCGATTTCGTCTCGCCAGGACTCGCTACTGGTGCCAACGTCTTCGAGTCCGGATCGGTTGTTGGTGGGAGACCGGATTTGACGCCCTCTTCCTTTGCTTCCTCTTGCTTCCTCGCCAATTTGTTGTCTACATGGTTTTCAAGCCACTCGTGCTGAGCCTTGCCCAGCTTCAGGGTATCATCAACCTCTTTGGTGAGCTTTTCGATCTCATCTTCGAGAAGCTCGTCTCGGCTCTTCTTCACTTGTTCCTTTGGCGCCAGAGAGTCTTCCGCCGGTGCTGTCGTAGCCCACAGCGCCTCCAAGTCCTCCAACCACCCACACGCTTCAGCTAGTTTTCTGATGCCGCTGTCACAGTCTTCCAGCAGCAGGACATCGTCTGCCCTCGAACCCATATCACCAACTCTCTCCGAATTTATCAACAACCGCGGTGTTTTGTCCTCGCAGATCTGTGGGAGCGACGCGAAGGGGTGGACGGATAGTGAGGTGCCCATGACTATGCATAGGTCGGCTTCGGCGGGCAAGTCGCGGTTGTCGAAGAAGTCAGAGGGGAGCTGTTCGCCAAAGAAGACAATGTCAGGTTTCACCAAGCCATTGCAGGAGGCGTCGACACAGTGCGGTACGGATTTGTTCTGGATTGCTTCGTTCATGCGTTCTTGGGGATATGGCTTCTTGCACTCGATGCAACGTTGCCTGAGATACGTCAGTGTGTGCTCAAGGGTTTATAAATGCAGTGTTTCCTACGTCGCAAAACTGCCGTGCGCCTCTATGATCTTGTCGCCCGGCACTCCCGCCTCGCGCTCCAGACAATCAATGTTCTGCGTAAACAGCTTCAGCAAAAGCCCCTTCTGGTGCAGCAGATTTATAAAAGAATGCGTTATTGTCGGTCTGAACTTCCCAGGATACAATTCCTGCGCGAGAGCATAGAATGGCTCCGGGTTGTTGCGAAAGAAGCTAATGTCGAAGACAGCTTCGGGATACGGTAGGTTCAAACGCGCAAGGTTCGCGTACAATCCCGTGTCGGGTGATCGAAAGTCTGGTATGCCTGCCGAAGTGCTGATGCCTGCTCCTGTCTATTTCCTTCTGGTAAGCTGGTGTTGGAAAAATCTCGCGTCCATTTCACGTCCCCCCGCGTGGCACTTACCATGACGACAATCTTGCACGCGCGCCCATCTTTGATGTACTGCGCGAGAGCCTCGAGGGTGCGCGCCTTGAGTGTCTGCGACGGCGCATCCGGATCGATTACTCTTGACTCGTCTTGACCCATTCTGCCTCGTTTGCCTCTACCTTTGCCTTTGCCGTTGCCTTTCCGACCTTTCTCGCCGTTGCGCCACGGCCTGTCCTGCTGCGCCTGTTGGCGATGGGCTTTGTGTTTTCGTCCTATGGTGACGAGAGAGCGAGTCGAAGGGATTTGAGCGACTAAAGAACGCACAGTTGACGTGGCTGCGCTACAAAGCAGTTTGAGCAGGTTGCACATGCGATGGTTGTGTTGCCTCCTGTACGTACCGTCTATCTCGGAGTCTGCCCCGCCAAATTATTTCTCGGGGGTCCGAACGAGTCACTGCGTCATGCCAAGACTACGTGGTATGACTGGCGGCCATAGCCGCTTTGCCTGTACGACTTTAGAAGCTTTCAACATTCGATATCTCAGCGGATTGAAATGGTTCTCGTTCAAGCAAAAGTCCAATTTGCTCTCGTCGCTATCACACTGGATGTCGATGTTAGCAGCCAAGAAATCAACGTTGGCCCAGTTGAACAAGCCAGTTGTCTATTGTATGCAGCGACCGACATCTCCGTTGGCATTGCTCGGAAATCTGCTCATGAAAATAAGAGTCATGTTTGCATCGACCAGCTCGGCAATGTATTGTCACTTGCTACTGAGACTGAATATTCTACCCTTGTCCTGCACTAAGACGTAAACCAGAGCAGCTCTTTTGGTTTACAGGGCCTGGTAGGGATCGATATGAGCTATTATCTTGTCTTTTGTCACACATAGTGAGGGGTACCTGGAAATACTGTACGTGATCATGCGGGTGAAAGCGATTAGTGGCGAGTTGTCGCATGACTTCGATCTACGAGTCTTGTCACCTGGGACGCGTACAGGGTCTTATCGTGATATAGATCAGGCCGACTTCGAACAAATACATTATTCGATACTGAGATAACGCTCTCTGATCTACCTTAGAGAATGAGACTTGAGTGCAGGCTTCTTCATAGTGTAACTCAGGGCTGTGGGAGGAGAAAGGGCAATGACCTCCCTAGTCATCTAGTGATACACCGACGCTATCACACGACATGCACCACCAGTGCTCCGTCGGAGCATCAATCGGCGACAGTGACGACTCAAACGATCAAAGTAAGCCGTAATGTCACCCCTGAGATAGGTGAGAGACTGATCTTTTCTCAGAAAGGCTTAAATAGCTATATAAACCCCCTGTCGCCCTTGAGTCGAGTACACCCTGGTGTCCATCGGAAGGTGGTAATGCTGACATCCGGGACAGCTATCGATACTTAATTTGAAAGTTGCTAGACACGTAGTATACTCATTTTGTCAACATTGACGAGCAGTGACAAGGATAGCAATCGGCCCGCAATCTTGCCCTCTAGGATCAATTGAACCAAGCTGTTTCGTAGGCCGTTCAGCAATTGCAATGAATTGTATATCTTCACCGTGTGACGCTCAAGTCAGTAGCACAATCCAAAGCCGTTCTGAATTAGAAAAAGAAGTATTTGATAAAAATATCTCTCGACGAATATTCCTTTGTTCCTTAACATACATCACAGTATGTCTGTCAAAGACAAAGTCATCGTCATCACAGGAGCAGCATCTGGGATAGGTCTTGCGACGGCACGATGTCTTGCGAGCAAAGGTGCAAAGCTCTCACTTGCCGACATACAGGAAAAGCCACTGAAAGATTTGGAAGCCAAGCTTACACAGTCCGGCACCGATGTCATAGCCCAGGTCGTGGACATTAGGAAGCGCGCAGATGTCGACAGCTGGATCACCGCGACAGTCACAAAATTCGGAAAACTAGACGGTGCTGCAAACATGGCGGGCGTCTTCGGCGGGCCAAGCAGCATGGCGAATATTGAACATTTGAAAGACGAAGACTGGGACTTTATCATGGGCGTCAATGTTGTCGGATTGCGAAATTGCCTCCAGGCACAGATTCCGCACTTTAATGAAGGTGGTTCAATCGTCAACGCATCAAGTTTGCGTGGCATTCAAGGCGAGGCGCACCGATTTATATATTCCACTTCTAAGCACGCCGTCGTCGGCATGACGAGATGCGCTGCGAAGGAGTTGGGTCCGAGGAATATTAGAGTGAACTGCATTTGCCCGTAAGTAGCTTCTGTGTCATCTCGCAATTTGTCGAGTAGCGCTGAAAACAACCAGAGGACCAGTTGAAACACCAATGCTGCAAGGATTCTTGGACATGACGAACCACAAATACCCATCCTCAATCCTTCCACTCGGAAGAATTGCAAAGCCAGAGGAGGTCGCCAACCTGATCGAGTTTCTTCTGACCGACGCGTCGTCCTACATGACGGGGAACGCGGTGCGCGTCGACGGTGGCATGGGTTGCTAAAGACCCCGTTTCTCGGACATGTTAGTGTATCAGATTAGAGGGGAAGAATTTTCGCCACTACTTTTTCACACCTAAGTGCTCATATTTGGTTGCGTTGGACGCTAATACAATGACGCAATATATGTCTTGCGGTCTTACAGTCATCCCGTACTCCTGGTCGAATCACCAAGTTTTCAGAAGCTGTCATCTGTTTGAAAAGGGATAGTAAGCTTCGCCAATACATCTTTCCAAAAAAGCAAAAATGCATGAAGTCACATGAACTCCTCAATATGTCTACTTAGACATGCGCTAGCATGGCCGGTTTCTGAGTGCGCAAGTACAAGAACTTCGAAAACATATATCAAAGCCCGTTTTTACCTGGGAGTCCTAAAGAAAGGCGAATGAAAACTTTCTGGTATGATTAGTTTAAGGGTCACCACGTGGGTCGAGGTGGTGGTTGGTAAGAATAAGAAAGCATGGAGGAGAATGTGAGAGGGCGTTTAGGTTGTGCGAAGCGCTTACTTGGGCATTAAGGCTGACATCTATGGGCGGGTGTTCATATGTAACATTGGTTGCCTGAGGTTCATTACTCATTCCATTTCTCAATTGATCATGCTGGATATGGTGAATATGCGTATGTACCGTGTCGATGGTCGGTCTTTGTAGAACCAAGGCACCGGTCTGTGGCTGGCACAGGTGAAATTCAATATGTTGACGGTTCAAACAACATCAGGCATAATTGCATAATCAGTATCCTTCGTATTTATTAAACAAAGCATGAAACGTCGCGTCCTTTGGGAGAAGCTCAGTGCTTAACTTTCTGAAGCATAATGGCTACCTGCACACTAGTTGTAGCTAATACCTACCTTAGCTTTTATTTCATTCCGGAAAAGCACATTGGTTGTCGTTGTACTGCCCAAGTACTCCGCAGCCCACCATTGGTAAGTCGGTAGAAGCTACCCCTCCGTGTGCGACGCTCATGGATGTACCCCTCTTACCTCGACGGGTGTTGTTCAGGCGCCCACTCGGCATTTGTTACCCGCCGCTTCATAACATGGTCTCCACAGCGTGCAATAAATAGCTGGAGTCTGCTTCTTTCAAAATACATCTTCATGTTACATCAAAACAACCAGGGCATTGAGCACAGAGAACCAGTGCAAGATGACATCAATCGACCAGCCATTAAACGGCAAGATCCTGCTCATCACTGGGGGCGCATCGGGTATGCATCCTCACCAACACCACTGTATCTGATTCTCATCACGTCAAGGGATCGGCTTGAGCTTGGTTAAACAAGCTCATGGTCTTGGCGCCCGAATCCTCGTCGCAGACCTCAAGACGACCCTGGATTTTGATAACTTCGCAGCCGGCAAGGACAACATCGTCTATGTACAAGCAGATGTGACGCGCTGGTCCGACTTCGACAAGATGTTCGACATATGCGAGAAGAAATGGAACGATGTCCCAGACGCGTATGCCATCTGCGCTGGGCTTTTTGAGCCCCCATTTTCCAACTTCTGGCAGGATCCAGAGCAGGACAAAGGGTACATGCAGGTCGATGTGAATGTGAACCACCCGATCAAGCTGACGAGGCTGGCGATAAGAAAGAGCTTGGCAAAAGGAAAGAGGGCGAGCGTCTGCATCATTGTGAGTTTGGCTAGACGCACTCGGGCGCTTGGTGACGTGAATGCGGCTCGAGCTACGACGGAATTAACATGGCACAGGCATCTATCGCGGGTATCTCTGGTAACCTAGCAGTACCCTTGTACTGTGCAACAAAGCATGCAATCGTTGGATTTGTAAAGTCTCTAGGGCCTAGCGAATCCATGACCGGGGTCAAGATTACGACGATGTGTCCCGCCGCTGTTCTAACGCCTCTCTTCGACGCCCCTAAGCTGCAACAGTTCTCCATTAGCCCAGAAAAGACTTTGAAACCAGAGACGTGTGCGGAACACATGCTTGAACTCCTGCAGAAGAAGGAGTATCCAAGCGGAAGCGTGCTCGAGGTCGCACTGGATGGTACGAGGCTGATTCCTGAGTGGGGCGTAGAACCGCCAAAAGGCCGTGGTACAGGCCAAGACTTTGATGAAGCTTTCATGAACAAAATGTTGCAGCCAATCAAGGAAACGCTTGACGCAGACAAGGCAAGAATTTGAACAGAGAAAATTATGATTCTTGGTAGTAGCAGAGTATAGCGTCACAGATTTGGGCATTAATCAAGAGACATGTGTTATGTATTCCTTGAACACTTCGAACAATGCATCAAGAGCCAAACACTACGTTCTGGTTCTTCATTTCCCTCTCTCTTTCCAAAATAGATAAATAATTAGTAGCACCCCTCCGACAGGTAAAACGCAACACCTGCGAACAGGCCACAAAGCTGCTTAGCAAAAGCCAGTCACTTTACACCTCTGTCGCTCTACCAATACACAGACTTTTTGTATGAATTCTTATCGAAGCTCTGCTAACTACTCAGATCACAATATCATGCTTTGATACCGCGTGGTAGTGCGATATTGTGTAGGCGCACCGCAACGTTGGCGAGTCGGAATGTTGCGTTTTAATCGTCGTCGGGGGTTACTTCATGGTGTTTGGAGTAAGGCAGCTCCATTGCCTCATCCCAAGTGCAATGCTTGCAGCAGGGGCATAGCTCGGCCGCCCACGAGAGCCTGAAAACAGCGCAAACGTCACATACCCTCTTACGGCTGTCCTTCATAATTGGGTAGCACTTTTTGACACACTCGTGGATAGCCGCATCCATCTTATCTTGCTTCTTCTTCTTGGAAACCGTCTCAAGACCACGCGCTGTAACAGGGTTGCCTGGCAGAGTCGGAGGAGATGTCGTTTTAGGGAACCACTTCGCCCAGATCATGTCGCAGCGCTTACACTCTATAGGATTCCTGCCATCTTGGCATTGCTCCAGGCATTGGTAAAACTGGACGTAGGGTCTCCATTCCTTTCCGTTGAAGGTGCCGGGTGGCAGAGTCGCCTGGAAACGAGTCCAGTATCCGTTGCAGCGATTGCACAGCGCGCTGCTCTCGGACATGCACTGCTGCATACATTTCCAGAGTGGAAAAAAAGCATTCACTGGCGTGCCAGAGGGCAGAACCTGAGCAACCGCAACGTCGGTTCGCTCTGTGTTGGAAGGTAGTAACGTAGCGTTGGCCTCGTGGTAAAGGTTCTCGCATTGCCCGCATGGCTCATGACCATATAACATGCACAGTACCTTACATGTGAGCACGTTGGTCGCTGGGGACGGCTGGAGATAGGGTGAGGGTGAGGAGGACGGCTTGTGGTAGGGTGAGGGGTCGTTGAAGATAGGTACAATGTACTTAGCAGTAGCAGGAGTATCAGTGGCAGCAGTACTATCGCCATTACCTCCTCCAGCGACCCTTGTTCCATCGTTCAAGCCCGACTCGGAGTAAGTAGGACCCGTTACATCGAGGTTTTTGAACTCCGTTGGCTCATCTGAGCGACGCCTGGGTGGGGGGCGCCACGGTACAAGAACGTCGTGGTTCTTAGGTCCGTTGCCATTTGGAACAAAGTGGCCAAGCTCGTCAGTTTTGGTGGTGGTAATGGGGATGATTGGGACTCCGCGAAACCAGGCGGGATAAATGTAGGGATTGATGGGGGGATGAATGGAGGGATTGCTGGAGGGAGGGATGTAGGGATTGACGGGGGGATTGACGGGGGGATTGATGGGGGTTGCAAGGGCGAGAGGGACGAGAGTAACAAGAAGGCTAGGTTTGAGCTGCATTTTTCAGTGCTTTTTCTTAAAGAAATATTATGCCCGTTGATGTAGTCACCGAGTGAGGACTTGGATACTTGAAAGGAGGTTGAAGAACTTCAGCTCTTTTATATGCAATAGTGCTCATAGAGGAAAGACGTGCGAGTAGGAGATAATGTGTGATGTGGCATGTTTACCCTGAGAAAGCGCATCTCGATAAGATTGACACCATGATTTAGTCAGGGATGGCAGGGAGAGTTTTCGTTTACATCATGAGAGGACAGAGAGACGTGGCTGAAAACGCATGTTCTACTGTCAGGAAATTACATGATGGATGATGTAGTCTATAGGATATCAGTGGGTGATGAAACAAAAAATGTACTCTACCCGTACCCCACTTGCTTGCCCTGAATCTCTAGGTGGAATCCTTCCTAGGGCCTTAATTAGTATCGCCGAATATGATCATCAGGTCTTGAGGGTGATTTGGGGGTCTTGAACGTGATATCATCGGGTGTCGTGCATGCTACTGCCGACTAACAGGCGTGAGACAGTGTCGTCAGGCTTGGTATTGCCAGCTGTCGGTTGCGATGTTGCTGGGCGTCGGCCGTGATTTGGTAATGTCGACCGTGGCTTTCAAGCAAGAACCTGCATTGTTGTACAGCTCTACAGTTTTGCGCAGAGTGGAATTGTCGCCCGTACACACGATAGAATTGAGCCAAGCACCGCCAATAACTCATCGTTCATCTACTGAGGCTCACATGTGAGAAATTACATCTATTCGCTACAAAGTTCCTAAAACAACATCGTATCTTCCTAGTTAACAAACTTGGGCAGCACGCACAATGTCAAAGTTTGGGCGAATTGTCAATTCCCCCTCAATTCCTTGGCAAAATTGGCTGCATAAGGCTTAGATCAGCACTGGAGCCCATCAAACGCCCCAAAAGATAAGGTGATTGATTGCTTGCCCTTGTGGCCTTTGTTTTACATCAGCATGTGTGACTAAAATCTTAGTTTGGGTTACGTATATACCACAATAGTATACACGTAGCCTGAAGTGTTGATTACATGATTGTTGTCGCGCACCCGTACACGGTTTAGCCAAGCCCATTTGGCCAACTTCTTATGTAGATACGCATTACTAGCTTTAGCCTAGCGGAAACGCTCATGGTATGTAAGTTGAGCTGCTCAGTGTATACACTGGGCAGTGATCCAAATACAAAGATCACCTGAGCCACGTTTCCAACTGCTGTTTTCCTCCACAATTATAGCTGTAAGAAAGCCTCTACTGGATAAGATAAAATCCTTGCAAGACTTGTAGCTGCAATAGAAACCGAGACGCTCCGTGCATGTTCTGCTTTGGTGTTTTTGTTCGAATCTGCAGAGACTAGATGTGATCGAAAAGTGACTTAATGGTTCGTCGTCCCTTCTCTTGGAGATGCTTCCCTGGCGGTTTAGATCAACGAACCTCGAAAATGTGGCTTGGGCGTTTCGAGAAGTTAAATAAACAGGAATACGCCCGCGGAGTTGGCTAACATCGCTAGTATCAAGCGAGGGCGGGCCGGAAACGTCCTGGAAATATCTCCTTCTGGTCTGGTGCTACCGAAAATGAGCGATAGAACGCCGTAAATTGTAATACAAGGAAATTGATTGGCAGCCGAGACAGCAGCTGTGGGTCTCAGGTCATCCTTGTTGGTGATCAATACTTCATTGAGAATATTCCATATCTGATTCCCCTCATGGATGCGGATTCGCTAACGGAAGTGTCCTCCTGTATGACATAATTATGATGAGAAGTGCGAGACTGCAACTAACTTCCGATCCAGTACTTCTTAGGCCCAGTCTATTTGTACCGTTTTTTTTTTGATGATCCGGCGTTAGCCACAGTGTCTTTACATCCGAATGCGATCGGAACAAAAAAACAAGACATGGGGCTCTACAGACCCTGTTTGTCCAAAAGATTCCGAGTCGAAGCCATGCTTTCTAAAACGGTAACCCAGGGATTGCGAGATGGTGCAGAAAGGATGATAGTCGGCCCTAGTCGGCCCGAGTCTACCCTACAGCATGGAAAGCCCGAGAAGACTGCTAGGAGGATACAATACCCCCGACCCGTTCATCGAATTCCCTCTTCCAAAGCGGCATCATGGACCTGGGACGTGGGTTCTCGACATTCTCGTCGAACGCCTCTATCATAATATTGTGGTTTTGTGCAATATATAACGCACTTGACGACCTGTACTGGCGAATGACCGTGGTGTGTAGATGGACCAGCTTGTCTTGGCGCCGCGTAACTATGTTCTTGAAAAGAGCTAGGAGGGACTCTTCAGAT
This sequence comes from Curvularia eragrostidis, assembly GCA_020744315.1. Lineage (NCBI taxonomy): Eukaryota > Fungi > Ascomycota > Dothideomycetes > Pleosporales > Pleosporaceae > Curvularia > Curvularia eragrostidis. The sequence continues at coordinate 47,352 of JAIRCK010000024.1, read as the reverse complement.
GGCTGAGGAAAATTTGTGTTGACATAAAGCTCCCGTATGCTTTCGGGAAGCATGTCGCCCATACAAGGAATGTCGGCGTGGCGCCACGCGACTGCGCCCTCAGGAATCCTTGCTTCTGCGCCCAGTCGCTGTCCGCTTTCCAGCGGTGGCCCGCAGAAGCACTCGACATCGACCTCCAGCCTCTCCAGCTTTGTGAAGCGCAGAAATGAAGACAAACCGTTTACGACTTCCCCGGACAGCTCGTCAATGGTCATTGCGATGTCAACCAGGGTCGCACTACAATAATTTGCGAGCGTCTCCAGCATCTCACCCGCGTTCCAGTCGTACTGAACGCCGTGCCATTTGGTTTGGTGTGAGTATCTGAACACCCTCAATGCTGGTACATTTGCTAGAAAACTTGCAAGACCAGTAGCATTCATACAACAGCTTGCAAACTCAACCCGAGTCAACGGCGACTTGGTATTTGGATTTAGCCAGCGAAATGCAGAACCTTCCCAACCCTCGTCTACAGCTGTACAGCTAACTGCATAGATATTCCTAATACTCTTCAATGTCATGAAAGGCTCTAGACATTGCAAGCCAACTCTTACATCGTACCCTTCCTCAACAAATGGCAGCAGTGTCTCCAGTTGCGCCAAGGGCTTTTGTCGATGCCCGGGAGCATTGGACATGGCCACCAGAGATTGCACGAGGGGAACAAGAGCTTCGGCGCTCTCCCCTTCTCGAATTTCATGCCATCTGTCCGGTAGCTGGAGCACTTTAAGATTGGGCAGTAGACTCAACAGAGCGATCGTTGCGTAGAGTTTGTCGACATTGGATCCATCATCGGTCATGTCCTCTTCCAGAATCTGGTTCCACCACTCCTCCTCATTGACATTGGCGTAATGTTCGGTTTTCCGCAGTAGACTCTTGATCTCTTCCATGGCATAGGGGTCATCGCGAAAGCTATATTCGGCAGGATCTTCCATGACTTCATCTTCTGAGCGGCGGTCCCATAGAAACAAGTTCTCGATGTACTCAGCGATGATGGGTTCACGTGAAATCTCGTGTAGGATAGCTAGTGTGTCACCGACTCGAGTTGAAGTCAAGCTGGTCGTATTGCGCCAGGTCCTTTTCAGGGAATTGTGGCGCTGGATTTGAGACGCAGCTCGCCCATATACGGTGCGACATGAGAGCACGAAGTTTTCCAGACCACTTGGTGCCGTGCGATCGATGATCAGATCGAGGATCTCAGGCGGAAGATCCAGGAGACCCATGGCAGCGTCGTGGAGAGTGGGCGATGACTTTGTGGGTGACGCGCAAAAAAGGCCAACAAACAAAATGCCGGAGGAGGGTGTGTACGGCGGGTTCCTTTCCAGAGTCGACGAGAGAAAACCGCAAGGTGTGGTAGTTTGGATATCGCACAGCCAAGCCGGAGGGCAGCTGTAGAAGGGCGGCTATCGAGCAACCGTGCACCGATTTCGTTGTGTCTGGTCATTGGAAGCCAGACCAGTTGGGGGTGCCGGGAGAAAGTCCGAATCTTCTAGAATGACTGTCTTGTCTTGATTGCTTGTGATTGGCCTCGGCGAAGTGCCCCCTTGGTGTGCAAGCCAGAGGGTTTGGTGTGGTGGGGTAGGAAACGTTACTCAACACGGACTAGCCCGGTACCATCCGTCACCTTCCTGCGACTTGCCAGCATCCAAAAGTTCTGCCAACTCCAATTTTCACGAACATCCAGAATCAGGCAATTGTATGTTATCATCATCATATTCGTACCGCTATGCTATGTCCCTCTCTGAGGCCGTAAGAAGAGAGCAGACCTCACAACATCGGTCAACCACAAGGGGCTAGCTTCACGATACCGTCAGATATGTCAGACCGCGGCTCCGAGTGGGGGGCTCTAGATCCTCGGCGGATAAATAAACTATGGGTGGTACGATGGTCTTAGAGGTCTGGACCATACTGTCAGCATGGATCCGCAGAGCCATCGTATACCTCTATCTCCAACCTTAATCTCGTCATGTTGTATACTTCCCAGGCCGCCTCACACCAACGTCAATTGCAGATGAGCGATTTGTTGTGGATGAGATGGTGGTTTTTTAACGACATCATCAAGCACTGGAGAAGTGTTCGCAGTAGCCAGTCACTCTTCGCCTGGGTTGCCTTTGGGTGTTCCGTCTTACTCGAGCGCTGCCACTATCGACACCAACCTTGCTGGTTCACGGCTAGGTATAAATCAGGTTTCTGATCATGCGCCCTCTTATGATATCTGCCGCGTTCGCTTCTTCGATACGAACTGACCAATGCGTAATAGACTTTGATGTTTGTCTGCAACGCCATATCACCCACTGCAACAACGCGCATACGTAGCAGCGGCAGCACATGGCTAGCGCCGATTCACGCTAGCAAAGCTGTCCTGTTTGGGGTTGTGGGCCAGCAGAATACATAGCGTGATCGCTACGCTTGATCATGACCTTGTCTCCCAAGAAAGACACGAACCCTATCTCATGGCTTGTAGCCTTTCGGGGGCATGTGTCAAAATATCTAATGAGCGGTATTCTCTAATCCTGGGGACTTCATGTGCTTCTGACTATTTTTGTAAGCCGGGGGCTTCTAAGCTAGAAATTAGTTCCCTGTTATGTACACCACTTGAGCAATTGGCCGGGACATATCCATTTACTGTTATGGACATTGTATCTGATCCATACGAAAACTAAGGACCCATATCCATCAACCAACGAAACCTTGTACAATCTTGATGTTCGAGGATTTTCGGAGACAGCTACAGCGCACTGTGTCCATCCTACAGCAAAACTTTCAAGTCGTCTCATCCCAAGATACTCATGTCAACGTACTCAAGTGTAGACGCAACCGATTGTTGTCACGGTAAAGTTGCAACGTGAATGTCACAGGAACCAATCTGACTAAACGGGTATCGCACAATCGATCTACGAAATAGGAACAGGTTTGATGTGCATGTAAGATAACGATCGTGATGGAGGTTAGCTTTCCACCCCCCAGCCACCTTGCCAGCCACAATAAAGATGGCTGCATATGCTATCCAAATCCTATAGATACTAGTCAGCCAATCAATGAGCAAATCTACTTCCAACTCGTGACGCATAAGGTATGCGTCGTGCTTCGCCCCTAGTGACGGGGCAGGGCGCGCACCAAAAAAAAAGCAGACCTATTCTGCGAGTACTGCCTCATGAAACAGTTCACTTTTAGCCTGAAAAAAAAGTACATTGAAAGCCCCTCCAGATGGCGATGATGGGGGGCTGAGGAACACGCTAGACTACTAGCGCGCTCCACTTGCCCTTGAGAGAACCAGCCGCGCAATACACTAACACCGCAGCCACTACCATACAACTGCACACTCCGTGATGAAGCTGATATATCGTGTCGCGCACATCTCGCTTGTATTATGCCTCTCCACCCTGCTCGTCTATAGTGTCTACTACGCCTTTGCCATACTCGCTGAAGATCGGCGTCCCCATGTACCAATACCCAAGGAGGATGCCGGTCCACGCAAGCCCTCACCGCAGGACATAGTAAGTCTTTTGAACATAACCAGCCGCCGTTCTATCAATGAAGAACTGAGATACTGACGACAAATAGGCCAAGTCGATGAATACGATGTGGAATTACCTAGATGACTGGGACGAGGACCATTGCATAAACGTATGCGCCGCGTCTTGGACAGCTTGTCGCTTGAGGAACTGCCACTATCTACCCCAGATTCAAAAGCAGGAATTGTGAAGTCATGGCTTCATTTTAGCCTCTTTTCGCTTTTAGGCCGGTTTGATGAATTCGACCCGACGGAAGCTTCCAGGCCACAATAATCAGTCGCGTTATGTCAGGTCCGCTCATTTCCAAGGATGCTCCAAAGACAACATCGACCCGATGGCGGGAGTGTATGTGCTTCCAGTAATCATTTCTGTTGATGGATCTAAAATGTGTTTCGCAGGTGCGCAATAGTATAGTGTCGATAATGTAGGACTTGCCGCTAATTAGATTCTAATAGTCATTCCATCTGATGTTAGACTACCCCAAAGCATCACACGAGGCACTTTTTATCAAAGCAATCTAACAGCATGAATTTCCATCATGTATGGAGCACCGGCTCTAAAAGAGCAGCAAAAAAAGTAGTGACGCAGCCATCATCTCGCCGATATCTATTTGGCATGACAACTGCCTCGGCATTCAACCCCAGTTCACGCTCTCATCGACATCAGGGTTCTCATCCAGCCACTCTCTCACATCCCCTCCATCAACAACCAAGCCCGGATGCTCCTTCAGCGCATCCACAAACACATCTCTCATACCCCTATCATCATCCGGCGTAGCTGTAAACGCCTCTTCCAACGCATCCGCTAGCTCTACATCTTTATCCTGCCAGTAAACATGTAGCACATCCACCACACCCTGATGTGCATACAACTTAAGATCTGCCATGCCGAGGTAGTCCGCAACCGTGTAGATGCGCACATGCATCAACAGATGGGCCGGAGCCAACGCCTTACCCGCACAAGGACACTTGCGCCTAAAGATCTTCGGACTGCTCGCAGGTCCCTCGAGCAAAGCAAACCGGCTGTGGCTGCAGTAGTAGTCGACAGCAGGAATACCGACGCCGTCTGGAAGCGCATACGCGCCCGTGTACATATAGTCTAGCACATGCTTCATGGACAGCGCATCCACATCTGGCACTTCTACTTCTCTCTCGCTGGCTTCCTGTACACCTGGTTTAGAAGGAGAAGAAAAAAAGATCAGGTGGGGTTTAGGGAAGATGAGGGAGGCGCACACTGCCGCTGAAGCGAAACATGCGCGCAAAATACGGCGATGAGGTTGAGAGAACCGTCTTGTGCGCCATGTATCGTGTGCCCTCACATACAATGGTAAAGTCTGCGGTTTCATCCCCGAGCGCGAGCGTCGTCTGCTTGGTCTTGGGTTTGCTGGGCGTCGGCGGAATGGCTTCTGCGCTTGAGACTGGAGAAGCTCTGCAATGCGGCGTTTTAGGCTCCGCTTTGCTGTCTGAAGCGGCTGCTTCTGTAGAGGAATTCATGACGATTGGGCGTCGTAGTTGGGTACAATAACGATCGACGTGTCGGTATCTGGCTCTAATGCGTGTGCGGTTGGCCATGGAATGCTATGGAAAAGTCTGTTCTGAAACCCCGTTTGTGCAATTGATAAGATTGTGATGGTAGTCAATGATAATGTGAACTCGGGAAAACTGTTCGACACCGTTTCACCTTCATCGTGTTGTCGTCATGCCCTAGTGCGCGAAGCAACGGTTAAGGTCTGTGCTTGGCATGGAGTGAATGCAAGGATCTAGCCCGCACTGATTCCGCTCAGCATCTGCCACATGTCAGCGTGCACATCAAGTTAAACGACATCCAATCAGTACCGCATCCACCTTGGAATTACAATCTAGTTTGGGCAGCGCGACAAGCGATTGGTCGAGTTAGTACCTGGCGTGCGCTGCTGCCTATTCTCCTGCAGTTAGCGAGGTAACCGACGACGCAGATCCCTGTTGGGTTTCGTTTTTGCCCATTTTCCTCCTACAGTCTTCCGGCAACACGTGCGTTGATATTCAAGATACAAGAGTAGTAGTTCGATCGAGGAATATGATGAATTGAAGTTGATTCGGGGAGCAGATAGGACATGTGGTTCGCTTTAAGAACGACAGGAAGAATGGTTTAGATTAAAACATTTACTATTTTCTATAACAGACTCAAGGCCCACTGAGCAGGCAGAGAAGAAGGAAAGCTTTTGTCAAGGAGTGACGATAGAAGGACCCATCGCAAGGTAAGAGACCGTAGTGTGACTTGTTCGAATGAACGCATGGATCAAGTGACTTGGCTATCTCATGATAGAACCAGAACTGAGTTTCAGCGCTCACAGAGGCAGCACGCTGAGTACAGGGCTAAGAAGACCAGCAGCGCTGGTGGTAGGGCTAAGAAGACCAGTACCGGTGGCCGGGCAACTGGTAGCGGTCACAGTGTTTACGACCGTGGTAGGCACAAGTACAGTGGCTGTAGCAAGAGCTGTCGCCAGAGTGAGGACAACGTTGGTAGCGGTACCCGAGATTGGGGTTGAGGTGCTGTATTACATCAGAGAAATGATCTTGAGACAGGGCAAGAAGTACTAACGCGAGAGAGGTGGCAATGACAGTAGACGTTTGTGTAGCAGTGATGGAGGTCTGAATGAACGTGTAGTCGGGGCCGTAGAATGCAGCACGCTTTGCAAGGTGCTTCTTAGGGGCATGAACGACGCGCTTGCGGTTGAGGCGGATCTGTGTGCATCCAGAAAGCTTGCGACCGCCAGTCACGGCACTGTTGATCTGGATAGCCCCAATGGTACCCTTCATGTAGCAAGGACCCTTGTTTCCGGGAGTCGGTTCAAGCCAAGATACATCAACGCAACCCAAGGTTGCGTCACACGCCTCAAGACATTTTTCGTAGTTATCGACGTACCGGAGCCCGTTGGGAACTATGAAACCGTTAGCAGAACGCATGAAAATCCCTTAGACCTTACTCACGGTCGTTGCCAAAGCGGTCGGAAGCACATTCCAACACGTACGTTGCTCCGCAAGTGGTTGTATATATATTGCCATTGCCTGCAGGGCATATGGGAGAGGTGGGCTGCGGAGGTGTTGCTGGTGTACATGCGCATTGGTACAAGGTATTCGAGATTGTCGATGTTACCGTCACAGTGGGTCCTGAAGGTGAAGGAGTTGGAGTTGGAGTCGGCACAATCCCGACGAGCTTCCCGCCAATGATGTGGCTGTCTGTTCTGAAGCCACCGGTGGCACCGGTTTTCAAGTAGCAAGGACCGCCTGTAACGTAACTGACAGCGGCACAATTTGGAGTGGACGCGCAATTAGCCAAGCAGCCCTCATACGATGTTGGATATGTCGGTGCCAATGGACTTGGCAGGTCGTTGTCATACCAATCAACGCCACATGAGACAAGGTACAATTTTCCATTAATGGCGACCACCGAAAGGTTGGAAGCAGGACAAGATACACCGCTGCTTGTCGGAATGGCTGCCGAAATGGACCCTGACGTCGTTGTAGTCGGACCGGTGATTACGGTAGCCACAGAAGATGGGACTGAAGACACTACTGAAGCAGAGATTGTAGACAGGATCGATGAAATCACTGGAAGAGAGGTTGTGGATGGAGCCGAGGAGACTACGGAAGAAAGAAGCGTGGATGGGACCAAAGTGATTACTGAAGAAGAGAGCGTGGATGGTAATGGACCACTTACAAACCTGGCTCCCCAGACGTCGGTGTTAGCGTAAGCTTTGCCAACTCCCCATTTTAGATAGCAGGGACCGTTGGGCAGATAGGAAACTGCCTGGCACAATGTATTGGCTGTACAAGCTTGAAGACATTGCTGGAAGGTCGTAGGGTTGTTGGGTGCCTGGCTAATGTCGTAGTCGTAGTGATCGACGAAACATTCAATCACGAAATAGCCGGTGGGTGTGACGATGATCGATCCATCACTGGAAGGACAGTAGATAATAGGAAAAGATGGCAAAGGCGCGGCTGAAGTCAGAGCAACAGAGCTTGAAACTGGTATGGTCGTAGTGAGAGATGTGATAGGATTTGAGATGGGCGGTACGATCGTGCTCAGTCCTGGAAGTGACATTATCGAGGTTGGCACGGTAATGATCGAGGTTGGTACTGAAATAATTGACGTTGGTACTGAGATGATCGAAGTTGGTAGTGAGATAGATGGTAAGACAGAAGTAGGCACTGAGATAGACGGGAGGACAGAGGTAACCACCGGCACTGAAGTTGGCACTGGCGGGATCACTGGTGTGAACGATGTAACTGCTAGGGGCGCTGATAATCCTGACGTAGCTACTGGTAAAGAAACTGTTGCAATAGACGAGACCCCAGCTACAATCGAAGTAGCTGCTAGAGGAGCTGAGAGCGCCGAAGTGACTGCCAGAGGAGCCGAAAGTGCTGATGTGACTGCCAAAGGAGCTGAGGGAGCAGATGTGATAGCCAGAGGAGCCGAAAGTGCCGACGTGACTGCTAGAGGAGCGGACACAGCAGAGGTTACTGCTAGCGGAGCTGATAGGGCAGATGTAACAGCTAGAGGATCTGAGAGAGCTGAAGTGACTCCCAAAGGAGCCGATAGGACAGAGCTTACTGCCGGCACAGAAACTGGAACAGCTGATGAGACCCCAGCTATAACTGATGTGACTGCCAAAGGAGCAGAGGTTACTGCTAACGGAGCTGAGAGAGCAGATGTGACTGCCAAGGGATCGGATACAACGGATGTAACTGCCAAAGGAGCCGAAAGTGCTGATGTGACTGCTAGCGGAGCTGACAGAACAGAGGTTACTGCTAGTGGAGTTGATAGAGCAGATGTGACTGCCAAGGGATCAGATACAGCAGATGTGACCGCCAAAGGAGCTGAGAGCGCTGATGTGACTGCCAAAGGAGCTGAGAGCACTGAGGTCACTGCTAAAGGAGCCGACAGCGCCGATGTTACTGCTAAAGGATCTGATAGAATAGAGGTTACTGCTAGAGGTGCCGAAAGTGCTGACGTGACTGCTAGAGGTGCCGATACAGCAGAGGTTACTGCTAGCGGAGCTGAGAGAGCAGACGTAACAGCCAGAGGAGCTGACAGCGCCGATGTCACTGCCAACGGAGCCGATGCAGCAGAAGTTACTGCCAAAGGATCTGATAGAATGGATGTAACTGCTAAAGGATTCGAAAGAACAGGTGGTACTACAGGCACAGCCGAAGTCGAGGGCGAAGCGGCTGCGGTCGTTGGGCAAATAGTAACGACACTTGTTGTAGGTACGATATTGGTGACGGTGTTTATTTGAGTTGTCGTCGAGGAGGCACTAGAGATTGTCGTTGTTGCTACAGGTACAGCAGGTGCGAGGACAGTACTAGTAGTCGATGCTGTGACCAGGACCGTTGACGTAGCGACCGTAGTGGGCGCTGGTGACGTACCGAATGTGGCCGTATACGGGATTGGAACGGGCGACAGTATGTTCAACAAACCTTGGACGTTGTTGATGGTAAGTGCACCGGTATCGGGGAAAACACTGAGGGGCGCATTGCCACAGTAGATACCAGTGTAAGTGGCGGGAGCGCCCCCTGTTACGTACGAGCAAGTCTGTGTGTAGAGTGCCAAAACGTTCGAGATCACAGGGGTAAAGGTAGGTTTAGTTCCTTGAAAGCATGTCGACGTTCCGTACATGTAGGTCACCTGAATACCAAAGTAGTCGGCTAATCCGGAGTGTTTGGCATGGTCGTAGCTGAAAGTTGGAGTTGCCCCCGCAACGTTAGCCGTCAGGCCAGCAGCTACGAGCGAGCAGCTCGCCATGGTAGTCACTCAGCAGGACTAGCAAAAGTGGCGATGGTGAAGAAGGGGAGGGATGTGCGGCTTGTTTGAATCTCGAGAGCGAGGCCATACCTATTTATAGACCTTGTGAGTACGAAAGAAGAAAGTCTCTTATTTCCAAGCTGCTTGGTGGCGTGGAACGATGACGGGTACACAGCCTAGAGGTGGGTAGTGTGCCAAACCTCTTTCACTATAAGGGTTTTTTGCGTTGCTCTGATGCAGGTGTATTTCTTATTGATGCACCAGTAGTACGTCGAAGGGTATTGTACATTGTTGACCTCGCTTAGCAAAGAATAGTCTGGTGAAATCTTGTTAGAGTATAATGAACGCGGGTGGTGGAGTACCCTAGCCAAAAAGTACCATTTTTCATGACTTTAGAGACACCGGAAATAGCAATATCTAAATCAGCATGTGGTTCTGCGGGGACAGAAACATGTTGGATGAGTATGCTAGCCCATGCTTCAAACTCCCCGCATGTACAAACCTGACGTTCCTCGAGACTGTTCCCACGTTACATAGCTCGCGATTGCCCACTCACGAGGCAAGTAGGTCTACTATACTGAACCAGCGTTAGACCCCCTGCAATCGAGTAACATATTAGGGACATTCCCCGCACCCTTGCACCCTTCCACGTACGTGGGAAGGCTGAGTAAGAACCGCGATTTTGCGCTGCAATAGCCCAAGACATTGCCGAATGAGGTATAAGGTTACCACTAACAGACGTTGGCGAGGACAATCATCTCTTGAACCACGAAGCTGCGTCCTTGAGGGTGATTACAACCGGCAGCGACGTGGATGAAACGAACTGGTTCGTGTTATTGGATAGTCTTGAGAACAGCCTTCATTGGATGGGTCGGTCGTTGATGACAAAACTCTTGCAGTTTTGAGAATACTATGAGGCAAGATTTCGTTTTGGAATCCCCGCGAACCCAAAGATGCCGACTGCTCCTTGCAAGATCATATGCAGGGCATCATAGCTTCAAGAAGAAAAAATGTCGTTTTCCTTCCAAGGGCGAAGGAAAGGGCCCGAGTCTCCAATTGCAATTACGATTGTCTCTACTTTACCTTCTTTATCATTAAATGATATATTGGATTCTAAATTTGCCTCACAGATTCTGCATCCCTTGGTTTCCTCTTTCGGCGGCGACCGGCGTCATGTCCATAGGGCCGGTCAGTAAATTAATTCGTTGTAAGACCTGCGAGTGCGCATAGTGTGACAGGCATTGCTCTGCAGCTGAGGTACAGCCCAAGAACCTTGTTTCGAAGACGCTTTGTACGGATCGTCAGGGACGCATCTTCCCTGGCATGCCCAGCACAGGCCCAGAGGATTTGATTCCAGATGAAGCAAACCTATCCAGGTAATGATGTTGCTGCATCCAGTTTCTCGAGTGTAAGCAGGGCTTGTGGCCCTGCTGCAGCGCCACAAAACAGTGAGTTCAATGGATCAGGGAAAGGCTGTCAGGGAAAAGGAAGTGTTTGAGTAATTGAGAGAGGGGTATCCGTGGTGTGTCGTGGTTCATTAACACATCGACGGGAAAAGACTGACAGAACAAGGGTACGATAGCTCTCAACAAGGCGAGCGAAATGGTAAGGTGGAAAAGGGTTCGCGTCCCGAAAGTGACTAGCGCAGTCACGTGATGAGAGGAAGCAGTCTCTACGGCAATCGTGACCACACCACATGAATTCATCTTTTTTGGATCATGTCTGCAGGTCATAGCACGTCACAAATACTCCGAGAGCGATGGAAGAGCACACCATGATTAGGCTTGGCATGAACGTTATACATCGCACAACCAGCAGGGGACCATTTCGTATGCTTTGGCTTAATTATCTCTTTCATATCTTCTGGAGCACTCTTTTCACCTATGCAACCCTTTCTCAGAAATATTAATCCTTCAGGCGCCATTACCTCCACTCTCATCAGGATAACAATTTTGTGTCCCATTCTGATCCTAGAAAGACTTTTCCTCCCTTTTCTCAGCCGTCCACGATGTTGTCACGAAGCGTTGCACCTACATACAAAGCTCAGATATTTGAGATCAACGAAATTGCAGCGATGCGCTGTTATAAACCGATACTTCAAGCAAGTTAGGATGTTTAGGTGTGGCTGTGTATTGGCTTTGACATGAGTGCACTGCGAGTAGCCATCAGAGAGACCTGTGTTGCTCTGTCTTGAAGTCAATTGACGGAGGTTTGCCAAAGTACACCTATTGATGGATCGCCTGCCTCACTGCTCAGAACTAGGACTCTGGCAGCGGGGCTGTATCAATGCAAGCCCTCTTGCCACTACCAACGACGCCCATATGCGGTGTAAGTGGCCGCATCGATGTCAGCAACCACATCAGGGGCCTGAGTATGGACATGTTCATAGTCTCTTGTCCAATCATTTTTCAGAATACAACCGCTCGGGAATCCGCCACCTTTACAATGATTAAGGCGAGGTCGCCTTACCGGTGACACCGAGTAGAGGGGAATTCAAGGCCCCCCTTGTCACGTAAGCAAGGTTGATTGCAGCTAGGCCTGATGAGGCAGCAAAGATGGCCAAGACATAAGGAGCCCGTCATCAGGACCATCCTTAGGGAGGCATTGCTTGCCACAGCCACAACGAGATCGACCATCTACGGTAATAAGAGAGTAAACATGCTCGCTGCTGCGGGGCACTGATACAAGCCAAAACTGTCAAGACCGTGTCTGCGAATACTCGAGACCCAGACTGTTCGAGTTTGAGGTTGCTCAACGCTTATCGATAGCCGACAATACAAGCCATTCACTAAACATGGTTATGACTGAAAAGGGAGAGAAGAAAGCAAGCCGGCAATGCTGGGACTGCATGAAACGGCGTCTAGTGTGTGATCGCACATTACCACACTGCAGGAAATGCGAAAAGGCTGGACGGCAATGTTCCGGATTCGACGACGCAAAACCGTTGCAATGGGTCCAGACGGGTATGGTGAGTGCAAGAAAGAGGAGGAAGAAAGAGGGTAGCCCACCGAAAGTCTATGTAGCCACTCCCACGCCATGCCAGGATAGGCAGATATCGCGCCGAGAGGGTGTAGAGCCTGAGCAAGGGATCTACGAATGCTTGTACCAAGATGACTACATCTGTGAACCGGTCGACTACAAAGATATTCTAGCTTGGTTTCTGTCAGACCAGGATAGTCAGGTCGAAGACGGGCTGCCGGAACAGCACATGTCGTTATTGACAATGGCCGCGATTGCTAACGAGGCTGGTCGGGTGTTCAAGACTTGGGGCAGGGCCAAAATCGAAGAAGTGGTGAAGAATGAGTCGCATGAGGAGGCTGCAAGGATACTGCGATCCAGGCGAGACCCACTTAGACGGTTGAAGGGCTTGGTGGGTGTTCTGGAAAAGTACGACGTGCCAAGCTATACGAACCTTACAAACGAGACGTCTGAAGTGGTCCAGGCTGTTCATTATTGTAAGTGCGGACGTGCAGAGCATACAGGGAGATTTCGCAACTCATACACACGTCCAGATAATGCCAGGATCCATCCCGAGTACAAGACACAAGGGGAGCTAGCATTGAATCCTGCCATCATCACGTTCCCTCTACAAGCATTGCATCTCCTCACACCAGCGATCCATCACACGCTGGTATGCATATCTCTCAGCCACTTCGTCCATACTCAACCACTGGGCGCAGACGGCGCGCTCAAAAGCATGAATCGGGCAAAAATCTATCAGCATCGAGGTGAAGCCTTGCGGTCACTGAGCCAATATATTGCGCAAGACAAGACCAGGTGTTCGGACATGACTATTACCAGTATCTTGATGTTCATGTGTTTGGAGGTAAGTCGGTGGTACCGTTCATGCTTGTTGGCGCCACGTGCTAATGCATGCACATAGCTCCAGAACCCTAGCTTTACAGATTGGCGTTCACATGTCAACGGGATGAAGCGACTCATTGACCTCCGAGGCGGGCCCAAACAGCTCATGCACGATGCCCCTCATCTGGTGTCATCCGTCGTGCTATACCTGCTGTAAGTTTATTTGGGACATCCAAATTAGGCTTTGCTGGCTGACAGTTCCCCGCCTGTTATTAGTATCATCTCCTTGGCCAACACATGCAGTCCGTCGTGGGATCAGGTTGACATCAACGGCGCAAACAGCGACATCATCGAGGATGTGAAGGGCGCATACGACCTCATCTTCCCATATACGCTATGTCCGCAGGAGCTCTTCATTCAGATACTGGAGATCAATCAATTGCGCACCAAGGTATCAGCGTCGATGATGCTGTATGAAACCGACCCGAGCCACGCGCTAGAAGCACACGACCTAAGTGGTCGCATTGAGGCCTTCTTGCCTGAGAGCTGGGCGCAAGGTAGGCCGTTTTCCTCTGAATGGCTGCTGCTGGGCAAGATCTACAAGGCGGCCGTGTCACTCTACTGCACCTTATCGCTGCAGTCGCTTACTGTGCTGGCACCGACCGTGGCACTGTCAGCAAGGCAAACGGAGAACGGGGACGAGCTTCTGAGTAGCTTGCGGTGCGCACTCAAGAAGCCGAGACTAGCCAGGCATATGGTTTGGCCGCTGGTGGTTGCAGGCGTTGAGGCCATGCGCCGCGGCGAGGCGACACAGAAGTGGATTGAGGTGAGTCTGGCGCGGCTTAGCATGCAGCTGGGGACGAGCTGTCCGCTCAAGGCGTGTGCGGTGCTGAAGAGGTACTGGAGGGGCGGGGTGGCGGGGTGGGATGAGTGCTTCGATAAGGCCTATGTGTTTATCATCTAGAGGCCAAACAAGACACGGCCGCTCCTTGTCCATGCAAAGCTTATGTGTGTAGAAAGTACTTGTATATTTGCCGAGTTTACGCAATGTACAGGATTGCTATACAGAGGGGAGATGCAGTGGGTAGTCCGTTACCAACGCCGAACCATGCTGTGATTGTTGTTGTTTTCATCGCTTCGTGAGGGGTGTCGAGCATTGCCCTAGGCGCGCTCATTTTGATTTTTCCAACTTTTTTTTTTTTTCCACAACGTTATCCCTCGCGGCCCATCGCGCACAGCTACCGCTCCAGACCCTTACCCTCCGGATCCTCATCGCCCTTTGTCTCCTTGACGTCCTTGTACGGGCGCCCCGCATACAGCATGTATCCCTTCTCCTCAATGGTGCCGGCCTTCTCGTCCTGCTCGGCGCGTCCCTGGCCAAAGGCGCCCGTCTCGAGCTGGCCCTGAACGGCAATGGGCCTGTTGCCGCGGAAGCGCTTGCGCATATCGATCATGCCCTTTTTGCACTCGGCATAGCCCTTCTGCAGCTGCTGGCACTGGGTGGGGAGCGTGTACTTGAGGGGCGGGCGCAGACACTCGCCGGGTGAGTGACGCTCGACCATTATGCAGTCGCTATTTTGGAGGCAAAAGGCCAGGGCGGCGCCTGTCCATGGGCGAGAGAGTGGGTTAGCGGCACCGAGGCTGGGCAATCAGGGAGCGGCGGGTGCGTACGGATGTCTTTACATGACTGCGGCATGTTTGGCTATCAGGACAGCGACAGTGGTGCGGATGCAGCGACGTTGGGCGAAGAGAGTGGAGCAGCGCATTTTGCCAGCATCAGCATGGGCGGCAGCGTCCCGCAGCCGCGCCACGCTCTCGCCAGGCTCGGGCGGCCGTACGCCCGCCAGCCTACCAAGTCGCAACAGACGCTGTCACATGTCAGCGACACGTCGACTTGGCACCACGATGGCATTGCAGTAGTGCCGGCCAACGTCATGTTTTTCCCCATCTCTGTCTGGACCTCGAATGGCTCGTTCACCGTCTTTCCCAGAGCGGCTCAAGCTTCGACGTTTATCAGGCCCCGGCGCGCAGAGAGGGGCGATGCGCTGGCGTTGCAGTCGACAGGTTTGGACTTAATTGTCCCGTCCCGCTCGCGCTGCAAATCCGTTGCTGTTGCTGCTACTGCCGTCGCCCTACCCCCCGAGCTGCCAGCACCATGGCGCTCCACATCCCGTTTCTCTCGCGCCTGCACATCCGCGAGTACATTGCCTTGTTCCTGTCCATCAACCTCATCGTCCTCGAGTCCTTCATCGCCGTCATCACCCTCGCCCTCCCCACCCCCATCATCAACTTTTGCTATCGCATCACCCGCCGCCTCTTCAACCACCTCTCGTCGCCCTCGTCCAAGCGCTCGCGTGACCAGAAAAAGGGCGTCTGGGGCGCCGTCGCCAATGCCTCCGACTTTGCCGAGCTGTGCCAGCTCTACGGATACGAGTGCGAGGAGCACATTGTCCAGACAGGAGACGGATATCTGCTGGGTCTGCATCGCCTCGGCTGGAAAAGGGGCGAGGAAAATGTGCGCGTCAACCCTCGCGACCGTGCCAAGGGGCTGAGGAAAAAAGTAGTCTATCTGCACCATGGCCTGATGATGAACAGCGAGGTGTGGGTGTGCCTGACGGCCAAGGAGCGATGTCTGCCCTTTGAGCTGGTGGAGCGAGGCTACGACGTCTGGCTCGGCAACAACCGCGGCAACAAGTACTCCAAGAAGAGCATACACGCTCCCCCGACGTCGAGCAGCTTCTGGAACTTCAGCATGGACCAATTCGCCTTTCACGACATCCCCGACTCGATATCGTACATTCTCGAGACCACGCACCAGCCGTCTTTGTCGTACATTGGCTTTTCCCAGGGAACTGCCCAGGCTTTTGCGACTCTGTCCATACACCCAACGCTGAATGAAAAGGTCGATGTCTTTATTGCTCTGGCCCCGGCCATGTCGCCCAAGGGGGTTGCGTCAGGAATCGTTGACGCCTTCGTAAAGGCTTCCCCGGATATCTTGTACCTCGCTTTCGGTCGCAAGTCTATTCTTCCCTCGACCACCATGTGGCAGTCCATCCTATATCCGCCTATTTTTGTTCGCCTCATCGACAAGTCCCTGCGCTTTCTTTTCGGATGGACTGCCAACAACATTCTTCCGGAGCAAAAACTTGCCGCGTATCCTCATCTGTATTCATATACTTCCACCAAGAGCGTAGTCCACTGGTTTCAGATCATCCGCAACGGTACCTTCCAGATGTATGACGACGACGCCCCGAACCCTATCACATCCAACCGGTCCAAGTACTACAAGGTCGCCAAGTTCCCCACCAAGAATATCAAGACGCCCATTGTGCTGGTCTACGGTGGCTCAGACAGCCTTGTTGATATCAATGTCATGTTGAAAGAGCTCCCCTCTCACACAATCGCCAAGGAGATCCCTCACTATGAGCACCTCGACTTCCTCTGGGCAGAGTCTGTCAACACTCTCGTCTTCCCACACGTCTTTGAGGCTCTGGAAAAGTTTGCAACCTCAGAAAACGGAGCAACACACAGTCCCAAGGATCGGCGCTTGCGGTCACCAGTCAGCTTCAGAGGTCATCTGCCACCATCGGATACTCTACCTGAGCAAGAAGGATACGATGACGTAGGAGACGAAAGGAAGCCAACCTCACCGACTATGCGAACAAGAAGGGCCTCACCACCAACGCGAAGAGCAATCTCCTATCATGGTCCATCAGCATCAGACGGCCCTTCCGTCATCACCAGCCCAGTCCTCGCGTCGAGAATGTCCTATCCGGCAGCCTACAATATCAACAGCGACATGTTTCCCTCAATCAGAAGCAGAATCATGTCTCCACCGCCCAACAACAGGACATCTCTTACATTCGAATCACCTGACCAGTCTCAGACCACAGCACAGACCTCGAACTCCCGCCCAGAGGGCTGGTGGTCGTCAGATGAAGTCGCAGGCACAGACCCATCTCAATCCACGACTCCCGCCAGTCCCACACCGGCGAGGAGACTAAGCATTGGTAGCCAACAGAGCACCAAGAGCATGACGGGCAAGTTCGGAGCCAAAGGCATCACCATCGGAGCGAGCAAAGCAGTTAGTGCCGTTTCACCGGGAGAGGGCTATGGCGAAGGACACAACAGCGCCCAGAGAACATTCGACGCGGAGAAGAAGCCGCGCCGCAACACCCTCAAGAAGAAGCCACCCCCTCCGCCCCAGCCTTCGAGTTGACACGCTAAGAAACGGCCTTCTCAGAAGAGGAGGCTGTTTATCAAGAAATTGATCAGGAAATACCGTATGAAATGAGTCGTCATGGTTCTTCTCTTCCTCCCCCTTTTCCTTCCTGGGGCCTTTTCGGATAAAGGGGGAGTTCAGTTTTGCATATGCCCCCATTGGTCAAAATCGTTGGCATTATTATGGCCCCTCCATTTTTCCATCTATCTATCTCTCTCTCTCTATCTCACCCTAGACTTCTTGCGCGTGACAGACTTGATAAAAAAAAAACTCTAAAGAAAGAAAGGGTAGAACAATGCTATCATATATGTCCCCCTGGTTCACATATAACGTCTATCTCGCTCGGATCTTGCACCCGTTATCAAACCGTACCCACCACATCTTTCAGCTTTGCTTCCGACATGATAAAAAACACACAAACTAAACTTGACAGGAACCACATCTGGCGTCGTCTCGGCATAACTCGAATCCTTTTTCGATATCTATACCGCCGACGCCAAAAAGAAACCACACTAGTAGGCATACCACTAGCATTCCAATAATGAACATGAAAAAAAATCCACCCCATAACCCAGACTGACTCAACACCAACCTTCCTCCATCCAAAGGACCGTTTTTCCTCCTTGGTTCTAACGCATCTTACCATCATCTCTCATGCCCATACCCATGCCCCCCCTTCCGACAACAGCTCCTTGGCAAAATCCTTACCCGCCAAGCCGTCTCAGATATACCAAATGTGGTTTAGCGCGCCCGTTGGATCGGGGGAGCAGTAACCTGAGGCACGAGAACGCTGGGGGCTCAAACGTGCGGCGTGTCTGGATGGTTGGCATGTGTAGCGTGTTTGGGGTTCGTGGGAAAGGATTTTGGGAGGGAGGCGAGGGAGGATGGGGGCGTTGTGTATGTGGATGAATGGATGAATGGAAGGATGGATGGAAGGAAATCCATGTGCACGAACGAGCTTTAGCCAATGGCTTTGTGGTTGGTGGATTGCATGAGGTGGGGGTTTGATGTATGGTAAGTACGATAATATGATGGTCTATGTACTGTACTAGTATCATATCATGTGTCAGGGCCTGTTGTGCACGATGGCTGCACCGCCTCCTCGTATGTGCAGCGCGCAGGAGCCCACAACGAGAGGCAGAGATTGAGGCGCGGGGAGGGGGGCGCAGGGCTTGGCTATATCGCAATGGTAGTAAGGTGCCTAGTCATTTATAATACTTCCGAATCTAACTTCCTTCCGCCCTTTTCTTTCCCAATACTTTGCGACGTCGTTGCTGCGGGTCTGGCGTCGGGAGAGAGAGGCCGAGCCTAAGGCCGAGCCTGATCCTACTACTATTGCTACCTGATTTCTCCTTTTTTGCTTGGTTTGGAAGGGACGGGGGGATGTGATGTGTATGTACTGTATGTCTCACAGGCCTCTGTTTTTCCTGCGTGTTGGTGGCGTGTGCGCAAGGCTGCTACAAAACGGGGGGATTTTGGGCTTGATCATTCCGCCTAGGGTGCGTTTTCCCCCCGGCTGAGGGAACCAAAGGCTTGGCTGTTGCTGCAGGTACGGGAGAGAGGAGCTGAATGTGGGGGCTATATCTCTTGCTTGAGTCGTGATAATGGGGTGGGGGGGCTCTTTTGCCAAATGGGGTCGATGCGAAATGGGATTACCTTCTTTTCTCGGAAGATACCGAGAAAGTAGGGTGTTACTATGTCTTTGTTATGATCTCCCCATTCTCCCTTGCTCGGCCTGTGCTCTCTTTCGCTGCTTTCTCTCTCGAGGCTATCGGTGGTCTTGCGTTCACTCATACCGTCATTCGTTTATAGTCTCTCGCTGGCGAGCCCGAATACCTGGTCTTTTTGTTTTTCAACACTTGTGCACGCTTTCTTTCTTTTAGTCTACGTCAAGCTTCCTACTCTCAGTCGCTCTTTTTCTAGTTTGGTCGTGTTGAACGTTTTGTATCGTCTCGTTGCTTTTGTCTTTTCGTAACTGGAAATCGTACTGTCTGTCCAGTTACCCGGCCGCCTGAGGTTATTGCACCAGAATATTCTTTGTTCTTTTGGACTGTCCAGAACTCTCACGGCGCATACCAGTATGCATTTACTACATGCGTTTGTCATTGTCGCGGCGGTTGGGGGAAATGTGGCTGCTATGTCAGACCGTGGATTGCAAGCACAACCCGATCGTGTGCTGAGAGCGGCGACGAAACGGTCTGATCTATATCGTAGAAGCGTTCGCATCACGAAAAGATTCGAGACGGAGATGGCTTACGTGGAGAGTGGGTTACTTACTATCCACTGCAGATACTTGGGCTAACCATCGAGTAGAAGAAAACGTATGGAGCGATGCATCCACTTTTGCTTCGCAGGTCAAGGTCGGTTCGCAGAAACCAGTGTTCAATCTGGAAGAGCATGAGCATCATTTGCAGGCTGTTCAGTGCGGCGAAGATTTGATGAAACTGCATTTCGTTGATACTTCATCTGCTCGAGACGCTAGAGCTGCCTGCCATAGCGAAGCTGGTGGTTTGATTATCACCTCGCACGAGAGCTGCAACAAAGAAGGGGAGCGATCAGTGTATCGGTAAGTTGTAAATCGCTCTTTAACAACACGACCTGACAGCGGCAGTGTGAATGATGTTTCATTTGCCAAAGACGGAGAAGCACTCGAAGTATCCGTGATGAAAACAACATGGCGAGAGGCCTTTGACCACGTGAATGTAACATTCGGCCACACCACTGACGACCACATCTACCGCCGCCACTCCGACTTCTTCAGGACCCGGAGCAAGCGCCAAAACAGGGTCAATATTCCACAAGACACTCCGGACAACGTGAAAACTGCTCTCTTTGACTTGAACTCTGAGGTCGTTGATAAGACATTCGCAGCAGCAGATTTCCTGGACATTATTGGATCCGTCGCTCCAATCCCCGAATTACCGGTCAATATCCCCATTGAAATCGGTTGTAAGCGATGTGCCACCACTGGACAGTTGGCGCTCTCTCAGGGTGCTTTCAATATTGATGTTTCGCAGATCGACCTGATCCCAGATATTTTCCAGGGCGGTGATGATGGCAAAGAGATCTCAAAGGTCATCACAGGCGGCTTTATGGAGCTTGACGCTACCGGCGTTGGTGCACGACTGGAGCTATTTGCCCGACCTTCAAGCAGCGGCGCTTTCGAAATCGCCCTCTTCCAACTTCCCATTGCTGGTTTTACCATCCCCGGCATTGGCAAAGCAGGTGCTGTGTTCGAGCCGAGAGTCAATTTCAATTTTAATGTCAGCGGCGGGCTTGAAGTCAATTACGGTCTTGACCTCAAGGTACCCGATCGCTCCACTATTCGGGTCGAAATCACCAACCTCCGTAATAGCAAAATCACTGGATTCCAAGACACGAAACTCACTCCTTTACCCGTCACTGTCAATATCACCGATGTTGATATCCTGCTTGGTCTTGCATTTAAGCCTGTAATCCCAGTCGGCTTCGAGTTTCTTGATCAGTTGAAAGCAGAAGTCACTGCTACTTTGGACCTCCCTCGCCTGGATGCAAAGCTTTCCAGCAACATTGCTAAAAACTGCGGCAATGGTAGCAACGCTACGGTACCATCTGCACCACCTGGACCACCATTTTCGAACAGCACAATGCAGTCGCGTAAGGGTCCCATCAAGCTTGGTCCTCTCGCTTTGGTCGAAGCCAATGTCTCCATTTCTTGTGATCTTGGCTTTGACCTCTCGCTTCCGGTCCTACCTCCACCATTCAACGCAGTCAAGGCCTCGCAGAACATATTTAACGCAAATTTCCCTCTCGTCTCGGAGTGCGTGTCTCCGGAAAGAGCGTTTGACAATGCTTCGGGGGTCATTATTCCGGCGCCTCCATCTACTACATCCTTGTCCACTATGCCGCTGATGAACGCTACTGCTACGCCGATGCTGAATCGCACGACCTCTTCGACATTGATATCCAATACTACTGCCACTTCGACTCGTGTGAGCTTTTCAACGCCCTCATTTCAGAATGCTTCAGCCAGTGCAACTCGTGCAAGCTACTCAGCACCATCACATCTGAATACTACTACCGCAATAGCCAAGAGCACTGCGCCTGCGAGTTCTTCTGCCAAGCTTAATACAACAGCGGCGTCAAACTACACCATGCCCATTACGTCAACATCGTGCGAGAGCAGATCGACTATCACATCTTACATTACTTCACGGATTACAGTGACTACTGCAGCGCCATCCGCGAACATTACGTCCCTCGACCCAGGGTTCTCTTTCAGTCTCTTTTCAACGACTCGCCGGAGCAGACCTTCTTCGACAAGCGCTGTAGACATTTCATCCTCGAAAACCACCTCTCTTGCAAAAGCCACATCTACACCAGAGCGCAGCTCCCCTTCCACTTCCTCTTCAAAGGCCAGCACTCCAGCTGAAACCACGTCTGCCAAAGAAAAGAGTTCTGCTTCCACTTCGTCATCTGTTCTCAGCGCCGACACCTCTTCCAAAGAATCTGCGGTGGCCTCGATATCTTTCGCTCCTGCTAGCTCCTCCGCTGCTGTCGCTTCTACAACTCCGCCTGTCGCACGATCAACCGCAATCACTTCTAGCCAACTAGTAGTGTCACCGACATTGCCGCTACCCGCTCAACCGCCATTCCCAACCGCCGCTCTTCAATCGCTAGCCGCTACTCTCAGCGAGGCCCCTGGCTTCCTAATCCCAACCAATGCTAGCGCCCAGCCCGTGCTGCAAACCGGTGTTGAACAATTTACCGGTGCAGCGGCGCGAGATGTACGTCTACCTATTTCGAGCATATTGGGCCTAATGGTGGGATTTATTGGTCTATGGATGATCCAGGACTTTGCATGGTAGTGAGACTTTAGGCCTTTCTTGTTTGTTTTCTCGGTTGCTTTACGCGACCTTCTTTTGTCGATTTGGATACCCTCTAGCTTAGCGCCTTCTTACAATGGAACTTGGCTTTGTCGATGCCGTGTCTTGCAGAGTTTCCTGTGTTCTATAAAGTTTCCTGCGTTCTGAGGCTGAGTAGTTGGATGTGATGTCCCTGGGAAGGTTGCGGCAACATTTGTGAAAGCAACAAAAGCCTTATTTCACATGTCCTCAATAGATGAGCGACTGAAGATGGTGTGTCGCTAGGACTGATGCGCTAAAGTTTGTTGTGAATTTCCCCTCTTTTGTTAAGCTAAACTCTTCCAGTATATGCATGTGCATCGCGGATACATACTGTGCTCGTATTGTCTGGTCTCGACCATATCGTTGCGGCCCCGCGCTAATCCAAACGTAGGTTTTAGCTTGTAGGCTGTGCTATCTTTTGTCACCCATTAGCCTGGCTGGATTCCTCCTTATGCACACTCTTATCGGTATTTTGCCAAGTTGCGTAAATATCAACGATGTTTTCCCACGCGGAGCTGCTCTCTCATAGCTGCTCCCATTGCGCTGAAGAAAGTGCTTTTATGGCTCCTATGGACTTGACCATCGATCTCGGTGGAGCCGTTCTGGGTGATTGCCTATGGTACAAGCTAGTACATGCTTGGCTCGACAGCGCTTTTCGGAATACACCGGGATACACAAAGCACCCTGGCGAAGGTCAAGCATTGCTATACAGAGACGGGATCAGCGTTGCTGCACCTGATGGGAGACCCCGCAGATGGGAATGGATGGTCCCTAGTCATGGTATGCGCTCATAAAGTTGAAGTTTAACGTAATGCTGATCGTAAACAGATGGCTCGGAGACTTTCCATTCATTAAACAAGAGTCGCCGGCTGACCATGTTCTCCGGGGGCACGTCATCTCCTGCAACTTTTAACATTGTAAAGCAGTGGATGACCGAGTGTCAATCGAATCATGACGTTTGCTGCAGGAAAGGCCAAAACAGCGAAAATCTCGAAGGGATTAGGTTTCTGCGCATTCTCAATGATTTTCTCATCCTCGAAGAAGCTGTGGTCCCGGCTCGATATGCATGCTTGAGTCATTGCTGGGGCAGCGGAGAGGATCTTCTAAAAACAACGCAAGAAAACAAAGGTATACATATGAATGAAGGAATTCTCATCGAGAGCCTTCCAAGAACTTATCAAGATGCCGTGGCTGTCTGCAAAGAGCTTGGAATTAGTCATTTGTGGATCGACAGTCTCTGCATTGTCCAAAATAGCAGCCAGGATTAAAATGAACAAGCTTCACGCATGGCAGAGGTCTATCAGAACGCATACCTAACTATTGCGGCAGTTGCTGCCCGAAACGCGAAAGAAGGACTATTCAACGACATGTCTGACCGTCTGACTAGTTTCTGTCTACCCGAATATCCCTGGATATATATTCGAGATCAGCCAGAACTACCCTCTGAAAATAACGAATTCATAAATCTGGACTCGGATGACGGTCATGCGCTGTACAAGCGCGGTTGGACATTTCAGGAACTAAGTTTGTCGCCGCGCGTCATACATTACGGCCGAAACGAAGTCCTCTGGCACTGTCAGTCAAAGTCATATTGCGAGGCTGATCCGGAGGAGATGACTTATATACCGCAAATCGTATCAACAAACTTGATAAGAGAGCCAGACCTCTCGAGGCGGGGTCTGTGGTACTCCGTCGTGGGATCTTACTCGTGGCGAAGCCTTACATTTGAAAAGGATAGGCTGCCTGCAATCGCTGCTTTTGCGAGCCGAATCCAAGCACAGGACCGCCAGAAAAGGTACATTCATGGGCTGTGGGAAGATACTCTCCAATTCGATCTTTTGTGGTCTATAGATGACTCGAGGTTGGCTAAGCGTCCTTCTGGGCTCGAAACAAAATATTTACCAACTTGGTCTTGGGCCAATGCTAAAGCCCCAATAACCTGGAACAATTACTCGAGGTTGCACCGATATCACAAAATTCCATACACGAATATTACTAAAGTGGCGTACAAGACAAGAGGTCCACCTCTTCTCGGCGATGCTCTGGAAGCGCATATCGTGATTGAAGCACCTATCTTTAAGCTTTGTGATATAAAATTGGTTGAAAAGTCAACCAAGATATCCCAACGTGATCGCAACGACCTTGGGTGGTACTCGGCTCACTGGGATACCCTTTTTGATGCCACTAGGTACGGAAAACAATGTACGAAAGCGCTCGCTGTACCGTTGATAATGATGAATAAAACCGCGGCCAACAAATCAGTTCGATATTACACCAATTCATTGCTGGTTGTGGAGACCGGCGAAGTTGGGAAATACATGAGAGTGGGAGCAGCTACACTTAGTCTTCAGGTAGACTCCACGTATGCGAAATTTTGGTACGAGTGGGACACAGCATCTTCTGATGATGATCCAGAGGAAGTAGTAGAAAGAGAAAAACGATACGAACGCTTCATGCAGATTATGGAACAAACGGAGAAGCGCACCATCACTCTCATATAGTCAAATTTCGAATGCTGAAATAGACGCGGCCATACGAACAAAAGGCCGCTTGTTACCTTCACTATTACCAGTGTGACGTCGTCGATGTATTCTTTTATGTTTGCTTCTGCTTGTTTTACATGTTTGCTGCCCGGAGCAAGACATCTCGAGACTCTCCACGTATCTTTTCTACAATATGCCTCGCGCTCTGAACCTCTTTTACCAATCCCACACCTGCACCCGCCCAAATCGCCGCGCGTCCTTGCAATCCTGTATTGTAGCCCTTGTTGTCGCCCGCGGCCTCTTCGTTATGCAACCTCTGAATCTCCTCAAGACTCATTCCATTCACAAAGTCCTTATAGCTCTGCACCACCAAGCTCCGTCCATCGTACGCCTCGGGCCAGATATTCGAACCCCGCAGTTGATCAAACACCTTTGAGCGCGTAGTCACCTGCCCGCCATCTTGCGCCTCAAGGATCGCAGCCTGGTACTTAGGATGTATATTCACTTCCTGCGACGCGAGAAAACGCGTCCCCATCACCACGCCTTGGGCGCCCAGAGAGACAGCAGCTGCGACGCCCCGCCCGTCCGCAATACCGCCAGATGCTACAAGTGGGATGTGAGCGAGACCCTCTGCAGCAAGGGCATCCGAAGCCTCTGGTAGCAGCGAGATGATCGAAGCACCTTTTTCGAATCCATGGCCGCCGGCATCCGCGCCCTGCAAACAAAGGACATCTGGCTGCGCCGTTTTCGCGACATGCAAGGCAGCCGCCACGCTACCAACCTGGATCCAGATCTTGCTGTCGGGCAAGGCTTTACGTATCGCCTCAGCCCAGTCTGCATAGTCATCCAGCGACTTTGAAGCAAAGAGCCATAATACCGCTGGCTTGTAGTCTTGAAGAACAGACAATACTTGATCCAGTTTGGTGACAAAGGGCAGGAAACCGACACCGATGGGCAAGGTTCCGGACGCTGCCGTGGTGACTGGCGTACTCTTGAGTGTCTCGGTGAAGAAATCAATCTCTTTCCGCACGTTGTCCATGTCCCAGACGCCGCCGATCATGCCCAGGCCTCCTGCGAGCGTGACGGCTGACGCCAGTTTACCGCCTGCGAAGCCTGCCATGGGCGCGTTGATGATGACTGGGGAAGATGTCCATGGCAGCTGGTCTTTGAGTTTGGACATGATGGATGAAAGAGGGGGTTGGAGAGGTAAGCAGATTATGGGCTTGAAGGATGCTGACTCTACAAGGGAAATCGATCCCTTTTATACAGACCTCAGGACATCCGCAGCTGGGCGGGACGCCTCACAAGTGTCATCCACAGTACTAGTTGCTTACATCTCGGCCACGGGTATTTATCATCATGGCTTCCTATAGAACATTTGTAACTCAGCGTCACATTGGTGTGCTATGTGGGTCCTGGTGGACCATATCCACATATGGTATAAGGAGGGGCTCATGAACCCCGCCTTAGACGGGTATTTGCGCCATGTCAACACTGAGGGTTATATATGTAACAATTTTTCCAGAAGACATGAAATCGGCTCGATGGTGTAGTTGGTTATCACGTTCGCCTCACATCAGTGCAGCACGCGAAAGGTCCCGAGTTCGAGCCTCGGTTGAGTCAATCATTTTTTGCTCTCGTTACTTTCTTTTTTGCCCTTGCTGTCATGTCGGCACTGAAGATGCCAGAAACTCACACTTTTTCACAATCCTTGCCAAATAGATATGGGACCGCACTAGAATCTCTTTTTGATATGCTCATCCTACGTAAGGACGTACAACAAGTATCTCAATCACTGGAATGACATCTCCAGTATGTGCGGCTTCCTCTTCTCCAAGTCCAAAATCATCTGTCCAAACAGGCCATTCGCCCAACTAAACCACTGCCGCGACCACAAGCCCGCATCCCGCGCACTCACACTCTCATGCATCAGACCCAATCCATCAGTACTCTGAACCAACCACCTCAGATTCGTCTTGATCTCCTCATCATCCTCGGACGTGAGAATAGTCATGATAAGCGCCATAGGCCAGGGCTTTCCCGGCAGCGTATGCTGGCTCGCCACACCAGTGATTGCAGGTCCGACCGCATAATAAGGATTATCTCTCGACAGCACCTTACTCCTCGTATTCTTATACACGGGATCATGCAGCGTCGTATACTTTACCCAGGGCGCTGATAGCAACGACGGCAGATTGGGGTCATCCATGATATTCGCGCTGCCGTAGCCGTCGACCTCGTAGGCGTATATCTTGCCGTATTTAGGGTCGGAAACAAGGCCGTATTTTTCGATGCCGCGGTTGATGCCCGTGCTCATTTGCTGCATGCGCGCTGCGAGGTTGCGTGACGAGGCGGAGGAGGAGGAGGCTTCGAGACGCGCCATGATTTCTGAGGAGGAGTTGAGGGCAGAGGAGAACATCATGTTGGATGGGATGAGGTACTGGTAGGTGCAGGCGTCGTCGCTGGGGCGGTGGAAGGAGCGGACGAGGCCGAGATGGCCGCGGTGAGGGCTTCCGTTGCAGTCGTTGATGGGCGTGCCGCCGTAAGGGGCGCAGTATGTGTATGGCGTGTGCTGCCATTCGCCGTCTTCGGCGTAGCTGTCAATCATCATGCTTTCGGCTGTGTCTAGGACTAGCTCGACGGCTTTGGTCCAGTTGCTGGAGCGCTGGAAGAAGTCGTAGTCGTGGGTTGCTGTCACGTAGTCCGTGGAGAGCTGTAGGAAAGACGCGACCGAGTCGAGTTCCCACTGGCAGGAAAATACCTTGAAGTAGTCGTAGGGCGGAGTGATGCGGTCGTCATTCTTGCTGCTACGTTGTGGTATCCCGCTCTCGTCTGGTGCTTGAAAGGCATTGCAAAAGGGGTTCCCGAGAATGTAACGTGCTTGGAGGTTAATGGCGCCACGGAATAAGCTTGCAAGACTATTTTCGCTGGAGTTGGGCTTCAGCACGGAAACGTAGGCTTGAAGTTGGTTGGCAGAGTCGCGGAGCCACATGGCTTCGATATCACCAGTGATGACAAAGGCTAATTCCTCCGAGTTGCGGCTCATCTGAGGCCCGTCGAGCCTGCTGGGATCGCTGGCATTATTTGACTTTCCTCGCCAGGCAATGGTAGTGTCTAATGTACTCGGCCATGTGTTTTCAAAAAGCTATTGGGGACGAGTTAGTGCACATGTTGCATTCAAAAGGCATGATCCAGCCGTACTCGGAACAAATCAGGGTCTTTGATAACACCGCGCAACCTGTCAATCGTCTCCTCGACCTCTGGTGACTGAAAAGTCCTGCATGGCACAATAGGTCTCGCATAGCTCAAACCCCACTTCCCGGTCGAGTAGGGTTCATGCCGTTGGGCGGCGTAGTTCTGGTAGAGCGGGCATTGGGCCCTTGCCACGGGCGCTAGTAACAGAAGCGAGGCAGGGCCTGCGAATGACGGCCGCATAGTACGCACAGGCGACGGGGCTGGCGTGAGATGATATGCGTTGGGGAAAAGAGCGAGTCAAAATGAATACGTACAGGAGGACAGCTAGCGCGAAGACACGTTGTACTACGAGCTATGCTGGTTCTTTAACAGCTGAGATTATAGTTTGGCCAAGCCGCCGCGGGTCACACGATTTCGGCGAAGAAGGGTGGAGATTCCACCAGCGCGGGCCGGGACGGCAAAGTAGGCAATACGATTAAATAGCAATATAAATTTTACGCGAATAGGGGGAAGGTGGCCGAAGCTTGCTTGGAATAAGAATTTTTGGAACTTCGTTTTGCCATGACTAGTTAGTACTAACGACCTATGGATTACATGTGCTATTTATGGTTGAAAGAATATCAGAGGTCTCATCTGATGGCTATCACATTTACATGTGCAAACATCTACTCGAGTGTCTGAATTTTCAATGCTTGATAATGTGCGGTTTTGTGTAACAATGTCAGCTACGATTACTGGGAAGTGCGGGTTAGTGCAACCAGAGCATTCATCACAAGACGTGGCAGATAGTAAACCAATACCTCAGGTAATAATCCCATTCTGCATCCTCACACGTGCTGCCGGATTGAAAACAGCGATATTTGAACAGGGCCGTGAGAGCTAAATTCTAGATATGCCAACTACCTATCCCTTGACAATGGCCCGCACCCGTTTTCTCTCTTCAGCGTCTAGGACCCATGATATGCCTGATTCACCAGTGGCATCATCGGCAGCCATTTGTTCAAACTCATCGTCCTCCATGTTCAAGATCAAGGTCATCTGCGTGCACTTTTGGAACGCATCGCGAAGCGCATACGCGCCGCCACTCGTGGCCGCGGTGATGATGCCCGCAATGTCCCGCTCAAGACGAACTGCACCCAGCTCATTAACCCGGCCGTAGTAGCTCTTGATGCGTTTTTCGAGTGCAGAAGCAAGATAGTTGAGGCCGAGGGCAAGAAGACGGTCAAAGTTTGCTGAAGTGAGGATACGTTTAATGGGCCGGATCACGACGCCCCAACCGCGATCGAAGCGTGCCTTGACGATATCGCTGTCTTCAGCGTCCTCATCCTCGTTTGCATCCTCGTCAGGGTCATATCTGACATCCCTGAATGCCTCGGCCAGAATTGGCCGGATGCGAGGCTTGAGAACGTTGGAAAATAGAACAGTGATGCCGTCGTTGAGCAGATCGCCGCTCTTGGTTGCAAATGACTTTTCCATTGCTTTGAGCGTGTTCTCAACAAAAGTCGCATCGTGTCCAAAGGGGAAAAGGTCTTGCAAGGGAGAGTGAGCTTCCTCTTGGCCAGGTTGCGTTTGTGTGCGTATCTGCTGCTGTACTATGCGTTTGATATAATCGTTGGCAATGTCGAGATTGTTGATCAAGACGAGAAACGCAATGACTTTATCTTCAGGAGGCAATCCGCCTTGTATAACAGGCTTGGGATAGCTTTCATCTCGCATTTTTCTTTGTATCATGCCGATGAATTCGGCACCCAGGATGTGGCTCACGGCAGGCACTACACTAGCCACAACTGCCCGTTGCGATGTCGCAAGTGTCCTCTGCAAGACTTGATTTACAATATACATGACATCGTCAACAGCCGATGTTATGAAGGGAGGGTTAGATCCAAGAGGCTTGTTTGGGTTCAGGGTGAGATCTGATGGCGACTCGTCTAGCTGGAAAGCCTTCTCCACTGATCTGCGGAAGAAAAAGGTCGTCATGGCGTTGACGGGCTCAATGAGATGGCTATTGACCTTTTTGTGGAGGTTGCTGGTAGCTAAGAAATTGGGCATGACCAAGCCATAGTCGATGTGGTCTTCAGGCTCGGCGGGCTGCATGCATGAGTAAACCAGTCACGATGGTTGCAAGTAGGACTTACTGCACACTTGTCAGAGATGAAGCGAGCATACAGAGCGTACCGCCCCAAGATGAGGGCGCCTTCTCCGAGCAGGCCGTCAATCTCCTTCATGTCAACGCCTTCATCCTCACTTGTGCGCGCCGCACCGTTAGCTGGTGAGCTCGAGCGGGGTGTTGCAGAAGAAGGCTTTTGGGATGGGAGGAAGCTCTGGACTAAAAAGGAGAAGGCATAGGATTTAATTTCGGTGAGTTTGCGCTCGATGTGGCGTTCTTCGTGCCATGTGTCAAGCACGATGCCGCCTTGGACATCGGCTTCAATCTGCAGACGCTCAATCACCTTCTGCATCATGCCGGGACCGTAATGACGCTCTACTAGCGGCTCGTGTCCATCTACAATCTGAGCAATGTGCTCGAACAGCTTGGTGATGGTGTTGCCATAGAAGCCGCCCTCGTTTCTTTGGGCGGGCGAGGCCGAATTGAAGTTTGCGCGCGCCCGAGAGGCTACACCCTGACACACATAGCGACCGTAGGCGTCCAAGCCCACGTCTGTCCTTCCAATCAAGGGAAACAGCTTGAAGAAGCGCGTCACCTTGGAGCCGTCGCCGTCCTTGGCCGCCTTTTCAAACTCGCGCAGGAAGAGGCCACACAGCGACTCGGCAGCGGCGTCGAGCGTGACGCGCGGAGGGTCTGGCACCTCTGCGGTGGGCACGATCTCTTCTGCAAAGCTGCCGTCTACAACGTCGTCGGGTATCTTTGCGGCGCGACTGAGGTACCCCGCGGCCGTCTCCCAGTCCTGGGGCGCGCCCATGGAGCCATGGACGCCCAGGACGCAGGCCTTGAGTTCGGCCACCTGCTCAACAACCTGCAACGTCGCCTTAACGTTGGACTGCTCCTGGTCGAGCCGCTTGACGGCGCTCGAGATGCGGCTGGCGGTGGAAGCGGCGTCGGAGAGCATGCCATTGCTAATGGCGCGCGTGTTGACGGCCTGGGTGCCAAGGTGGGCGCGCAGCAGGTCGAGGCGGCCGAGTTCGCGGGAGAGGTCTTTCTGGGAGGCGATGAGGGCATTGAGCTGCTGCGTCACGCTGGCCTCGTGGTGGTGCAATTGGCCGAGGGCGGCATGGATCTGGGCCACGCTGGCAGCGGCGAAGACGTCCGGGGCGTCGGTTATGTCAACCGCCATGCTCACACAGGCAGAGGAGGGCTGGGGTGGGTGTTGTCTGGCGGCTGCGGTGGCTATGGTCCGTTTAGGCATGGCTTGGCCAAGTGACGTCTCATGCCCCCTCCCACCCATGGTTGCGGCTGTTGCCCCTGCAGCCAGCCAGGGCCGCCCAGTACTTGTTGATGGCCCGGGTGTGAAACTCGAGGTAAACATGCCCGCTGCGCCGTTGGCTGTCCAGACATCTTTTTTCCGCACTCTCCATTCTAAGGCTCCCCAGCGGCCCAAGTCCTGTAGTCTGCTCCAAACCGCACGGCGCCCGCACTGTCGCAAAACGGTCGGCTGAGTCTCCAACGCCCAATCGCCTGCGCATCTAGACCATCCACCTGCGAGCTCCACGCCTGCGATTACGCACCCGGTGAGCCGCAGCTGAAGCCCACGCCTGCTGCGCCTCTGCGCCTCTGCGCCTCTGCGCCTCTGCGCCTTCCTCGCGCCAACAATAGAGCATTGCTCCTTCCCTCCCCGCCTCTGCAACTCCCCTTTGTGCGGTCGTGCCTTCCTCGTCCTCACACCCACCGTCGCTCTGTCCTCTGGCCGGACCCGTCACCCAAACACGTTTCCCAAAACGTCCGCCGCCACACGACGCTCCACGCCCCTCCACGTGCAGCCTCGTGCACACCACCGCCGAGGCCTGCACCAGGACATACTCCCTTCATGTTGCCGCGATAGGCTGCGCCCCCCAGTTACACTTATCCGGCGTGCCATCAGTTGATTCTGCGGAACCACACCACCCACCATGGACTCAACCGCGCACCTCCTCCATGCCGCCCACCAACTCCACGCGCGAGCTGGCGGCATCGCCGGCGACACAGCCTCCCGCCCAGCCTCTTACAAAATCATTGGTTTGATCTTGGCCATTTCGTCTGGAGTCTTCATCGGCTCGTCGTTCGTCATCAAGAAGCATGGCCTGTTGCAGGCCAACAAAAAGTACAATGAAGAAGCAGGCGAGGGTTACGGATACCTCAAGAACGCCTGGTGGTGGCTTGGTATGTCGCTGATGATTGTTGGAGAAATATGGTACACGACGCTTCTCACGCCGCTGGCCCCACGACTGTATCGCTAACTTATGCGCAGCAACCTGGTCGCATATGCTTTCACGGATGCCATTCTCGTTACCCCCATGGGCGCACTGTCGGTCGTCGTGTGTGCCATCCTCTCCGAAATCTTCTTGAAGGAACGTCTGAGTTTTGTTGGAAAAGTAGGCTGTTTCAACTGTATCATCGGCTCGGTGGTTATTGCCGTCAACGCTCCTGCACAGTCATCCGTCGCACGCATCCAGGACATGAAGAAATGGGTCCTTACACCCGGTTTCCTTAGTTATGCGGGCGTCATCATTGTCGCATGTGCTGTAATCGCTCTCTGGCTTGGCCCTAAGTATGGAAAGCGAACCATGATGGTCTACATCACCATCTGCAGTCTGATTGGAGGTCTGAGTGTTGTCGCAACCCAAGGCCTCGGTGCCGCAGTGGTAGCCCAAGCTTCTGGCACGTACGGTGGCCAGTTTAAGGAATGGTTCCTTTACGTACTGCTTGTGTTTGTAGTAGCAACCTTGTTAACGGAGATCATCTACCTTAACGTAAGTCACCCACCCGCACCTCTTGGCCCGTGACCAATATTAAGCTTTGCCCAGAAAGCCTTGAACCTGTTCAACGCTGCGCTAGTAACACCAACGTACTATGTCTTTTTCACCTCTGCTACCATTGTTACCTCAGCCGTCTTGTTTCAGGGCTTCAAAGGTACAGCACTTCAGATCCTGACCGTCATCATGGGCTTCCTTCAAATTTGCGCTGGAGTCGTATTACTGCAATTATCTAAATCGGCCAAGGACGTCCCAGACTCGGCTGTCTTCAAAGGTGATCTTGACCAGGTGCGGACGGTTGCCGAAGTCGAGGAGCCAGAGTACGAGCCACGTGCCGATACTCTTCGTGGCGGCGCTGCTATCCTCAGGACATTTTCCAAAGCCCGATCCCACAAGGAGCTCTCCGAAGCTCGCAGGATTCAGGAAGAGCACATGCAGCCCATTGGCGAAGGCGAGCAGGTTGAATTCGATGGCATCCGCAGGCGGAAGACTGTTATCGACCCCAATCGGCCACCAACCCGTAGCACCGCTATCGTACACACCAAGTCGGTACACCCCCCACTTGGAATGTCGCAGTTTCCGCCTGAAGATTCCGACGATGATAATGACAGCTTCCACCCTGGCTTTTTCCAACGATTACGCTCGCGCGGCAAATCGACTAGCAGTCGCGATAGTGCGCACGCGCCGTCCACACCTGGCATGGGCATGAAGAACTTACCACCCATCCCACAAGCCGACGCTATTTCCGACCATGAATCCGACGGTGCATCGTACAAGAAGAGCATGCTGACACAAGACACATCGTACAAACC
Organism: Curvularia eragrostidis; assembly: GCA_020744315.1. Classification (NCBI taxonomy): domain Eukaryota; kingdom Fungi; phylum Ascomycota; class Dothideomycetes; order Pleosporales; family Pleosporaceae; genus Curvularia; species Curvularia eragrostidis. The sequence continues at coordinate 13,710 of JAIRCK010000024.1, read as the reverse complement.
GATTGATTCCCATATCCACTTTGCTCCCCCTCCATCTCGCAGCGACGGCGCCGAGTCGCCCTCACTGGTTCCCCCAAGACCTGGAGGACCAATAGCCAAGCGACAGTTCTCCTTCCAGAATGTCTTTGGACGCAACCGCACAGACTCGACCGGCGAGCCCTCGTCGTCATCCAGCCCCAAACACCGCCCCGCCAGCCGCCACAGCCGCAAGAGCAGCAGAGACATGAAAGCAAGCGCGACAGAAGAAGAGCGCCTAGGCCTCGTCAAGGGCGACTCTAGCAACCTCATCCCCATCATCAGCCGCGCCAGCGACGAAGACGACGATGATCTTGTCACTGGTGCTGGTCCTGGCGGTCCTGCCCCACCCCGCTACACTGACGACGACTGGCACATTCCGCGCACCGAGAGTCCCGCCTACGAGCCACACGTGCCTACTACCGCAGCGGGGTACCCGCGTAGTACTGCGTCTCAGAGTCCCCGGTTAAGAAGCCCTTTGCGCGACGATGACGGTGAAATGTACCACGGCGACTTCGAAAAGGGGGCATATGGTAGGTCACAATAAACCAAGGGGTAAAAAAAAAGAAAGATGAGACAATTCATATATGCTGGGTAAATCTAACGTTTGTTTTGCACGTCATGTGTAATGTTTTCTTTTAGCGAAGCTTTCTCTATCTTTTTTCTTCGCCTTTTTTTCGGTTCATGGTCTGTTTCTTTCCATATATTGCTGTTGGATCGGATCTAGACATGAGAAACCAGTAGCGGTTCTTTTTTTTTGTTGGAAGGGAACGGGATCCCGATGGATGTGGAATGTCTATGTAGCTTGTGTGCGTGTGTATACATGTTGGTCTTGTTATCATTCCATCTCAAAGGAGCGGGCAGGGGGGAAATACGGGGAGTTTTGTTTTTTTGGCTCACTTGTTTGGTTATTTTTTCTCTCCGTAGCTCAAAGGGGGAAAAAGTTGGTATGACTTGAGCGCGGTGCGTTGCGGCATTATTCTCTCGTGTTTGCATAGCGCTGCGGTGTTTTAGTGAGGGAGGCAAAACGGGAGTGAGTAATGATGTGTATATAGGCATATATTTGTATAGGGCTAGGAAAAGGGAAATACGATGGTTGCAAGATAGCAGAAGAAAAAGAAGAAGCAACGAAAGAGAATATACATGCAATACTTTGAGCATTTCTATTGTCCGAAAAAATATTCTAGTTTGCTGCAATAAGACACGAAATATTTGCATCTGGAAAACTAAAAAGAGGGGGATAGATAATACATTACAATAAACTCTCGTTGTATACAAAGATGGTAAAATATACTTTCACCTCCATCATACTTGGAAGACGCGACTCCAAGCTAATTCAAGACAAAACAAAAAAGAGACTTTAGACAACAGGAGTGACAAACAAGACAGAAAAAAAGACACATATGAGAAAATGTAAAAAAAGGAACGACTACAGCATCTCGCCCTCCTCGTCTAGCCCTCCCTCATCGTCCTCTTCCCAGTCCACATCAGCAGCTGCTTCATCGGCTCGTCGCTGGACTTCCTTGAGGCCGCTCATTTCCTCGACCCAACCTCGTTCATTCAGTGCTCTTTGGACGAAACCCCAGGGATCAGCCGTGTAGGCGTCCACCACCTTTGTGCTGCAGGCAGAGCAGCAGTCAAACGGCTTGCCTTCGACCTGCACGTTGGAGAAGGTGGATAGGTAGCCGCGGATGGTGTGGGGGATGGTGCCGAGGGGATGTTGGAAGGGAGGAGGAAGGGAAGGGTGGGAAGGTGTAGTAGAAGTGTTGGTTTGGTGAGAGGGCGGCGGAGCGAGAGCTTGTGAGGGGTGTTGAAGGATGGATACGAGGAGCTCGACTATGAGGCTGGATGCGAGTGGGGCTACGCCTGGACGAGTGACGGTGCACTGCTGGTCCAGTGTTGCATTGCTTAGTGACTGGTGTGGTGTAAGTCAGCTGCCCTTGATTCACAAGATGTTTTCGGCATGACTTACGTCTGCTGGTGCAACGACGTCATTGCAAAAGTAACATCCTAACTCTACGTCACCTTCGCGCGTTGCCTTTACACCGTGCCGCATTACGACATAGGTATCAAAGCCCAGGGCGGCGTTGAGCACAATCTTGCCTTGTGCCTTGCCCATGACGGTCGGCAGCCACCTGCTCTCTCGTGTATCCATGAGCAGAAATATGGCATCGTGCTCGGAGATTAGTGTTTGCAGTTTTTCGAATTCCATCTTGGTTGTCGTGCTATCGGTCATGGGATGGCCAAGCATGGGGACTTGCATGACATGGCCTTTGGAATCCACACCAGGATATATCTCTCGCAGAGCCTCTGCAGCTCTTTCAGCCTTCTTGGCCCCGCCTTGCAAACAGTCCTTGAAGTTGAAAAGTGGCTGTCGCACAGGATTCGAAAAACTGACGGTCGCATTGTCGATGAAGGTGATCTTTCGGACGCCCCATCCCATCAGCGTACGCGAAACATAGGTGCCGAGCGTGCCCGCTCCAAGCAGCAGGCATTTGCAGTTTTTGATGACATCCAAATCGATTGTGGGAGCGATGCGCCACTTGATCAGCTTGAGGTTGAGGTCTACGGCCTGGTCTGCCAATTTTGTCTCATCCATGTACTCTGATAGGTCGACAGTGCGGGAAGTGAGCTTTCCGCTTTCTGTCCGCTCCCAGCCTGTAACCTTTGGTAGTGGTGGGACATGCGGGCCCGTGTTCCTTCGCTCCAGCATGGGCGATGTGGGCGCGGCATCAGGGTCCGAATCGGAGCGCAGTTGTAGAATCAGAGAGTTGGACTGGTCACGCCGTGTATGTGTGTCACGATAACACAAGATCTGGGCATCATACAGGTTCCATCGATGTCGGATGAGGATGAGGAGGTTGCGAAGCGGCCATCCTGGGTTCGTTTCGTAGGTGGAAGGGTCTGCAAAACATATGAAACGGTCCTGACTATCAACCTTGTCGAAGAAACCCTTCTCGTAAGCATCAAGTCTGCCAATACCCCATATGTAGCCAAACTCTTCCAAGGGGGTAACGGGGGTCTTTGGCCTATCTTCCAAGTCACCACCTCCGCGTATGCGCTTGGCGAGGAAGAAGCCCCTTTGGCGCACGTCGGAACTGTATCTCCACGTCTGCACAGCATCGACCAGATACGTCGTCTCTCTTGGCTGCAGCCTTGTGACGTCACCTATCTGCTTCCAGGGTGGGTCTGATTGTATTGCTGGGAAGCCAAAGTGGTAAGTGAACTTGTACTTTTTGAGATTAGCAAAGATGATGGCCGTGAAGGACGACAGGAGTGAGGGACACTCGTAGATGGAGCCGTCGTGTATGGCGTCCCATATCTAGGCATGGTTAGCAGACCGTTGGTGCGCCCGGAAGAGCCAGCTGGGCGTACCGTTTGGGCGGAGCGCTCGAGTATGGCAGCGCGGTCAAGGCTCTTGTAGTCTTCGATTGTGTTACAGTTTTTGATGATGCCCTCAGCGCGGCAAAACGTCGGGGGCGTGCTGAAGCGCGGTTAGGCGTGTGCTTAGATATCGGAATGACATGGCGTACTCATCCGACGTCAGCGCATTGGGATGGATCTGGACGCGCATGGAGCGCGACGAGTGCTCGGCCGGGCGCACTTCGTACAGGCCGAGCACCTTGCGCGCCGAGTCGTCGAGCCGGTCATGGTTGATCTTGATGTGTGCAAGGGCGGCGTAGAACTGGACGTCGACATCGCTCATCCAGGGAGCGAACTTGAGCGTCGCCATGGTTGGTGATGGTGGGGTTAGCTGGTTAGCTGGTTAGCTGGCTGGTTGGTTGGTGAGTGGAAATGGATGCCAGCGAGGAGAGAAGAGGCGACGGGGGGGATGTCTATGGCGGTGGGTAACCTAGCATGCAGGTCATAGGAGCAGGGCAGAAGGCGAGGCACGTGAAGCTGTCAAGGGCGCATGATGGTGTCTGTCTGTCCTGGTGAGGCTCTAGGCAGGCGCACGCTTCGCCCCGCCGTGTCATCGGCCAGGCGGGGAGGCGGGGCAGCGCTAGGGCGCGTTCCTGCAGCTGCACACTCGCGTTGCTGGTCCCTTCACCGACTCGAACCGCACATGTTGTACGTACTGTAGCTCCCTATCGCCAACAAAATGCTGATCGGAGTGTGTGGAGGCAAGATGATCGCTAGACACGCCGGGCACTTGCTGACAAGCCGCAGGAATCTGCGCGGGCAAGTCCGAGATTGCTTCGTACCTCATCGACGAGTACAGCTTCACCCGCCTACGCCTCGCACGCCCATCCGCGGTGCCTCACAGTGAACATACGATCTTGACACAGCCTGCCACGGATCCGCAGCACACGTTTAAAGATGTCGACGCGCTTCTCGACTTCGTTACACTGCGGTGGAGGGAGCGATGGGTCATTACCGACGTATGGGATGCTGCTGTTGTGGATGCGTTGCTGAAGCGGCCTTTCTTCCTGCTCGTCAGTGTCCATGCCCCGGCCAAGGTGCAGTGGCAGCGCTACCAAGCCCGCTGCACTGCAAACGGCATTGCTCCTCCGTCCCTCCTCGACTTTGTCGCCCAGAACGACGAGCACCAGTTCGCTCCAGACACGGGTCTTGGCCGGATGGCCTACCGGGCACAGCTTCACCTGCTCAACTCGACCGACTCGATAGACTCCCTGCGGGCGGCCATTCGCCAGCTTGACCTTACTGATGAGGCTCGCCTGCGTCCGAGCTGGGATCAGTACTTTATGCAGTTGGCCGATCTGGCTGCCCTGAGGAGCAACTGTATGAAGAGAAGAGTGGGTTGTTGCATAGTCAGGGACAAGCGGGTCATAAGCACTGGCTACAATGGCACCCCACGTGGCATGACCAACTGCAACGAGGGCGGATGTACGTGCGGCTGACAGAAGCCTTAATTTTACGTGCTGACAAGCTCTAGGTCCTCGGTGCAACCAGGCTGCTAAAGGAGGCTCTGGCCTCTCGACCTGTCTTTGCCTGCATGCTGAAGAGAATGCGCTGCTTGAGGCAGGTCGCGACCGCATCGGCGGCAGCGCTATCCTCTACTGCAACACCTGTCCCTGTTTGACCTGCAGCGTCAAGATCACTCAGGTGGGTATAACCGAAGTTGTGTACAATCAAGGCTACTTGGTCGACGACCAGACGGCCAAGATCTTTGAAGAGGGCGGGGTGAAACTGCGCCAGTTCTCACCGCCTGCCGGTGGACTGATTGATCTGGGTGGTGTTTGGCCTTCACGTGAACAACATGAGCGGGGCCAGACAGTATGTATATAGAGTCGTCAAGGCCAGTCGGTAACAACGTCGCTGGGATTCTCTGCAAGACCCTCTGTCGGTGCGTAGTACAAGGTTCCTCATGATCCCTGCTCAGCATCCATGCAGGAACAACGGCGTGTGGGCATAGCACGCACAATCAGGATGGGCCGTTCTTGCGAGCGCAGTGTGACAGGCGCCAAACTTCACAGCCAACGCTCATGTTGGCCATTGTGTCTTATGCGGCAGCTCATTTGTGTTTGACGTATTGCATCATCTTTTCACAGCATAGCATCGACGCCACCTAATATGTAACCCAAATTACCCCGATCGGGCCTTTTGCCTGACTGCACGTCTGACGAGGATGTCGATTGGAAACAATCGGTGGGGATCTTCATGGCAAAACGAAACATAGGGATATAACTTAGGTACGTGACGCGAATGACTATGCACAATATCTTGGTTCAGTGGCACATCCGCCTACATCAGCCAAGCCTTGGCGATGTTAGTGTATTTCGACGTCCTCGACTTTGCTTACACGGCTCGGGGCGCATAATGCCGGGCAAACTCAAAGTCGTTTAATCGTGGCCAACAGAAGTGTCTGGTTATTTGCGCCTCAGCCAGCCAGGTCGGCAATTCGTGCCTCCAACAGCAGGGCCACAGCGGGAAGGGCGCATCTCAGTCCTTCATCTCGTGTAAGTCTGGTCAACGGCCTCGAAGACATGGTTACATACTAAGTACATGGATTTCCACCGGTGCCTGATGCTGCCCGTGGGTACAGGCTCACGGGTGCCCATGACGCTCGGCGCGACCTGGTGGCGACTTTCTCTACGTGTGCCTCTGTTAGGCGGCCATGGCTGTAGCCGCAAACGGCAATGCAGTGTACTCCGGGCCATACGAGGCCAATTCCTCAAGCTCGACCAAGCATTCACAAGCATTGCTTCGCGTCCCTTTTCTAGCCACACGGCTCCACTTGGACAGCGCACTACGTACCGCCACAGCGCTGCCTGCAGCAGTAGCGACCAATCAGCGCCGGCCGTTCCGTGCAACCCATTCGTTTCAGGAAGGTCGGCATGCTGGCACCTCATGGCCGACTGCGTCATGTTGCGTGATTATCCCCGGCCATGCCAGTATCTACCAGATAGCACAGCCTGCGCGGCCTGCACGGCCGGCAACATCCTGGCCACAACTTATCTGCTCCATTCTATTACCAACATTCGTCGAATCTCCGCATACCTCCTGCTCTTCTGGGCAAAGCGCCATAGTGCCCATCCCAAGCAAATGGCTCGCTGCAAACGTTTAAATATCGCCCTGGGCGCGTTTGTTTCTTGCTCAGCACTCAGAGCAACCGCTCCTCAGTCAATTGCAAGATGCAGCTCCTTTCGGTTCTCGGCTCCCTCCTGTGTGCTTCCACGGCCCTTGCTGCCAACACACCCCACAAGCTGGGTGTTTTCAACAAGGCCCCCAGGATCGGCACTGTCAACCGCGTCCCCAAGACCCTCCCGCTTGTCGAGAGACATGTTGCTGGTCAGAGCTTCCGCAATCCAGAGATCCGCAGGAGGGCTGAGAGCTTCTTCTTGACTGACAAGACTAAACGTGAGTATCAAAGTTCGGTCCACCATGCATAGATGCTAACTGGTTCCAGCCTTCGCTGTCAATGGTACCGGTATCCCCGAGGTTCCTTTTGATGTAGGCGAGAGCTATGCTGGTCTCTTGCCCATCTCGGACGACCCAAAGGAGACGCGAAAGCTATTTTTCTGGTTCTTCCCAGCACTCCTTGACAAGAGGCCCGAGGAGATTGTCATCTGGTAAGCTATCCTTATCAGCTCCTTCTGCTCGGCTATCGGTTTAACACGCGCATAGGCTCAACGGTGGCCCCGGTTGCAGTTCGCTCAGTGGTCTGCTCACGGAAAATGGTCCATTCACGTGGATGGAGGGCACTCTTGGCCCCACCCCCAACCCATACTCTTGGAGCAACATCACCAACATGCTCTGGGTTGAGCAGCCTGTTGGTGTTGGCTACTCTGAGGGTGTCCCCAATATCACCAACGAAGTCCAGCTTGGCAACGAGTTCCGCGGTTTCTACAAGAGCTTCGTCGATACCTTCAAAACCCACAACTGGAAGACATACATCACTGGAGAGTCTTATGCTGGATTTTACGTTCCCTACATTGCCAACAGCTTCATCACTGCCAAGGACAAAAAGTACTACAACCTTGCTGGTATCTCTATCAACGACCCTATCATCGGTGACGAGACCATTCAGCAGCAGGTTGTTATCCAGCCATATGCTGAATTCTGGGAGAAATTCCTCTTTCTGAACGATACTTTCATGGACAGGGCCAAAAAGCACAACGACGAATGTGGTTACACCCAGTACATGGACAAGTACTTTAGATTCCCTCCACCAAAGGGACCTTTCCCTGTGCTTCCTGCTGTATCGTCATCAAACAACTATAGCTGTGATCAGTTCGACAACTTCTACGGTGCTATTCAATCCGTCAATCCCTGCTTTAACATCTATCACATTAGCGACACCTGCCCATTCAAGTACTCGCAGCTCGGCATAGTCAACCAAGGAGACTACAGCCCACCAGGCGCTCAAATCTACTTCAACCGAACAGATGTCAAGCTGGCTCTTCACGCGAGCCCCAACAGCAACTGGCAGCAATGCACTGACGTCAACGTCTTTGGCAATGGCACTGATAACGGCTCAGACACCTCCGTCGGACCTGCCAACGACGGCGTCCTTCAGAATGTCATTGAGCACACCAACAACGCCATTATCGGTTCCGGAGACCTTGACATGCTTCTCAGCACCAACGGCACTCTTTTCGCCATCCAGAACATGACTTGGAACGGCGTCCAGGGTTTCTCTCGTTACCCCTCTACCAAGCTCTACGTGCCTTACCACCCTGAGTACAATGCCGGTGCCCTCGCCGGCGCTGGACACCAGGGCTACTGGGTCAAGGAGCGCGGTCTCACCTTTTACACTGCTCGCCTTGCTGGCCACGAGCTGCCTGGCTACACAGCTGGTGTTGGATACCGCATGTTGGAGATTCTGCTTGGTCGCGTCAAGGACTTCAGCAGCACCGCCAACTTCGAGGGTCAGTCTGGTAACTTTACCGGCGAGACTCCGCTCTACAAGCGCGAACTTTAAATTTCGTGCCCTTCAGTGTGTAGAGGTTAATGTAATCGGATGTATATATAAGACATGATGAATAATATCAACGCCATGATCCTTTGCAAAATCTTTATCCTTTTGCCCATTTGAATGCTTGTTTCGCTGATGCTATGGAGTTGCCATATGAAACACTCCATATTGACCATTTGCAATATAAATAAGAATCCGCGGCTCTCGCCCGTCCTTTGCTGTTCCACGGCACATTTCAGGTTTCCAAAGATCTTTTTTTACCTAGCGGGGTATTGCTCGCAAACGAAATTCGATCAGCTCTTCATCGCGCATGATGACAACGAAAGACTCAATTTAAGGATAAAAGCAGCGCCCAAAAGCTTCTTGCTAAATGATGCATACGCACCTACCCCGCTCGCACGCCCAGTCTGTCTTGCGCTTCCGCGCTGACCCGCTTCTTGGCACGCTCGCTCACTGACCTCAACCCCACTTCCGTCCCCATCGTGAGATGAAAAAATTTGATACTCGCGATATTTTGCACCACCCAACCTCGGCTTTCAAATTGATTGCAAGAAGTTATTTATGTAAAAAATGACAGTATTACCATCAAACAGGGTTCCAGAACTTCCATCTTCAGTAGTATAGTGGTCAGTATTTCCGCTTGTCAAGTCACATTGACAGAGCGCGGGAGACCGGGGTTCAATTCCCCGCTGGAGAGCATCTTTCTTTTTTGCATTTTCCACTCACCCCTATCTAATTATGCAAGTCATGTTACTCCAGGATGAACGCTTGACATTGCATCTATTTTGCTATTAATAAGTACTTCTAGTAGTCTTCCTACTACTGAAGATAGCTGTCTATGATAGGTTAAGCTAAGATGTGGAATTGTATTCACTAATAGAAGGTTAACCAATGTATCTGTATACCGAGTCGATTAGTAGACTGAAGTCATCACTCTGCCAAGACCCCTCCAACTTTCATTACTATACGTGATGTGTGATAGTCCACTGTACAAGGCCTACTCAGGATGATGGGTGATTGTTAGATTAGGCTAGCAAATGAGGCCAGTGTACCCGCCGCGGGTAGTGGTATGTGTAGATTTTGGAGCTGTTAGCAGTAGTATCAGGCACCCACACAACTGGCCCAATGAGGCTTAGCGTGGCAAACGCCATACACTGCGCAGATATACCAAATTTACTCTTAAAAGTAGATACTCAGTAGCAATAATAAGATCAACTCCATACTTTTGCTCCCCTCATTATCAGTATGGTTGGGTAGCACTACCCACACGGGTCCTAAATTTAACCGAGTAAAGCTGAGCCAAAGGCCGAGAAGTATGTTGTCGCTGCCGATCAGGTGATGAAGGATGGTGTGGAAGTCGCTCAACCTGGGTAACTTCGGCGCAAGCAACGACGGGAAATGGAAGCCTGACCGGGATTGAATGCCTAACACCCCAGCGGTGTACGTCGAATATATATACATGGGTCTTGTATCACTAGTCTGGACGTGCACTCTTCTTAGCGACTACTATTTGTAACGTTCCGCGAAGTTTGCAATACTGTTGTTGGATTTCCCGGCCCACATCTGCTGGTTTGTATCAAAGATTTCTGCTTTAGTGGTGGTGGGATGGGCTTTCATTCCAGGTATTATGCTTCTTTAAAACGAACTCACCTTCGCTCTGCACTGCAGATTTCTACTAGTCCTATCTTTGACTCCAACTCTAACCGGGCTGTCGTCTATCTTGAGGATAGGTCCTGTTTACGAAAGGCTCCTGGATGAGGTGTTATGTGTGCTCTGAGCATGGAGGAGCCAAACGCGTTCCAATTTATGCTCCGGCCCAAGGCATAGGTTGCTCTATTTAGCAAGCGGGAGATTCCAGAGTAAGAGTGTCCTAGTGACCAAACCATGATTGCAGGTGAAAAGTTACGCTTCTTCAGACGCCCACCATTCTTATACATTATGATTTACCTCCTACAGACTCGGGTGCGCTTGTCCCAGCGTTGGATGAACGAGCATATTGCGACCGTAGATGTCAAACTCGTGCACATCCAGCCAGTCTTGCAGCCGCTTCCAGTCAAGGCAGATATGAGGGCTCATAACGGTCGGCTTCGGTTTGAGAGTGTCGTTCCGCCAATGATAGCGATATAGGGTCATATCTGCATTGCACATAAGAGCTTGCCGGAGGCTGTCCAAGAGATCGATTAGCTTCTATCAAAGAGCAAGAAAAAAAGACCTGCAAGAGATTTCGCGGGCTGACTCACTTGTCGATACAATGGTCCATATGTGGATTAATCTTGCCATCGATTGGCCGTGCAAGCTCCCAGCTCTCCGGATACTGCTCTGGCCACAACGACTCGCGGATTCGTTTCTGCGTACCACTTGGTTACAAGGAAAATAATTATAGAGGGCGCCGATTATGAAACTTACAAGACAGTGTAAATTATGCTTTACAGCCATGGTCGCCCATCTGTCGCCGCTGCCGTCACCCAACTCCAAAGAATCGAAACCCACCTCCGTTGCAACTTGCTGTGGGACACGGAAATTCAAGCCATGGAGTAAGTCAGACCAGGCATTATTAAGCTCCGGGCGCGGTTCGCCCTTATATATTCTATTCTCTGGCTTGCGGACCTCGAACTCGTCGTCGAGGAGCTGGAGATGTAACCGAGCAGCATCTTTAGTAATGGCTATGTCGACGAGGTGGAAGCTTTAGCATTTATCAGGTTGTTGTTTCAGGCATCACATATGCTTACCATGAGTAGGAAGGCGCGGATATATTCCTCTGCCGTGTGAGTAGCCGAGGTAGTACGCAAATGCCACTATTAAACAAGCCGTGAGGATGAAACTGGCGGTAGCGAGCCGAGCTAAAATCGGTCGGACAATACTATGTTGCTGTCGGCGTTGGATCTGGTCATCGCTCTCAAGCAAGCACTCATCCTCGGCGTCAAGAGATTGCGATCTAGCGAGTTCCATATTTTCGTTTTCCTCTTTCATTTGAAGAAGCTGATCGATGCAGTCTGCTTGCTTGTTGCTGCACCAATATACCTGTCAGATTACATGGGTGTTTAATGGGATGATGACTGATTGATCATGTCTCTCCGGACTATTGAGGGGTCTCTCTCTCACTTAGACCCCTGCCATAACTAGCTGATTACGCGTGGTGGGTCCACTTCCTTGCTTCCGGTGCCCCTCATTAGCTAGTACTACGGTCCGCTGGCGTCCTCTTATATCTGACAACACCACTACGACTTCTAGCACGCCTTTAAGCTAACCCCACACCTGGTCAATACTAAATAACAAACGATTGTGCTATCGCATTATGCTGTCGCATCGTAGATAATGCTATTGGAGTCTTCCTGCGATTTCAGGGAACCTAACGTCCGTCCCTATCCGACCAAACCTTGTGTGCTGAAAATGACGAATCGGATCACGAGGGTTGTAGAGCATGTCGTGATCCTTGAGACCCGACTATTTATCTTCAGCACACAAGGTTTTCTAATTACATAGGGACAGACGTTAGAGGGAGCGGCTTGCGGTAAGTGTACGCAAGCGAGGTTGCACTTGCTGTTATAGGTGACGCAACTCCACGCCTTTGCTTCTTTAGAGACGGAGACCTGTGAGCAGCTTGGATCTGTCATCGGAAGTCGTACAATCCAGTCAGGATCAACAAAGATAACACTTAGGGCCGATGAGGTCGGAAAGACACTAACAGGGACTATCGTAAGACTTACAACGGGCCCAATATTCTCACAAACTTTGCTAATGCATTTCTTCAGGGGCAGTATCTGTCATTCTCGTATCACTTATCTAGAATTAATTAATATTGCAGTTGCTAATGATAGCTCCCTCGGCCTGATTGTGGGCACGAAGAACGATATAAAGTCATGCTCGGTTTGTAGCCTACAAGATGTAGTTTCGTTTGAATTTATCAAAACAGCGATTGTCTATCGTTTATCTATATTACTAAGCTTCACCAAAGTGACACCAAAGTAGTAACAGAATTTACCAACATGAAGTCTGTCTCTGTTGCTAGCTTAGCTTTAGCAGCTATCTTAGCTTGCCCAGCGCTTGCTGCTCCTATTAAGGGTACATTACTCCTTGTACATTTCAATAATTAGAATTCAACAAAGACTAAGTCTGCATATCACAGTCAGAAGCGATGCACCAAGCTTGGCACGTCGAGTACTGGAGGAGGCAAAAAGTGCATTGTGGCGCCGTGAGGGCGAGGAGACTGACGCCTTCTTGGGCGGGTTGTGGCGCCGTGGGGGTGAGGAGACTGACGCCTTCTTGGGCGGGTTGTGGCGCCGTGGGGGTGAGGAGACTGACGCCTTCTTGGGCGGGTTGTGGCGCCGTGAGAGCTAGGAGGCTGACGGGGACAGCACCCTCGGCAGAGTGTAAGGACGGAATTAAAGATTGACCAGTAGTAACTATTCGTATCAGGACTGGGCGCCTCTGACCCCAGTCTGTCGTTGGTTAGTGTACCTTAGTCAGCCTCTAGTATATCTACCCTGTCGCGTGGAGAATCGCTCTCTAGTCATTCATCTCACAGTTGATAAAACACGACAACAGCAAGTATTGCAATTCTTAGAATTAACATAGTATATTGCACGCAAAGGTTAGACTAATACTCCCTATAATCTATTGGTACTTTAAAAGTAGCGCCTACTACTACTAAAGTAGACTGGCAAATAGATAGGTGTTAGGTAGGTGTATAGTTGCCAAGAGTTAAGTAGAGGTATAGTAAGTGTTGCTAAGAATTAGGTGGTAGTATAGTAGGGGTTAGGCTGGTAGATGGGTCTCCACATCGGGATCTCTTTTTTCACAATATCTCTTCGAATTCTAGCCCAATTAGAGAGCTCAGTAGCTTATCTTGTAGCCCTAAGCAAGCTCTAGATACGTTCAACAAAAAGCTTTAGTCTAACTTTATGTTACACGGGGTTGGGCTATACTTCTCTGGTCTCGGTCCGGGTTAGGGCGAGTAGACTAAAGCGGTAGTCCGTGCGATTGTTAGGATGGCCTTGGTGGAAAAGAGTTATCGGATTTAACCAAAAGAGTAAACAATCAATTCTATAAAGAATAGAATAACTAGTATCAATCTGTATAAGAGATGAACTATTCTGAGTTGACCACAATGAGTGTAATAATGAAATCCAACACATTCTTATACCCATCGTGTTCTGTCCTTGCCATCCCGGATGGCCAGCCTTGGCGGGATGGCACATCACGTGACTCCTAAGCCCCGCGATGGCCGTTGTCTTCTGACGTGGACGTGGTTGGCTCTTAACCTCGTCATTCCTCGTCAAGGAGAGAATCCTTCTTGTCACTTGTAACACTCTAAT